>CM075807.1:124520529-125120529 GCA_037975025.1 Excoecaria agallocha | reverse complement strand
AGTTATCTGCTTATAAAACAATGTAGAAATGGAAAAAGATTCTACAGCTTTTTCTGGTTGCAATGGACTTTGGATCAATACCAGCAAATATAATAGCTAGTATATACCTAGAGAGGGTTTGTGCTGAAAAATTCTTAACTAGGAAATCAGATATCAGGTAAAAAATTTACTCCACCATATGCAACTCTAAAAGATTTCAACAGCACCATAATTTACAAGTAATTTCAGAATTCTTGAAAATGGTAGCAGTAATTCTCTTTGAAAAAAAAAATCTAGACTCAAATCAGTTCTTAGTTCTTACCATTTACTGGATTCTTTTTGAGGAGGGCAAACAAAGCCATCAGCAGCCTTTGTGCATTATTAGGCACCCACGGCCCATCACAGCCTTTGTGCTCATGTCATCATCCATCCGATGACTTTGTGTTGCATGATATGCATCATCTGATCAAAAAGTTTCTGTTTTTTTTAATCATCTGAGGCGATTATATCTATCTCTCCTACTTAAGTTGGAAAACTGGCCTGTCAAAAAAAAAAAAAAAAAACCTCATTTCTGCTTCTTTAAAGTTATCGCCTCGCTTCTTTCTCTGCAGCAATGGAACAGATTAAACACACCCATTTAAAAATAAATGGATTAAAGTTACACGTGGCTGAGATTGGCGCTGGTAATTACCCTACACTTCTTCTTCTTCTTTTGTAAGTCCAGTTTTGGCTTAAAAATGGAGTCTTTTCTGTGCAGGCCATAAAGCAGTTTTGTTGCTGCACGGATTCCCAGAAATATGGTACACGTGGAGGCACCAAATGATCGGTTTAGCAGATGCTGGATACAGAGCAATAGCTATTGATTTCAGGGGCTATGGAGACTCCGATCAACCACCGGAGCCAGAGAAAGGGACCTTCATGGATCTTGCTGATGATGTTGATGCTCTTCTTGACAATCTTGGCATCACTAAGGTTAGTGGGTTTTCCACAAAATGTCCTCTTTTCTAGATTCTGTCTTCAATTTTTGTTTTCTTCTCTTGTAATCGCCCCTTAAAGTTCTTAAATTAGATCTTCCTACCACAATTACATAGCCTTCTACTATTCAACATTGGATTTTGGGAACCAGGTTTTTTTAATTGGGAAGGATTATGGAGCTATGGCAGTGAGCTTGATAGCTGCATTACACCCCAATAGGGTATCTGCCTTCATCACAATGGGTGTTCCTTTCCTCTTACCTGGACCTAATGGTGTCAAAAATCATGTCATGCCTAAAGGCTTCTATATTAACAGGTGGCAGGTATACACTATACGCTAATCTCACCTTTCTTCTCTACTTAAATCCCATAGCTGGATTGGCTCATTATGCCTTTGAGATGCCTGAAATTGTGACTCTTTCAGGAGCCAGGAAGAGCTGAAGCAGACTTTGGCCGTCTAAATGTGAAGACAGTGATAAGAAACATATACATTCTCTTCTCTGGGAGTGAGCCACCAATAGCAAGAGATGACCAGGAAATAATGGACTTGGTTGATCCGTCTACTCCTCTACCACCATGGTTTTCTGAGGAAGATCTTGCAGTTTATGCATCTCTGTATGAAAAGTCAGGATTCCGCTTTGCTTTGCAGGTTCCTTACAGGTATAAATGTGTAATTGACTTTAAGTTGGACATAATCCATTGGAAATCTTGAAAATCTTAACTCAGTGGACAATTTCATGCAGGTCTTTGCAAATAGATTGTGGAATTAGTGATCCAAAGATCACGTGTCCTGCATTGCTGATCATGGGTGAGAAGGACTATGTGCTAAAATTTGCGGGCATGGAGGATTACATTAGAAGTGGACAAGTGAAACATTTTGTGCCTGATTTGGAGATCATCTTCCTGGAAGAAGGGACTCATTTTGTTCATGAACAAATCCCAGATAAAGTTAATGAGTTGCTAATCAACTTCCTCAATAAACATAGTGGCTGAAGAAGATCTTTATAGGCAACTATTTCAGAAATAATAAAGTCTTCTTCCTGTACGCTTAACGGCTGATGCTTGATATTGTATCGTTCTGTTTGGATTTTTCTTGTTTAGACTAAGTATTATGTAACAATCTTTTTATACATGGCATGACATTGTATGGTTGATTTAAGTATTGTCTTGTATTGTATGTTAAAAAGGATACAATTTTTCATGTTATTGTTTATATCTAAATGGTAAAGTCTAACAAAGTTTAGTGGAAGGCCAAGTGTCAACAATTTAACAAAATTCAGAAAACCATATAATAAAAATAAAATCTAAAGTTTTAATCATCGAGCAAGTTCCCCTTTACTCCAATTAGGGACATACATATTGACACATATAAATCAAGCAAGAGAATTCATTATGGAATTCTCATGCTTAAAGTGAAATCTCTTGGTGGATTTATGGATGACTATTCAAAATGGGCTCCACTAATAAATATCAAGCATAGCCATGTAGAAGTAAATGGACTGAAGCTACATGTGGCAGATACTGGAACGGGCGAATATATATATATATACACACACACACTGGCAATTCTTGGCTAACAATGGAGAGTCAATGTGCAGGTGAAAAGTTGGTGTTATTTATCCATGGATTCCTAGAAATATGGTACACATGAAGGCACCAATGGTTGGTGTTGCAAATGCTGGTTACAGAGCAATTGCTATTGATTGTAGGGGCTATGTACTCTCTGACCAGCCTGCTGAGCCTGAGCAAAGCAAAATGGTGGATCTTGTCAATGACGTAATTGCCCTTCTTGACACCCTTAACATCAGCAAGGACAGTCCCATGCCACTAATTCCCTTCTTCATTCTTTTCAGAAATTTTATGAGGTTCAAACTCATTGCTTCACTGTGCATCAGTATGACTGTGCTAGAACTTATTGGTTTGATTCGTACAAGGATTTCAATTTATGTGGTTAGGCTTTTATAGTTGCAAAAGATGCCGGAGTGTTTCTGGCATACTTCATCGGAGTCCTCCACCCTAACAGGGTGGCTGCTCTGGCTACACTTGGTGTTTCTTTCATGCTTCCAGGTCCTAATGGCATCCCAGCTCATTTTATGCCTAAAGGTTTCTACGCAGCAAGATGGCAGGAATAATGCATTACAGGTGCCACACAGGTAGAATAACGCCCAAGTCCTAAACTAACCGACTCATAAGAGCTTCGAAACCTACAGCGATAAGAAACTATATACTTTCTGTTGCTATTTCTGTGCAGGACTTTGAATGTGGATCTTGGAATTAAGGATCCAAAAATCCTAGTTCCTTCAATGTCTATCTTGGGTGAGAAAGGCTATGTCATGAAGTTCACATGTGTGGAAGATTCCATAAGGAGTGGAAAAGTGAAGGAGTTTGTGACTGATTTGGAAATCATCTTCCTTGAAGAAGGAAACCATTTGTTAATGAGAAACTACCAAAAGAAGTGAATGAACTCCTTCGTCAACTTCCTCAACAAACACAGTAACTGAAAAGGATTGTCTATAACAACCACACTAGGCGTTTCAACTGCATCCTTTAAGAAAAGAAAATGATGGTCATGGTATAGGCCGATGAAATGATTTTATGAATAAGGATTCCCGTTCTCCAGAATTCCATTTCTCTCTCTTTTCCTTGTATTCTATTTCTCATTCTTCCATTTTAAGCTTAAGAAATCACAATTATTGTAACTGCCACCAGTTTAAAGAAATTCCCTTGTGCCCGAGACAATATTAAGAAGATACACGTGTCAGCAATAAGTTAATAACCATAAAATATACCTGTGGCTCGTCTCTTCCACATACAAGGGAAAAGAATGATCAACACAATCTCTAACCAGCTTGCAGAGAATTTTCACCACTTATCCTTGAAAAAGATGAACAATGGTGTGATTAAACCAAAGTATTGGCAAGGTCTTCAAAACAAAGATTTAGAGATTCTAGACACAACATGTATTTTACATTCTTATATACAGTAAGATTAACAAAAAAACACAAGTACCTATATTTCAAAATTCATACAGAGTTTCAGAGTTCATATGCTGGAAACCTAGCTTCTGAAGGATTAATCATATCAAGAAAAAGATAGGCCATGCCTCCACTCCCTTCAAAAAGTGAGTAAAGGCTATCACCTCCATGCATCTCTCTTGCTGATATAAGTTTGTGAGCTCTATCCATAAGAAAGCAGGCAAAAGCTTTGGCCCTATATAAGTACTCTATTTTGCCCGTCATTCGGTATAGTGCGAGGAAGACATATGCATTCCCACTAATGCCATGGCAAATACCAACTCGCTTCAGCAATCCTCTATTCCATACTACCTCTGCTGCATCTTCTGCTGCTTGCAGAAATTCTCTGTCTTCAAATACCTGAAAATTAAACATGTTAGGTTTTTTATACCTTAAGCAAAAGAGCTATGAAGAGCGCAAAATGTTTTAACTTGGACTTTATATTTCATAAGTTAATGTAGGCTGCGCAATGGACAATTCCAAGAATTTAAGCCGCACTGAATTATATTTCAAAATTAATGGAAGAATAGATGACTGCAAAGTTTTACCTTAGCAGCCTTGACAAGTGTGAGGGCAATCCCGGGAACTCCATGGCACCAATGAACAAGAAAATCCCTCTTGCGGTCTTCTTCACTAGCAAGGTAGTTTCCGGTAGGAAACCGATTCTTGATCATGTATTTAAGAGTACCCTTGACATCCTCCACCTCATCAAGTTTCAGTTGTGCATCCATCAAAACATGCATTATCCCTGCCAATCCATGAGCAGCACCCCAATACCTTTCTCCATACCATTCGTACATTAATGGGGGTCCTCCTTTCCTGGTCAAATTCTTTCCGTTCTTGATAATATCGTTCGTGATTGCACGCTGTATTAAGTTCAAAACAAGATTAAAGTACTATCTAAGAAATTAAGAACTATAATTACATAAAAAAGGTATAAAAGGAATCTCACAATGGTTGTATAGGGGATGATTTCCTCGCCAAAATGTTTATTTATGAACAAACAAGCCCATAAGTAGCCGCTCCTTCCATATAATAACTCATCAGGGTGATTTCTACACACTCGGACCTGTTTCATCTACCATCTGTAAATTCTTATGGATAGAAGAGAGAAATGTGTTGATAAACCTATTACAAAAAATCTTAGAAGGGTTAAAGAACCTCTCCAAATTGGTTGAGATAATAATCTTGCAATGCTTTATCATTTATATGCTTCGCTGCAACAGCTCCAAGAGCACAAATACCAGCTCGTCCACATATAAAAGTCACCTCCCTATATATTATGAAATATCACCAAAATTCAGTCAGCAAAGCTTAATTTGGTAGTTTTTAAAGTTCAAATAAAGAAGAAGATAAGACAAGAAGAGAGAAAGAGAGTACCTAGAAGAAGCAATAGAAGCGGAATCACAGGCCTTAACAATCTGCAAGCAGAGAGAGAGATCATTTCTATTGTTGGTAACTTGATAGCTTTTAAAGAGCAGGAAAGCAGTGCCTAAAGTGCCACTATAAAGGGTGAAGTCTTGCACTATCTGCCCACTCATCCCCCATGTCTCCATTAATATCTAAGACAAAACAACAAGCACCTGGTGAACTCAATTTTCAAAAAATCAAAGCACCCCAGAAATGAAAACATTACAAAAAAGATTGGGAAATACAGTTTCTTTGAGATCCAAGGCAGCTCGTTGAAATCTCTGGGAGAGATCAGAGCAAGGCATGGAGAGAAGCTTCATGAGAGAATCTCCATTAGTCTCTTCAGCTTGTTCATGTTGATGAGATGGTGTTGCTGCCGCTTCCGTTACAAAATCAGGCATTAAATTTGGAAAGAATCGATCGGCCATTTTCTTCGAAGGAGAAAAAGATTAAAACTTTGAAGAGCTCAACTTGTTCAATGGAAGCAAAGATTAAATCTTTAAAGGGTTTTTTAGATTCTTTATCGATCTACTTTGTAGGAAGCTGAGCTAAAGTCGGCATTCTCTGTTTTATAGCATTACACGTAGAGAAATAAAGTGTCAACGTGGCTGGATATGTAGAAAAAGACATATTTTTCAATTTCAGATTTTTCATATATTTTAATTTGAACCGAATTTGGCGAAAAAAAAGATAAAAAAAAAAAAAACCGAATTTGGTGGGTTTCAAATTTCAATCTTCAAAGATTGCGACTTGGGATCCGAACATAACGATATCCCAACATAATTTACCTCAACAAAGACCCGCCATTACCCGCCATCCATCAGCGCCATCTTGCTTGAGAGACAAAGGTTCCGTTAGCAGTTAACAATGGCGTCCGCCTTCGATTCCTTCATCTCCGGCGGCGAAGACTCTGCCAACACCGTCGAAAATGACCCCAATTCCCGACCTTTCGACGACGGGAGCGACATGGGTTATGGCTCCTCATTTCCTGCGCCCGCCAATGAGGACGGCGTTTTCTCCGGCGACCATCCACCACCAATGTCCGATGAATTTACCGGTGGTCCTCCTGTCATTGCCGATAACAACCTGCAATATTCTGAAGGCTACGTCTACGGAATGCCTATGTCGAGTAATGAGTTCTCCTCGCCTTTCGAGGGCGTCGAGACGGCGGAGCACAATGGGAATTCGAAGGGTTACGGTGAGGATGACGGTGGCATTTTTGTCTCCGATGGGCCTATTCTTCCTGACCCTAGTCAGATGCAGGAGGAAGGCTTCCAACGCAGAGAGTGGCGCCGGTGAGTTTGTTTGGGAATCCGGTTGCGAGATTGATTCTTATCTTGCACATCATCTTTAAAGTTTCATGATTTATACCATTTAAGGAACTAACCAAATGGGATTTATCAAAAGAAACAATTTTCGGTGGTGTCTTGATTGTTTGAAATGATCCTTTTATGAATAAGTGGACGATCAAGAATGATAATCACCATCAGAAGTTGCAACTCAAATTTTTACATGTACAAAACCTTTCACAGTAGATCTTCAGTTATTTGTATAAGCTTTTCCCACCGAATATGGCGGCTTACAGGCACGTCAATCTGTCGAAACTTAAAATAAAGCATTGATAATTAGTTCATGATGATTGTTAGTGAAATTCCACTCACATGACAAGAGAACAATAAATGAGTTAGGATTTATTAATAGCATAATGCCGATCTTTTACGACTAACTCTTGGATGCCGGTATGGTTCAAACTTGAGTTCGGACCTTGTTTGATCTTAGGGGATCCAAGTAAGATAGTTCGGTTATAGGTCCATCTAAATATATAATCTTATGCCTAGTGTGGTATTTTGATACTTGGAGTTTCCATTCCTTCTGATAACTCAAGTATGGAATTTTTGAAAGCTTATTCCATTTATGTTGTTGTCCAGTACCATATATTTGCACACGTGTTTTTGCTTATTTGAGCTCATTGTCCTTAAAACATGCACTTCTGTGATTCACAATTGAAAGTGCCTGGTGATGCCTCTGCTTTGTCTACTGGTTGAGTGATGCTTGTTTGATATTTGCATGACCTATGTGTATAAGTCTGAAAGTGAAAGATTATTGGACAGACTGTCTTAATGTTGTTCTTGTGTAGAATCCAACACTTGAGGCATCAAGTTTGTAAGTCATGTAACCTCTTATGTCCATTTTCTCAGGCAAAATGCCATTCATCTTGAGGAAAAGGAGAAAAGAGAGAAGGAGATGCGCAATCAAATTATTGAGGAAGCTGAAGAATATAAACGTTCTTTTTATGAGAAAAGGAGGCAAAATTGTGAAACTAACAAAGCTCAAAACAGAGAAAGAGAGAAGGTATAACTTCTGAAGTTCACTTTTTCATGTTCTCCTCACCCTTTGTCAAGCGTTCGTAATTTCTTTACTGTCTATTTGCTTTGTTCCTCCGATAACATGTCTTTATTTGTGTGCAGCTGTACTTAGCTAATCAAGAGAAATTCCATAAAGAAGCTGACAAGCATTATTGGAAAGCCATTGCGGAGCTCATTCCTCGAGAGGTGCCAAACATTGAAAAGAGAGCGAAGAAAGATAAAGATAAGAAACCTGGCATTGTGATAATACAAGGTCCAAAACCCGGAAAACCTGCTGATCTTTCAAGGTTGAGGCAGATTTTCATTAAGCTGAAACAGAACCCTCCAGCTCATATGATGCCTCCACCTCCTGCCAAGGATGGCAAGGATGCGAAGGAAGGAAAAGATGGCAAGAAGGAAGGAAAAGACAGTAAGGCTGAGAACGGGAAAGACAATAAAGATGACAAAGACGGCAAGGACTCAAAGGACGGAAAAGATGGGAAGGAAGCAAAAGATGCTACGACTACAACTATCAGCGACAATGCTACTTCGCCTGCGAAGGATGCTACTCCTAATGGTGCGCCAGATTCATCTAAAACTACAGACGAGAGTGATCAAGCTGCTGCAACCGAAGCAACTACTAATAAATAAATGGTGGCAGAATTACTAAGTTTATTGTTAGTTTCTTTTCATTCTTTGATTCTTTTGTTTGGCCATTTTGGCAAAGAATAAGTGCAGCTTTGCTGGACATTCTTCCCTAAGATTTGGTAGGAATTTTATGTTGTTTTTGAAAAAGATTTTTCAGGTTCAAGTTTTTTTCGAAACTCATTATCTGTGTTTTTGCATTTGATTGTAATATATTGGGATGTGCTAATTTTCTTGAGCATATTGTTTTGCTGAAAAGAAAAATGAACCCACAAAAAGAACTAGGAAAAGCAAAAGATTAAGGCCCAAACCAATTGACCAACAATATGGTCTGCAAATACTGGACTCAGAACTTCTAGTATTACCTTCATTGGGCTAGTAGGTTGCAATTTTCATTCTTAAGGTCATTTCATTTTATTTTTTACTCGATAAATAAATATATAAAAATATCTTTAATATTTAATAAAAAAATAATTTTATCTTTAGTATTTAGTTACATATAATATTATTTCTAAAATTATCAAAATAATATAATTTTATTCTTGAAATAATGAAATTATTAATTTGACGTTATTTCGTCAAAATAATGCAAGTGCCTACATCTACAGTTAAAAGGTAAAATATGATTAAACTAATAGTTTTATTATTTTAAGAGTAAAATTATAATATTTTGATAATTTTAGAGATAATATTATATGTAACTAAATATTAAAGATAAAATTACTTTTTATTACCGTATACAATACACCAATAAGCATTGAATACACTTTATTGGATTAGAAATTTATTTTATTTTATTTTATTTTTTTAACCCTTTTAGTATCTTTTGTTTATAAATTCTATAAAAATTCATGTCCAAAGTCAGAATGTTGAATATATATATTGAAAATGAAATGAGATAAAATGGCCACAGAAACTGATAATTGATTTAGGTATACGCTAATCATCAAAAAATGTTAGAGAAATTCGCCTTTCTTTCATAAAATATTAATAATTTTGATTACCACCTAAGCAATGTTGAAATCATTGTGTAAACTCGATTATGACAAAATATAGAGGTTGAAACAGAAACAAACACTGTTCTTGTCCACCAATAACAATAATTAGTTTCATATTATTTTATAGATTGCCTATTATAAAAAAATAATTTTTTTCTTTTTTGCATACCTTAAATTTCAACTTTTCTCTTTATAGCTAACTTTGTTTCTTAAATGTTAGCTAAACCCTATAATTAATATTGGAATTTTGAGATTGGCTGTGTGAATGAATGTAAATTAGTTTCAATTATGACTAAATTATACTCATCTTGTTATTTTTTTTATCCATTATTGTCATCTTTCATTTTTCTTAAAAAAAAGAGATTATTTTATAAAAAATATGAAAATAAATTTATTTGTGTGGGGTAGAATATTTAATTTTATATAATTATTAATATTATACAATTCGAACCGGAACCGGATTGGTTCACTGTCGGGTGGAATATTTAATATATTGGTAAGAATCATAAGATAAATAAGAGGAAGTTTGGTAGCTATCAGCTGGGATTTGATGGGACCACATCCACATGCAACCTTCCTATCACCACTCAAAATCTCTTTGTTTCAAGCCTTCTTTTTGCATGTGAATGCTAATATTATCATACAGGATCCTAATTCACTTAATTGCAAAATACCACCGACACATTTGTAATTCAAGCCTAATTCAAAGATTTTCGAAAATTTAAAAATTTTTACATGTTTGTACCTTTAATCATAAATCTTATGATATATATGGGGTGATGGCCTAATGGTGATGTGAACTAGGTTAGAAATGAGAGATCTCCGGATCAACTCCTGAAACCTCCCATGGGAAGGGACAAGGAACCTTAACCTGCAACGACGTCTCGAATTCGGATTTAGTCGGTTTAGTGAGGTTCGGATAAGATATGGTTAATAAAAAAAAAAAAAACTTATGGTAACATTGCTCTAAATTTTGTATGGATCTATTTTTTCCCTTATCCTTAGAATTCCATGAGATATTATTTGGGTCACAGTGCTATAAATTGCTTGGAATTTTATGTAGCAACTTTAGAGTTTAATTGGTTCACAAGCATTCATGGTCCCTAACCAAATCATTTTGGAATTTTAGAAGAAATATAGTAGTCGAATTAATGTTCTAAACTTTATGATAAAAATGGAGCGGCAAAATTTTACAAGTATAAGAATTTATTTGATATCAATAAATTTTTATTTAATTACTATTTCATCATTTCTAGCAATCTGGTTGCTACCAAATAAGAAAATTTGGTGAATTTTTGAAAAATGAAACTCGCGGTTAAATTAATGTATAAAAAGAGAGATAGTAAAAAATACATGTGTTCAGTTTAAAAAAATATATTGATAGTAGCGAGAGGAGTCTTATTCAGCGTCTAACTATATTATATTAAGTTATTAATATTATGTAATGGTCGATTATTAATATCGCAATGATCGATATTTTTCGGTGAACTCTTGGGTGCTAGTAACATTGACACAATAGCTCAAATTCTGTGTGAACTTGAAAGGTTTCCAATCTATTCAAAGGAGATTCAGTGAGGCAGATTGATAGGCAATGAACATATTTTATGTAATCTCAACTTCAGTATTGGATCCAAGAGCAGGAAAGGACAGAAACATAACAACACATGGCCATAGTATAGGGTCCACTTTAACTGGCAACTATTAAAATTTTAAGTTTGTGACCAATGAAATTAAAATCCTACCCCCAATCCAAAAGGTTCTGTAAATATTTTTACCAGTCACAAATATTATTAGTTGATAGAAGAGCAAGAAATTCCCCATGTGAATGCCTGTTTATATTGTTATTGCTATTAATTGCAAATGGGGCCTTCAAATTTGACTATAAGGCTGGTTTGTCAAAAAGAGCATGACTACACAATTGCAAAAGAAAAGCTCACATTAAATTAAAAATCCAAACTGTATTAATAATACTATACGCACACTCTCCTTTGGAGAGGGCTACCTCTACAAACACTTGCACGTACAAACCAACAAAGCCTGGAAAACAGAGTAAAAGAAAGGAAAAAGAAAGAGCATTGGATGCCATTATGCAATCCAATGCCTACTTTTCTTCTAAAAATAATGAGGGGGAAGAGAGAAAGACAGACATTATGCCTTTTTTTGTGTCAAAGGGGACAAGGAGAGTTTTTTTGGCAGTAAAACAATGGCTTTTCTTGATTCTTGATTTTGATTCTTCATTTTGATCTATAAATTAGGAGTGAAATTGAGGCGAGAGGTGTAAGTTCCCTTTGGTGACCAATTTCCCGGAATAACATCTCTGGCAGAAAGTGTTCTTCCTGTTGATAGTGTGGTTAGCTTCACTGAAAATGGTCCTTTTAGAGGTCCACCAATAATGCACCAGGTTGCCCCCCATAGATGATTCATCGCTAGCCACTCACTGCCTCCTGCCTGCCAATATAAATATGCATAAGACCCTTGATAAAATGTAAAATTTTGCATTTGTATTTCCGGCCAACAACTAAATGTTGCAGCTTTTCTTCACCACTATATTGGAGAAATAGCCTATGCGAAGTTTTGAGAGGGCCCTGGCCCCCACGTCACAAGACTGGCTATGCTTTAAGCCAATAGAAAAAGCGAGGCAAATAGAAGTGCTTCTGTTCTGAGCATATTGGATCCACTAGACAAACTTTATGAATATAAAAATAAAACCAATTTCTTAGATTGATTAGAGAATATGGAAAATTAAGCAGTGGTTCTTTGTTAAAGTAGAGGGGTCATGTTGGGCAAAAGCACATGATTAGTGGGTAGCATATCCGTAATAATAGGAATTGTCTACTCTAAATTACATACTTGAGATCATTATTTTTATGGAAAAACCATTCCTTTATATGATCTTCGTTTAGGTGTGAAGTTCTTTTTTGGTAAATGAGAAAGTGCAGGCTTTAGAACATGCATCGCAAAGAACATAAAGAATTATCTTTTTTGACCCATGAAGTATGTGGAGCCTAAGGAGATTCTTTTTGCTTTTCTTCCATTATCTTTTAAAGTTAGTGAAATAAACTAAAAAAATAAACTTACTTCTCTTATATGCATAGATCCAACATCACCATCGCCATCCTCAAACTCTACCAGAAGAGATAACCAAAACTCTGTTGAACCTTCATTCACGTGGAAGGCAATGTTCTTCCCTCGGTATTTACATGCGGTCCTGCGCGCATTGACTTATATATTACTCAAAAAATAGTTCAATTTTAACATTTGTGTGAGTAATAAAGAAGACTTAGCAAGAAAGAAACTGTACTAAATAGTATACGTACCGGCGGTACATGACAGGAATTTGGCCACGGTCCCTGAGAGGGCCACCTTCACCGGCAATAGCCATGCGACCAAAGGCTGCACCGCTGAGGTCAAATTGGGTGTGGCCAATGGGGCAGCCAGGGCACTCATCAGTTACAATAATGGTTACAGCCCTTCTTGAACAAATGCTCTTGTCCTGGCACCTAACTTTGTAGCAAGCCCCACACCCTTCTCCATTGTTGAACAGCATTGGGCTCACTGCACCTACTCTTGCCTTCAATGGCTTCACATCCACCAGTGTCCCGTACCCACATGCCCCTCCTGCCCACATGCATTTTCCTTTTCTTAAATTATACCAAATAAAATCATACACTTTTTGACATTAAGCAGCACCTTTTCCTTTCTTTGTCATTGAAAATGGCAGCTTAAAAGAACAACTATCAAAATCGGTTCTCAAAATCAAATTTGGACCAAATTCATCCAAAAATATTCTTTTTAATCTTCTTGGAAGAAGAAAAAATTCATTGAGATCAAATTACACAGCTCTCCAAGAGCTAAACTAACCAAACGCAAATACAATGTAAACACACTTTTTCTTGGGGTTTGTGAAAAGAATCAAGGTTTTATTGAGAGAAAAACCCTGCTGCAAAACAATTACTACAGAGCCAGAAATGGTCACAGGTCCAGAGACTGTACAGTCGACTAATTAAGCTCAATTTCTAGATTACTTAATAAACACTTGCTTGATTCGTGCTAATTCTGAGGCAACTCGCTGAGTTACACAAATGATAAAACAAAGCAAGCATATTCATAGAGAGAGATCCAAACTGCAATGCCAAACAAGTAAGAAATTAAAAATTGCAAGTAAAACACCTACCGTCACTACCATCGCCTTCAGGGTTACCGTACCAGGTGGCGGTCGCCGGAAGCCAATGTAGGTCGGCGACGTGGTGAGGAACTTGTCCGGAGACAGCCAAACACTTGAAAAACACCATAAAGTAGAAGCCCAAGAGCTTACTGGACTTACTGCGGAGCTGCATTGTTCTCACTCAAACAACCCCCAGCAAGAATGTCGCTTTCGCTGCGGAGATAAATCCGGAGAACAAACCGGTAAAAAGAGGTTCGCCGACACTGTAGCGTTCGTTTGGTAATGGAGGCGATAGTCAGTAATAAGAGCTATTGTCAGGTGCTGGTTTTTATAAACAGAAAAAGGGTAACGAAGGCTGCTTATTTTTTTTTACTGTTTTAACCTTTAGATATTAAATTTATTACGAGAATTGCCACTGAGAATCTGGGTCCCACCGACGGTTGAGGCGTTAATTCCGCTGCCCCGTAATATTCTGTTGGAGGGAAGAATTAGGGGGGTGTTTTAGTAATAAAAAATTAGGAGCGTGACGTGGGGTTGGTGTCTTTAGTTACTACCGTTACTTATTGTTGGTGTTATGCTAGTTTCGCACGTGGGAAGACAGAGAAGGGAACAAAAAAATGATAAAAAATAGTCGTTAATAGGCAACGGTTGCGATTGTTGGTGCTGACTGAGTTTATGCGGAATGAACCATTGAGATTTACCGCAACTTCACTACGATAGACCGGACTTCGATAGTATGAAAGTGTAGTGAGCCGGTTTTGTTGAAACTTTACGTAGCCTTCTCGAGCTTAGTTCCCTAAACAAATGCATGGTCATTAATTCACATTTCACAACCAACTACCAACCATAATATATATATTTAATTTCTGTAAAATTTATTAACACATTAACTAAAGTTTTTATTTATGTCATCCTAATGTTGGCTGTTTTGCTATTATTCGCAATATTTGAAGATAAGATTGTGGAATTTGATTCTTTTATCATTTCTTATATTTATCGTAAAGCAAATTTTTCAATTGATTTTATTTTCAAGTTGGTGTAATAGTATTCGTCTTGTTTCCATTTTTTTTTCAGATTGCCCTTGCTGATACCAAAATTTAGTTATATCATGATATTGTTGGCATTTTTTACGTACGTTAATTTGTTTCTCTTGTGAACTTTGCTCATTCTTTTTCACCAAAAACAAAGTTTTATTGTTGTGATATGTAGATAATAGTTCAATCTCTATGAATATAATTTATCCACAAAGCTGTTAGTAAAAAGGGTGACATAAACTTAATAATGAAAAGAATTATATCAAGAAAAACAAAAATCATCACAAACCCCAATTTAAGCAAAAAAATAATAAAACAATCGTAAATTATTGGTGGTGGAGGCAAAATTTTGTATGTATTTGTTGCCTTTTTTCGATTGATGAATTAAGAAGTGGACCACCCAATTGGATATTTTGATAGAAAAAAAAACAGCATAATATATATATATATATACATATATACATATATTTGGATGACATTAATGAGTGTAACCTGACTCATTATGAATTTACTGATAACACCCAACATATATACCTTCATAACCTAATCTTAAATTATTTCATAAAACATAATTTATATTAATTTCATTTTTAATTACAAAAGGGTTAAGCACTATTTCCACTAATTAATGGTCTTGCTACCTCCATTCTCTCCCTCTTTCTTTCTTTTTATTTAAAAAAATATTCAATAAACAAAGCAACGAGTTTCGGAATAGAGAGTATATGTCAGCAATAATTGATTTAAATATTCATGGTTTCAAATTGCCAAAATTCAATGTTAAAATAATTTTATCTTTATAATTGATCAATTCGGTTCAATCGAGATAATACGAGTAACTATGTAAAAAAGAAATAAAGATATCTATTCGATATATAAATAAGATTACTGCACATTAGTGAATATAGACTGGTAAATTATTTAATAATACATTTTTATTTTTCATACAGGTATATATTTAGTGCTCCAAATCATTTTTTTTTAGAATTGAGAGAAATTAGGATATTATTATTTAAGAAATTATAATTTTATTTAAATTTAAGGGGGTGAAGAGTCTCTTTCAATCACGTAAAGGAAAAATAATTAATTTTAATTCGATGTTTGTTTTGTGTAAGTAGTAATGGAATCTGTGACATGATCCAATGTCCATCAAATCTGGAAGGTAAGTGTGATTATGAAAGAAATTCCAAAAATTTCTCCAACGTTATTTAGAAAGCAAAATCTCCACAACTTTCAAAGATGGATATTTTCTTTTATAAAATTTCCTATTTGTCCTAAAGCTTCGACCCTACATGTGACAAGTTGCCACCATCCCACCAATTTTTTTTTTTGCTGACCAATTATTTGACTTGCATTGTGAATAAATATGGTTGTTATTATGAATAAATGTTTTAAGAATTAAGAGTTATTCTATAAATTAAGTTTATTATTTTTTTTATTTTTGCCAAAATTTTTGAAAATCTATTAGGTATATGAACATGAATTCAATCTTACAATATAATAACCAAAAGCCTTAGAAGTTCTATGCTTACTAACACGTCAATCGGTTTATTTTCTTACATTTTCATTAGAATTTCTAAGGTTAATTTAATTTAGTAGTACACATATGGCCATATATAATTAAAAGAACCAAGTTCATCACTGATAATTATTATCTAAGTGGTAAATAATTTTGATTTTCTTAAATAAAATTTCAGATTCAATTAATATTTCGTATATGGAGTGTATACTTTTAGGAGAGCCGTTTTAAATTATGGATATATCAAAATTTGCCTCTAAATTATTCAATTTCATTAATTAAAAAATCAAATTACATAGTGATAAAAAAAAGAGAGAGAGAAAGGAATGTGTTCATATTTGCGTTTGACGTTTAATCCAAAAGCTTAGAAAACTACGCATAGAACAAAACAAAAGATTTAACTAGTTACATTAAAAGAAGAGTTTTATGAATATTTTCACGTAAAAACAATTCTTCAGTTTGACTATTTTGTGCTTGAAAATCTCCCCAAAGCTTCTTATATATTTTTATTTTAGAAATTAATATGTTTCTTAATCAGTACATATGTAAATACTGATAATAATATGTAAAAAAAATTATGGATTTAATTCTCTTAACAAAAAGAAAAAGATTCTGCCACCAATGGGCCACCCATCCTGGCTAAAGAATCCAATAAAAAAGCACAATGCCATGTGGAAATAGAATTAATCTTTTTAAAGTTAAATAAATTTATTTCATAGCACAAACTCTTTTCATTATAATAGTAAATACTCTAAATTAAGTGTCCACAAATTGAGTGCCCAAATCTTGCTTTTGAAAAGGCAATATTAAAGGAGGGGAAAAAAAGGCTCCTATATGTAAAACTTATTTTTATTTAATTTAGGGTTATTTGAGTTTGTGATGAAGTTGTAAAAGATTCTTTATTATTATTATTATTAATGATAATATCCGAAAATCTATAAAGTCCACAAGTTTCAAAACAGGATTCAAGCAAAGTATGTAAGAAAAAAGTCTCATTCAACACGTGCGAACTTTCTTATCAAATTCTGTTAAAACGCCGTCAATTCGATCGGTTTGACAAGATTTCGATTGTATAAAAAAAATTGACACCATTATCAAGTGCCTACCAAACCACTCAAGTACACCTATCATAACAAGACATGCCTCATATAAGTTACCCAATCCCTCAAGATCCGAGGTACCCCAAAAGCATTTTCTCTTTTCTTTTAACGTTTCACAAGAGATTTTAGAAAAATACTAACTTAAATTTTGGAGTTTACACACTTGGTCCGACAAGAAATTTCTTATTCCAGGCTTTTTAAAGTATTTTCGCTCAATCAGCTAATCTTTCTCTCGATTTGACAATATTGAGATTGTCAATTATTATTATTATTATTATTATTATTATTATTATTATTATTATTATTATTATTATTATTAATCTCAAATTAGTTGAAAAATATGCAATCAAACGGAACATACAATGCATGCATGCCTAGTTTTTAAGTCTGACTTCATATAGAATTTCTTGAATGCACTGCCACAAATGTGGACAATAATTAAACATTAAACATAATTCTCAGTAATTAGCAACAAACTTGGACACTCGATTAATCATTAATCCATACAACTCAAATTTAATTATTATGGTTGAATCAAATTTAATTATTCTACAATAAATCAATAATTGTTCTCCTGAGTACTAATTCAATTGTCAAACTTTCATCTAATTAACAGATAATTAAATAAAAGATGATCGATGCATTGAGTTATCGAAATGAAATGGCAATTATTATTTTTTCTTTAATTTCAGAAATATAGTATCTTTAAATTAATACTTGGAGGCAGCTTTTTGCCTTTTTTTATAAACTTGCCCGATATAAATCTGAATTAGTTGGCACAGAAGTTGAGAAAGATTCAGATGAATTTACAACTCTGCATCTCTTTTCTTTTATAGAACTTATCAATGGTGTCAAACTTTGGATAAGCAATTCCTTATAAAGACATCTCAATTCACAAAAACAAAGTCAAACGTAAATTAAACGTAATGATGCGATGCTGTCATAAATTTCTAGTACAAATTATGAAAGAAATCGAACATGGACAGGCTGTCATATACGCCAATAGTCCATGGCTGTATGCTTTGCGATACTACTTGAGCTTCAATTTCCATTTTTGCTCTTAGTACATGAGCTGATAAGCTTCTCCTTGTGCCTCAAGCTCAAATTCTTTCGGAACCCCTGCCCTGCCAAATACCATCATCGATTCACCAAGTTCACCTGATCGAAAAAGAAGCAGGGAAAGTAACAATTATAAGCAATTCAGAGAGTTTAATGACAAGACCAATTTTATATTTTCTGCTATTTGCACAAAAATGACGAGTTTGTCTCAACATTCAACAGTATGCATATATTGTCAACTAAAGAAATGCAAAATTTTGAGATGAAATAAAGCACTATATAACACAAAAGTTTCAAAATAATCAAGAGTCAAACTACGTGAGCAGACAACAGCTCTCATTCTCATTAATCTTAGATTAATCACAAATAAGATTAGAAATATATCAGACACTATCAATTATGCATTATAATTGAGAAAATTCTACAAGCAAAGGTAAGCCATAAAGCATCAACCTAACTTCTGATTGCAAACAATGTGTTGTAAAGTTTTTAACAAAACATAGGATGAAATTCTAAATTATGTTTATAATTCAAATATAAATATAAAAACATGTCAAGCTAAGAACGTAATCTTCCAAAAGATAACATATATGTACCTTTTCATTAACCCTTATGCTCCATGCATCAGTCTTTGATCCGACAACAGGGCTACCAACAACATATGGGGGTGGCATAGCAGCATTGTTTAGAAGTGGAACCCTGTCCGAAGTGGATTCATCGTCACTGTCATAATATTGATGTGGCCCCAGAGCTTTGAGTATCAATGCTAATAAGAAAGATAGTCCCTGAAAATTAAAGGCACACTTTGTTAGAAAATTACTGACTTATAGATGTCAGGGAAAGAAAAAAATGTTAAATTAAATGTTCTATATGCCTTGTAATGTAATGTGGAAAAATGAAATAAAGCAAGACTTGCATGACAAAACAAATCCATAGCTTATGAAAATAGAGGATGTGAAAAACTTTTTTGCAGTTTTTGTAAAAGCTGAGGTGATAGTTTTGAAAAAAGAATGTTATTTTCTACTGTATCCTGAGGTTGAACTGATAGATTACAGGTTACTGCAGCATTGATGAAAATTCAGTTCCTTATAAAATGATGAGGATTTAATTTAAACCCTTAGTCTCACTAGACTGCGTATAGAGCGAGTAGGGTATCGTTCCAAAGGTAACGGGGTAAATTTTGTATTGAAATTACAAAGACTAGATGGATAGGTAACGAATAAAATAAAGATTATGCATTTGACTAAATATCTAAACTACTTTTGATATATTAAATTAATTTGGATTAAATATGACTTAAATGATAGTATGAACATACATTACAAATATGAAATAGTAATTCATTTAAGGACAAGTATAGATAATTGTATAAATAAAGTGACTGGAGAATTTAGCCAAGATTCTTTAAAGCAACTCTCGTTGTCAATAAAGAATGTTCTTATTTAGAGTCTATAAGCATTCTCATGTCATTATAGAGATAAATAAGAATTATGAAGCTCTATGCCAATTCTTTAACCCCTCAAAGTGAATTCCTTAAGTCACATGAAAGAAATTCAATGCTTCAAGTACATTCATTTGTTTTTCCATCAAAGAATTCCAACTCTCGTTGCGAACAAATTGACTAACATGCCAAATATGGTGGCCAATCATACATAGCAAATCAAAGCACACAAATGGATGTAAATCATAATTCATGCATAATAAGAATAAACATGTCTTAAACAAATACTAGTGCATAGTTATAATGTACAAAGAAAACTAGCCAATACATATTTGAATTAAAGACAAACAAGAGAAAGAAAACTATCTCATGTTCCTTTAGCTTGTCCCTTTGTAAACATCTAATAAAAACTAAGTAAAAATATTTATCCAAAATAATAACTAGAAACTAAACATTGATTGATCTCTTCTTTTTTTCTTCTTTAATTAATGCCATCCATATTTATAGAGAGAAAACTCTACAAACATGTCTCTTCATAATGGTTGTCAATGTGAAAAGTTGCCCTGAAAGGTTATGATGCTTGGCTGAAAAATCATGTGCAAAAGACACAACGGTTTGGAAACAGATGCTTGTCCGACTCGTGAATTCCTTCACGAGTCGTGAACTCCAGCCGTGATTCTTCTCGTGAACTGCATCCCACTCGTGACTTGCCTGTCGACTCGTGATGGGATCTGCCGACTCGTGATGGGATCTGTCGACTCGTGATCATTTCTTCTCTGCCTCACTCGTGCATCTCCCTCCTACTCGTGAATTCATGTTCGAGTCGTGATTCATTTCACGACTCGTGATCTTCTTCTTCGAATCTTCACCAGATTCTTCATTTTCTTTACACTTCACCAACTTTAACCTAAAAACAAACATAAACACATAAATTGAACATAAACACATAAAAATACATATAATATTACATACTTAGCTACATAAATAAGAGAAAAACACACACTAAAAGGTAGACATTTTTGCATGACATCAAATTCCCCCACACTTAAATCTTGCTTGTCCCCAAGCAAGAGAAAAGTAAGAAAATCTAATTCCAAGTTAAATCAAGTAAGTCAAATTATAAAGCATTGCTCAATTTTTACTTAAAATAAGATTGAGATGAAATCAAATACCTTAACACTCAAAATATTAGTACATCAAGACTTAAAACATGCATCTTAGATTATCAAGTCACCTAAACTTACTAAATTCAACATCAAGAATATAAAGTCTCAAGACTAACCATGCTCAAGAGAGAATAGTGATCATAAAGACTAAGATTCTAAGACTATAGTTGCCTTTTTGGACAATTAAAAAGCACACATACCTTTAAACCTATCTCATGGCATATTTAGACTATATTTTTCATCTTTTTCTTCTTTTCTTTTTTTTTTTATCATGGGTATACTTTTAAACTTTATCCCATGAATAGCAAGAGAATGTAGTATTGGGTGCGTTTTACGCTCCATCCCATACTTTATTAAGCTTTTGGATATGCATCTTGCTTTATTTTATTTTTTTTTGTTTGCATTTTTTTTCATTATTTTTTTTCTTTCTTTTTAGTCCTCATCCATTATTGAAAAGTCTAAAGGTAAGTATTATGGCTATAGTTTCCATGAGGCAACTAAAATCCAAAAATCTTAAACTAAATGAGCATATTCTAACCTTAAAGCATAGTTAATTAAGAGACTAAACAACCTAAAATGTTAAAAGAAGTAAAAAGAGATAACTTGAAAACATAAAACACATGCTAAAAATCTTGAATAACTAATCAAATGAGTATAAAATTTGAATGAATCTTCATAACAACCTATATAATACACAATATGAGCAATACTTATAATAGATTTTACTAAAAAGATTAGTCTAAAATAAAGAAAAAGATAAACAAACAACACACACAAGTGTTTGCTCCCCCACACTTAGAGCACACATTGTCCTCAATGTGGAGAAATAAAACAAACACAAAAAAGAAAATCAAAAATAAATAAAAGAAAAGAGGAAAGAAAACTCCCCTCAAATTCATGGTGAAGGTGGAGGCGTAACTTTGGAATAGTGCTTCACGAGTCGGTATATGCCTTACGACTCGTGAAGAATAAGGCATTTTGTGTTGAGGAAGAGATGTTCACGAGTCGGCAAAATCCTCACGACTCGTGAAAGAATTATTGGGTAGACAGAAATGGACATGGTCACGAGTCAGCATGACATTCACGACTCGTGAGCCTTTCTCTTATGTATTACACGTGATACTCTTCACGACTCGGTATGCTGCTCACGACATAATGGATAAAGCCTCTGAAATACTCGTGAAGATGTTCACGAGTCGTGATGCACTCGTGAACATGATGAATTGCTGCCATTTTTCTGCAAAAATCATACCAACCTCGATCCAAATGTTAAAGAGACAGAGGAAAAATAAGAAAAATGAAAATGATAAAATACTTAAAATATAACCAAAGAACAAATAAAATTTAAACTAAGAAAGCTAATCCTAAACAAAAAGATTATCGTGCAAGAGATGAATTTAATAAATTAACTGCTAAAAACACAAATACTTTTAGTCTAAGATCATTACAAAAAACACTAATTACGAAGGATACAACAAACACAATACAAAATTCATTTATCAAAATAACTAATTTATATCATATAATCCTAAAGCATCCACTCTTTTGTATCAATCAATAAAAATTTATTTAAGCCGTTCCCCGGCAACGGCGCCAAAATCTGATGAGGATTTAATTTAAACCCTTAGTCTTACTAGACTGCGTATAGAGCGAGTAGGGTATCGTTCCAAAGGGAACGGGGTAAATTTTGTATTGAAATTACAAAGACTAGATGGATAGGTAACGAATAAAATAAAGATTATGCATTTGACTAAATATCTAAACTACTTTTGATATATTAAATTAATTTGGATTAAATATGACTTAAATGATAGTATGAACATACATTACAAATATGAAATAGTAATTCATTTAAGGACAAGTATAGATAATTGTATAAATAAAGTGACTGGAGAATTTAGCCAAGATTCTTTAAAGCAACTCTCGTTGTCAATAAAGAATGTTCTTATTTAGAGTCTATAAGCATTCTCATGTCATTATAGAGATAAATAAGAATTATGAAGCTCTATGCCAATTCTTTAACCCCTCAAAGTGAATTCCTTAAGTCACATGAAAGAAATTCAATGCTTCAAGTACATTCATTTGTTTTTCCATCAAAGAATTCCAACTCTCGTTGCGAACAAATTGACTAACATGCCAAATATGGTGGCCAATCATACATAGCAAATCAAAGCACACAAATGAATGTAAATCATAATTCATGCATAATAAGAATAAACATGTCTTAAACAAATACTAGTGCATAGTTATAATGTACAAAGGAAACTAGCCAATACATATTTGAATTAAAGACAAACAAGAGAAAGAAAACTATCTCATGTTCCTTTAGCTTGTCCCTTTGTAAACATCTAATAAAAACTAAGTAAAAATATTTATCCAAAATAATAACTAGAAACTAAACATTGATTGATCTCTTCTTTTTTTCTTCTTTAATTAATGCCATCCATATTTATAGAGAGAAAACTCTACAAACATGTCTCTTCATAATGGTTATCAATGTGAAAAGTTGCCCTGAAAGGTTATGATGCTTGGCTGAAAAATCATGTGCAAAAGACACAACGGTTTGGAAACAGATGCTTGTCCGACTCGTGAATTCCTTCACGAGTCATGAACTCCAGCCGTGATTCTTCTCGTGAACTGCATCCCACTCGTGACTTGCCTGTCGACTCGTGATGGGATCTGCCGACTCGTGATGGGATCTGTCGACTCGTGATCATTTCTTCTCTGCCTCACTTGTGCATCTCCCTCCTACTCGTGAATTCATGTTCGAGTCGTGATTCATTTCACGACTCGTGATCTTCTTCTTCGAATCTTCACCAGATTCTTCATTTTCTTTACACTTCACCAACTTTAACCTAAAAACAAACATAAACACATAAATTGAACATAAACACATAAAAATACATATAATATTACATACTTAGCTACATAAATAAGAGAAAAACACACACTAAAAGGTAGACATTTTTGCATGACATCATAAAACTGTAACTATTTAATAAATCCCTAAAATATTTTGAGTGATTTCAGAGTATGAGACAGTTTCGTTTGCAATGACTAAAAAGTGAGTATACAGAGAGGGAAAAGAAAGACCTGTACAGACACAATTGACAAGCCTATCAATTTGCACATCTCAAAGTTTTTCTGGATGAAATCTTTGAACTGATTAAAAGTACCTGATGGATCATCTGGAAAGTCCTGGTAAGATGTTAGATCAAATCAGCATCACAATCATACAAATTGTAAGCAAGCATTTGTAGTTGAAATCTGGGAAGTCATTTGTTGTGAATTTAAAAAGGAAAAAGGAATGAAAAATTGTTTTGGCACATGAATATACCTTTTCCCAATCTCGGTTTAGAAATACATCAGCAGTCACCCCAGCCTCAAGCATAAAGAGCAAGAAGATAAACAGCATGTACTGAACTTTGTTAAGGCCAAAAATCAACTCCGAAGTTGAGCATTATTTTTCATTTTCAAGGATCATATTGAAGTTATCAAACAAAAGGACAACCAGGTGTTTAATATTTGGAAAGAGAACTATTGAAAGACATGCATGCTTTCAGGAATCCAGCATCTTCTGAACAAGTTTCAAAAGAATAGACGCTTCAGGCTTTGGTTTTGTGGGGGTTATTAAGGTCTTCTTCATAAGCATGAAAATAACATATGTATATGCATAAGAAGAGAACTTAATGCAGAACTTGATTATGTTACTAGTTATTCGAAGTGAGGTAACTAGAAAAATCAAGCTACTGGCAGTTCAAGATCAAAAATTAGGTATCAACATAGAATACCGCATATCCAATCAGCTTAACACTTAACAGTTCATTCGGGGGTTTAAATTTAGAAGGACATGCAAAAATTAATCCACAAAATAGAACCACACGATGAGATGTAAAAGAAAAAAAAATGACGCAAAAATGATTTAGAAAAAAAGAGATCCGCCTAGTGGTAAATTCAATCACTCTCAGCAAAATAGGTGAAATTGTAATAGAAATTCTGCAGGTTCTAACTTGAGCATGCAACAATACTATTCATATATTTTTAAGTCCACATATAAATCAAACCTGGAAAAATGATGGAAGACAAATGATAGTCTTTGGACAAGAAAAATTTAAGCATAAAATACAATGGAGGTAAAGGATACTATATAGATGCAACAGCCATTTGCAGTGTCTGCGGCAACATGACCCAAGCATGTAATCACGCACAGAGAGACCCCGAGCCCAAGAAAAGTATATATGAACCTGCATTTAATACAAGTTCATAATGGCTATTTTGGTTTTCAAGCATTCCAGAAGAAAGCATCAGCATCATATGTTCTTTTATCTCACTCATTCAAGCAATATTGAACACTCTTAACTGAAAGAAAATGTATCATACCCTAAAATAAATAGCTCATGATACGTTACATCCTAGGTGACACTTTAATTTCTTTTAGAGCAAACACTAGTGTGAAAGCACTAGAAAAAGCTAAAATGTAAAAGAGAAATTTAAAAAGGCAAAGAAACCTAAAAGTTTCAAAAAGTTAATGGTCCAATGAGATATGATCAACACCCTCAAATAACCAGAAATAAGCTCCTCAAACTAGATATATTTGGAATAAATCTCCATTGGTATATTTTATTACTTACAAAAAAAAAAAATTATAATGACAAAAACCAGGTTCAGAAGAGAGCAAGCAGACGTGTAAAGTTATGATATTTTTCATTGAAAAAACCAGAATTCCTACAGATTTAGGCAAACCAAATAATTTTGCTTCCACAACTTTCAAAAGATTAAAAAATATCAAATTTTAAAGGATACCCAGGAAGCAATCAAACAGAAACAAAAAGAAAAGCTGACAAAGAAAACAGAAGAAGAAAATGAAATGACAGATACCAGGGAGCAAGATTATCAGAATCTTCAAATGGCAGGTCACCCATTTCTCTCTGCCAAACCCTAATAAGCCAAACCGCATACAATATCATTCCCAGCCCAACCATTCCTATCACAGAATTCACCAACTTCAGGATCGATTGTATGCAACTTCTCACCAGCCTCCCCATTCCTTTTGATGCCTAATTATTAAACTGTCCAAGAATTCGACTTGGAGCAGATTCAGCCACAAACAATCACAAACCTCAAGGATTATGAGTCTAGGACCCTAGCAAATGAAACAGAACGTCTCTTTTACAACTTTCTCTGCATGTGGTACAAAGATTTCTGCCTTTTAGCACTGATTAGCTGGATTTACCGTATACAATCTGGAGTTTTTCACAATTTTTCACTTCTTGGGTTGTTATTCTGTTTTGCCGACAATATTGAGTAAAAATATAAGAATTATACGAATTATTGCTCATGAAGTTGCTGTGGTGTAGTGGTTATCACGTTAGTCTTACACACTAAAGGTCCCCAGTTCGATCCTGGGCAGCAACATGTGCCCCTCTTTTTTCTTTTCCTTGCATTTGGAAGACAAGTCGGCCAAAACAAAAGGCCAGATAAGAGGAGGGACATGGCTTAATTTGAAGTCCAAAAAACCTCCAAGAGCATCCAAAATATCTGCATAAAGAATTCCAATGTTGCTCCCGGCATAGCATCTTCGGCAAAGCTTGTAAAACACTACCTATCTTTCTCGACCATAAGCTTACTCAAACTGCAATCCTTGACAGTAGACAGACCAAACAGAATAGCCCAGCAATTTTACTTTTTATTCACAAATTGCAATTCCTTTAATTTTGTTCAAATAAATATTACATATCAAGCCTATAATACAATATTATAATAAAAATTAGTTCTTCCTTGTAAATATTAATTATCTTAAAATAATCATATGGCATAATAATAAGTCATTGACTTGATTAATATATAAAGTATATTCCTTTATTGGAATGGGCCGAGACACTGAAAACTTATGAAATTGATAGTGTAAATAATTCAACAATGGACAAAAAAAAAAGGTTCTTTTCACTGAAATGAAATTTGCAACTTTGAGAAGTTCTTTATAATGAAAATATCAAGCTCTATCTGTTCTAATCAGAATCAAAATCTAAGTACATTCTAAAGGCACTTCGATGGGGAGAGTAGTAACCTTGAATCAAATCATCAACTTGAAAACCAAGTTTGTTGTATAGGCTAATTGCTGGAGTCCTCGAGGGATCAACATGTAGTGATATCCTCTTTACTTTTCTTGTTCTGCACTTCTCAATGGCTGCTTTCATTAGGGCTTCCCCATGTCCTTGTTTCCTGTGATTCTCCCTCACTGTTCTTATGTTTTCCAAATCAACATGTAATTAAGTATCTATTATAATACTCAAATTAAGTACATGAAACTTGGTTAAGTAATGGTTGTCACAGCACTAATCTTGTAACCTATCAGTCCCTCCAATTAAATCAATTAACTAGTTGACACTTGAAAATTCATCTCATATTTTTTCAGGGAACATTCATCAAACAGGTTGCAGGCATGTTAAAATCTTCACAAATCATAACCTAATCACACCAGACAAACAATAGTAAGATTAATAGTTTCGAGGAATAAAGAAAATGAAAGACAGGAGAAGGGGGCCGGAACGAACCTGCAAGCTTAGTGATAGAAGCAAACAAAGAAGATGGCCAAGAATACATAACATATCCAACAACTTCGCCATTAACCTCCACGTAAAGCAACCCTGAATTCTTCTTTTTCAGCTCATCATCGAAAAACTGAGCTAGTGATTCGTGTTTTGGGAATATCTTTCTCTCCATCTTCACGATTTCTGCCATAACTTTATCCCAGTTTCTTGAAGTTCTCCGCAGCTCCTCCATGATGATGACCCTACTTCCCTCGCCGGCCATGGCTCTTCCCTGCCTCGTCTTGAATTAAACAATTAACAATATTTTTGGCAGGGCTAATTACTGAAATTTTCTACTTATGATCCCATTTTTATTTGGCTCCCAAGGGAATAATCATTAACTTTTTCATTACAATTTCAATTCAAATCTTATGCTAACTTCTCCATCCACAGCTAAGGAAATGTTAAGTTGCAACATTGTGTATGGAATCTATTTATTTCAATTTTATACTTTGAGAATCTAACTAAAATTTAGATGATAAATCAGAAAGATATTCGCAATCGATAATTTTCAACATTATATATTGATTGGACCTACACCAACTGCGATTTAGAGATCCATCACTTAACTGATAACGTTAAGCCGTATGTACCAAGCCAATAGCGTATTGCCCATATGCATATTAACCACTATCATCACTCATTGCAATTCATAATTGGTTTGGTTTATAAAACTTAAGGACTTGTTTAAGAATGCATGCAAATGTTCTAGTAAAATTTAAGAGCAATTTGGTACATTATTAATTTTCATTAATTAATTTACTACTCACTAGTTTATTACTGAATGATTAAGTACGGACACTTCATTATTCGTGACCAATTGCAAGCTAATTATGAATTTAGTGAAAAACATGTAACTGAAGATAGAGAATGCTTAAGCATAAATAAAAGAGATACTGAAACTTCTGGTGGACCGACTCTTCACTTTATTCCAATTGTTTATTTCACTTTGCTTCATGGGTTTTCATTTTGGAATTATCAAACATGAATCACGTTAGTCTCAAAAGCCTTCTACTGAAATGGCAAAAGTAGAAAAGATGCACGCTAACATTTGAAATTAAATCTTATTTGCACATATTGATGGCTTGAGTTTAGGATGCTTATGTATGCAAACAGTCAGACATTACCACATGACAAGTTAGCCTGTTGCAGCATATATGTTCTTAACAGGTATTTAGAATTGTTGTCTTTAAATGAACCGACCGACTGCTCCAAAATTAGATAAAGAAAATGAAAACCTTTGAATTTAGGGAGAAAAGGAAACTAAGGTTTTTTTTTTATTTTTTTGGAGTTTAGAGGGAAAACTATAACCATATCTATTAGAGTTGTCTTAATTTATATAAAGCAACAAACTAATAATATATTCAAAATGCTCCAAGCTAACAATTGTCTTAATAATATGATAAAATTGTTGCATTAATTTAACACAATAAAGGCAAATGCAACGCTTTCAAATATACTGCCATAAATATATATTGCCTAAATTAAATACAAATATGCATGTCATATATATATATATATATAAACTAAGTTGAAGTGTATTAACTTTTCAAAAAATGAAAGTGTCTAGATGCCTTTTCTTTCTCCAAATACAAGTATCAATGAACATTTTTTTGACTGTAATTTCCATTTATTTATAAGATCATAAGTTCAAAGATTACAAATTAATTAAAACTAGAAGATCAAACATTCCAAAAGTAAGAGTTTATTCCTAGACACAAGAAATTAGTCTATCAATTAAGTATAATATATCTCGAACACATCTAAAATTTACACAAAAAGCCATTTAAATAATTTTACACATTTTGCTACTATGATCTGGAGTATCTCTTTATTCATGACATTTGTAATTAACATACTTTATCAGATTATTACTATCTCAGCAAGAATGTATTTAAAAGTAATAAAATAGTCGATATAACTATCAATATAATTTTTTTAAAAAAAAATTATATGTTGAATAGTTTTTTTTTGCGTGAGATTGAGAGAGTGTTAATTGGGTCTATCATGAAGTTGTTCAGGCACAAGAAAAAGCAACAACCGTACAATGCCATGCTACATGGCTTGGATCTTCCAAAATTAAAGTGTATTCATCAGATTTATTTTTATTTAAACTGAATTCATAAGATTACTTATAAATCAATCTGCCATGTAAAAGAAAAGAAATTAAAAAAAACTCATATTTGCATTGTATAACTTCTTTTATTATATGCAACACAGCTTACAATCGGTGTTTCATGAGCAATCTTATAAATCCGCATCAATTAACTTTTTGAAACAAGAGACATGTAAGTAAGAATCGAAAACGACTAGGAATGAGCCTATGGAAAGTCCATTTGCCAATAAAATGGACCCAAAACATGAGGTAATAGATGTGAGGAGAAGCAGCTCGACACATCATAGAGAAGTAAAATAGAGAAAAAACGGTGCAATAGATGCAAATCCCAATGGCTTGAAGAACAACGACGAGGAGGAAATGAACCTTTGCATCAATAAGAACAGCCATGGACCGTGTTAGGGCGATCTTTGCCTCTTTCCTCTTTCATCTTTCATCTGGTCTTATAAACCGTGTCAATGTTCCTTTCCGAACCAGGTGCTCAATCTCCCGCTTGAGTTGTCTGCATTCGTCTGTCTTATGCCCCTTGTCTCTGTGAAAAGCATAGTAAAAGCCCTAGTCTTTGTTCGGGTCTTCCCTCATGGGTCTTGACCAGTTAACTTGTCCGTTCTGCTTCATCCAATCTAGTATCTGTTCACAAAAGGCAGTTAGGGGCGTGAATCTTTTATATCTTTTGTTGTCCGAGCAGGGGGTAATAATTGCATATGATCGATTATGCCAGGTGCCACCGCGGTATTTCTTCGAGTCTGTTTTGCTGGGATTTCCCCCTTCCCAAGCTGCTCTTCCTCCTTCACCTCCCTTCTTCTCAGATGTCCATGATCTATGCGAGGCATGGCGAAAATGCCGAGCTTCATCCATGCAGATGTACTTGTGTGCTCTAAACATTAGCTTGGTAAAGTCATTTGGGGGTTTCTTACTCAATGAGTCACTGAAGTCCTGTCACCTTATGTTTCGGATAAGGGCATTGATGGCGACCTCTGAATTTAGATTCTGTATGTCCATTACCACATCACTAAATCTCTCTACATAGGCCCGCAATAATTCGCCCTTTTCTTGCTGCACCAGATTCAAATTCGCCGACACCTTGTTCAGGCGAATGGCCGCCATGAATTTCGCAACAAATATATGTTGTTGAACTGCTCAAAATTATCAAAACAATGCGCCAGCAAATTGCAAAACCAGATCTGAGCTGAGTCTGCCAAGGTCTGTGAAAATATCTTGCTTAAGGCGGAGTCGTCTGCTGTGAGCACCAGCATTGTGTGCTGAAACTGGTCAATATGAGCTCGGGGATCGGTGTTGCCACTGTAGGTTTTGAGATGAGAAAATCGAATGTTGGGAAATGGGGCAGCTAAGATTTTCCAAGAGAGAAATGATCGAAAACTGTCTTAGTATTGCAGTGGAGTCCGATTTTATTACCTCTGGATTTGGTCGTCCAAGAGGTGTTTAAATTGCTTGGTAGTTAGGGTAATGGTGGAGTTAAGATTTTGGGATAGGACCGGTGAGAAGGGTTCTCGAGCGAGAAGTTGTGAAGCCCGAGGTAGATTGGTGTTTTATGTGGGCAGAGGCTAAGGTTGAGCCTGAGCGATGATGGTTGATAGTGCGGCAATGAGGAATTGTGCGATCTGAGGGGTAACGCTGGGAGTGATGTTTGGGATTACCATAGCAGGGGAAGAAGAGGTGGTGTCGTTGGGTTGAGGAAGAAATTGTTGCTGTAACACTCTTATCACTCCGATCTAATTGAACAGTGCGCGCACACCAGTGAATTTTTTTTAATAATGCTTAACATAATAAATTCAATCATAGTTGTTCAATAACCTATAGCTATTCCGGATTATTGTCCATTTAGCGAAAATTTTGGCATTATAACGGCTGTATTTCTAACTAGTCCCTTGAAAAACAGACAAACCACAGCCTCTTAGAGGCATAGCACTTCTAATAAAACATCTCATCCCTCATAACTCCATCCATACATCAACATATCATATCCAGATTATAACCACAAACATATATACATCCATATATCGTTATATAATCATACATATGTGTATAACTGTCTGTTTAAATACATGCCATAGCTCAATTGTATATATACATGCCAAAATCTATTTCAACTACTTAACAAAAATAGCTCATCTTGACTGTGCATTATTGCTCCTCGGACTCATTACCTGCATGCAGCGAAAACTACATGTTGAGCATAAATTATGCCCAGTGGTGACTAACAATCCTAACACTTTCATATAGTATTAAAATTCGATTATTTAATTAAACTTCTAATATAAACATATTTTACTCAAAAATCAAGGAAAACAGTTATTACTTACATAATTTACTTTTATTCTCATTTATTACTTAATTATTATCAAAATTTAATTTAATCCTTAAAGTTTTACTAAATTACAAAATTGTTCCTTTTATCTCATATTTACAGTTTTGCCATTATAGTCCTTTATTATCATTTTTCTTATACTATTTCTTCATTTATTCATCCTTTATGCCTTATTTCACCACTTTTAGGTAAAATTATATTTTAGTCCCTGTATCACAAAACTTTATATTTTAGCACTGTTAAGTCCCCAAAATTACCATTTTACCCTTGTTAACTATTTCTTATTCATTTTCACATATTAATTATACATTTGGCAAAATTATCATTTTGCCCCTAAACTTTTATTTTCTTTCATTTAGGTCCTTTTTCTACTTAAACTTCACTTTTATCTTTCTTTTCACTTCTTTTAACTTATTATCACTTTCATGCCCCTAGTACAGTACCGACAGAAATTTTCAGACAGGATACTCGGAACGTGGACCCTATGGGCCCCAGACAGACTGAAAAATGACCTCACAGATCATTTTTTCACAGAACAGATATTAGATACAGACAAAAGCTATGGAGATCAATGATCCTACCATAGCAAAGCAAGTCGTCATGACTTGCACCGCGGTTTAGATGTCCCTATGACTAGCCAATTATATCCCGAACTAGGTTTTCACTGCCAGACTATTTCTAAGGGCATAATTTCATTAAAATCTCAATCAAAACTTCATTTTCTTAATATTTCTTTACTTACTTATACTTATTTTACTTATTAATTACTCTTCTCAATTCTCTTACATGATTTGTGAATTATTTCACCATAATTCACCAAAATCAATCATTTTCTCAACAAAATACACATTATTTCATATTACTTCAATAATATCATTACTTACATAATTGAAAAATTATCTCAAAAATTATCCTTTAATTTCTATAAACTCCACAAAAATTCTTACATGTGTTATTTCATTTCTAACACCATTTAAAGGCTTAATTTCATCAAAATTCACTAAATAAACCTTAGTTTTCTTAGGTATACCATTCGGCCAACAAGGGATTCACACCATATCTTCACTCAATAATTCATTTAATCATTTATTTACACTTTTTTAAGGTCTTATAACACTAGTCTACCATTACTTGAGTTAAACACCACTTTTGTCTTAAATTCCTTAAGTTACATAAAGGATAATCACTTAAAATCAAAGAAATTACTAGGATTTATAAGTCACTTACATATTATCCTTGCTATAGGATGCTTATACTTCCTTTTCCTTGCCTTTGATTTGATTGGATGGCTCTCCTCCTTGAATCACTAAAGGAACCGAAATTTAAAGCCATCAATACTCCATTTTTTTGACCTCTAATGCTAAATTTAACATCAAAAATGAATTCTAAACACCCTAAAATACTAGGAAACACCTTAGAAACAATTTTAGCCTTTTATTTTTCTTACCTCAAATGAACCCCTAAACTTTCCTCCTTGAAATCACTTGGTTTAATTCTTCAAATCAAAGGTTTGAAGTTGGATTACTGATCTATAGGGATGGAATTAGGGGTGAGGTGCTTGAATATCAAAGAAAATGGAGCAAAATTGAAGAAATCTTGAGAGAGAAATGGGAGAGGAGGTTTCGGCCAAGAGGAGAGGGGGAAGAAGGAAGTGGAATCTACTGAAATTTGGCAGATTTTTCTCCTTTATATACCTCTCCAAATGGGCCAAAATTTGGGCCAAAATTCCATGGGCTTAAATAGTTTCATTAAGGCCCAATTTCACTTCTCTAAAGGCCCACATAGAAATATTTCACTTCCTCACTTCAATATACTTCAATTTTGATTCCATAATTCTTAAAACATCAAAAATAGGTAGTACAAAAAATTTCAGCTCAATCGGAGTTCGTTACCAGTCCGATTTAACAGAGCTGGTCCGATTTGACAACTGTCGACATCACCGAAAAATTTATTTTTTTACACCAAAATATTCTACATAAAATTTCATTGAGACATGCAAAATTTGACAATTTTTAGAGTTTATTTTCTTTTTTTAAAAATTTATGCAAAATCAAGTCACCTTTTCTAGCAGGAAAATTTACTCGCTAATTTTTTCATATTCTTGACTTTCAGAGGCCTATTTGACCTCAATATCACTTTAAATTTCAACACCGGGCTCACCATGACCAATACTTTCCGATGGTTAAATAAAATATTTTTCACTTTCGGATCTGATTTTCGACCCGGGTGCACTATTTATCATCGAAATTTACTGTTCACGATCAGACCGGTGTTGAGGCCATTACAGTTGCGTTCCAGGTTGGGAGGGATTAGCTGTTTGGTTTTCCTGTTGGGAAGTGTTTGGGTTGAGGTCTAGAAAAAAGTCCATGTTCTACGCTCACCGCACCAAATGATGACAGGTCAAGTAAGCAGCAAATTCCTTACGATCACCTGCAAAAAGAAACAAAGGACCGGTAGGTTTCCGATTAAGGTGTCTCTGACAGTTAAGTTAAGATTTCTTTGTAAAAGAAAGTAAATTTCTGGTAAAAGACTAAATAATCATTTCATATCTGTTTTTTCTCTTTTTATAAGAGGGATTGGCACAATTAGAGGAGATAATGGGAGGATATTTCCGTTCTTTTCGGCCACTAATATATTTTCTACGATTCTTGAGATAAACGTGGGTTAGTGGTAACTGTTTGTCCATCGTGATAGAGGTGTTTCTGGAACATGTTCTTAATCGAACTGTGACCTGATTTGAGAGTCCGGGTGCTTCAGATCTCTGGTCGATTTGCGAAAGTCTAGATTGAGCAATATGCTCGGTTACTGTGGACTACTTAACCAAATTTTGAGTTAGGTTGTTATAAAAAAACGTAATAAATTAGTCGATATAACTATCAATATAATTTTTGTTTTTTCAAAAAATTACATGCTGAATAGCTTTTTTGCGTGAGATTGAGAGTGTTAAGTCGGTATATCATATAGTTGTACAGGCACAAGAAAAAGCAACCAATGTACAATGCCATGCTACATGGCTTATTAGATCTTCCAAAATTAAAGTGTATTCATCAGATTTATTTTTATTTAAACTGAATTCATAAGATTACTTATAAATCAATCTGCCACTTAAAAGAAAAGAAATTAAAAAAACTCATCTTTGCATTGTACAACTTCTTTTATTATATGCAACACAGCTTACAATCGGTGTTTCATGAGCAATCTTATAAATCCGAATCAATTAACTTTTTGAAACAAGAGACATGTAAATAAGAATCGAAAACGGCTAGGAATGAGCCTACGGAAAGTCCTTTTGCCAATAAAATAGACCCAAAACACGAGGTAATAGATGTGAGGAGAAGCAGCTCGACACATCATAGCGAAGTAAAACAGAGAAAAAACGGTGCAATAGATGCAAATCCCAATGGCTTGAAGAACAACGACGAGGAGGAAATGAACCTTTGCATCAATAAGAACAGCCATGGAGAAGGCCATGAACATGAAGTAAAAAGAATGGCCAATCAAGATTGAAGCCACCCGAACCGCATAAGTAGAAGAAATCACATCATATAATTGCACCCAACATAAAATATTGGATGCACTGATGGATAAAAATAGAGACAAGCTTGTGCAAATATAGTATAATGGGTAGAGTATGCTGTCGGAGGTGGCAGCATCTTCGCCTCCGGGCACCTGAATAACGCCGCCAAAGGCCACTCCGGCCACCAGAACTGCTGCCACTAGAAGAACTTGTACTCTGTCGCTAATATCTTTTTCAGATGGAGACTTGCGTTCAAGATACGAGATCAGATATTCATATTCCCTACCTTGTTCTTTTGGTTTCCCATGGTAGAATAATGTTGCAAATGTCATCATCTGTTTCACAAAAAATTATCCCTTTATGTCTACAATGGAAGTAAGAGAAAAGTTGAAATTTTAAATTTCGTCTTAAATTCAAGGTTAAGGTTGCTGTTAAGAATCATTTTTATGCTTTTAAGAAAGAAAAAGGACTTACTCCAATCATATCTTCTTTAAATTCTTTGGAATGTTTATTCTTCGTTTGATCTGTAGGGTCTGGATTAGACTCATTGTTCTTCATTTGATTTGAAGTCTCTGGTTCTTGATGATTTTTTTCCTGCTTCAACAAATTTCATTTGAATGGAATTAATTAATTACTGCATGTTCATCAACATATATATCACAAATAAAGAAAAATACAAATATCTCCCAACATATTATCAAAATTTGAGTTAGAATTTCAACATATAAACCGAATAATTAAATCGAGCCCAATCTTTCATGAAACTATCATGAAAATTTAGACTCGATTTTATATATATGCTGGGTATAATTAATCAGCAGGATAATGAATACCTCAGCAGGAGAAGTTAAATAATCCATGGTGGGCATCAATTGATTTGTTTGTTTCAAAGATTCGCCATAAGGAGTCAAGTTCTGATTATTAACAATGTTATAATCAATGTTTTTATTTTCCAAGAGAGCATAAGTAGTGGCAGGGCGAGAATGCTGGGCAGCCAAATGGAGAGGTGTATTTCCATTAATGTCTTTCTGATTCAACAGTTTGTTAAACTTATCGTTTTCAACTATGACTCTCACAGTTTTTTCTCGGCCATGTGAAGCAGCAACATGAAGAATATTTTGCCCTTCTTTTTCGGTGAGAAACTCCATTGGTTCAGGCCATTTTACTCCATTAAGCAACTCCTCTAACACTTCTGTATGCCCCTTTCTGCAGGCAACATGGATAGGGTACAGTCCTTCTATGTTTCTTTCAATTGCACAATCAAAACAGTAATTTAATAATAACTTTACTCCAGCAACATAACCCAGGTTTGATGCTAAATGCAGTGCATTGTTTCCTCCTGTTTCTTTAGCTTGCAACAGCACTGGCTTTTTTGCTGCTATTTCTTCCAATATCTCTGCTCAAAGTTTACCAGTCAATTACTATGTACATGTATACACTTCCCAATTAGCATTTGCTATATTTATAATATATGGATAATGGATCATTGGCTTAAAAGATTCTTTTAAGAATCCTTTTTTTATACAAATTCAAGATTTTTTTTTTTCTGTGATAAAGGAAAACAAATATAAAATAAATCAAAAAAGAAGAAAGAGCATTGTCTGTAGCATGTGCTGCGCCTTTATCTATTTTTTTGCATTTTTGTATAACAAAGTATATTCACAAATGTTGTATAAAACTGAACAAAGATGTCCCAATATTTTATGATAATGTCAATTCCAAACCTTCATTAATTTACTTGTCCAAAATTAACGAAATGCTGAGGTGGCAGCTTTTTGTGGAACCTATTATACCAAATAAACATTGATATATATATATATATATATATATATATATATAGTGATTCCCATAAAATGGGACCGTCTCATCATTTTGCAATGTTATTAAAACCGGACACGATAAAGAATTGATAAAGCTGAGAGTTTGTGGTTTGATCAGTTCAATCGAATTTTTTTATTTTTAAAATATTATAATTATTATAATTTTTAAATACTATTGTATAAAAATTAAAAAAATATTAATCAAATATTAAATATATGTCATAAATATTCTAATAATAAGTTACAAAATATAATTTTAATTTTATTATTACAAGTGATTAATTATGCATTTTTGAATATCATATGTTAGAAACATAAAAATAAAATCATATCATGAAAATAATTTCATGTTTAGATGGAGTACTAATGAAGTAAACACAAAAAAATATTAACCTTGCATATATGAGTATAATTATATTTAATTACGATAAATTCAAATAGATAATAAGTATATTAAATTATTAAGTGATATTTTTAGAATTTAAAATACTAATTTTTCAAATAAATAAATAATAAAAATTTAATATATATGTGTATATTTTAAATTTTCATTATTTATTTATTTGGAAAAAATTATTATTTTAAATTCTAAAGATATTACTTAATAATTTAATATACTATTACAATGATTCAAATAGATAATAAGTATATTAAATTAATTATTAAGTGATATACTTAAAATTTAAAATACTAATATTTTCAAATAATATATATATATATATATATATATATATACAAAAAAATGATTTTTTACACTTTTTAGCAAAAAACTCAATTTTGTCCGGTTCAATTCAGTTTTTTTTCAATTCGATTTTTAGTAGTTGAACCAACTGGCTGGCCTATCAGTTCGTGGTTAAACTGGTTCAACCGGCTGGTCCGGTCCGGTTTTAATAACTATGCCATTTTGTTAATTTTGGATGATAAATTAATTGAGTGTTCAAATTGAAAAGGTTATCATCAATGGGCTCGGCTTTATATATTAAATTCTAATTAAAATCTAGATGATGTGTTAAGAAAATATTTGTAATTATCCTTACAAGAAAAGAATAATTACAAATATTGCAAACTTAACCTAAATTTTAATTGGCTGCTATGTATAAAATCAAATAAAACAACTCCCAACATTTCATGACATTTTTAATCTAAATTCTCTAATACTAAACCGCCTAAAACTACCACAATTTTGAGTTGGAAGTATTATATGAAATACACTTTCTCAATTTTACCAATTACCTAACATGCATACATAGCACATTTCAAAATATGCTAGCAACTCAATATTACGGTACAGTTTTGAACAGCTAAAGCAATTGAGAATTTAGATTGAACTCTTCATAAAAAGTTGAGATAGATATACTCAATTGAAATCTAGTTGATATATAGGCTGAAGATATTTATACCCATAAATAAAATAAATAAATTTTACTTAACAAATAGGAAACTAACTTTAAATTAAATTTTTTTTATATGAAAAAATCAAATCAATAATTACCAATGTTTCTTTTCTCGATGGCAGCATGGGCAGGAGACTTTCCTTCTAATCTTTCAAGCGAAAGATGATCTTGAGCTATAGCTTGCAAAAGAATCCCAAAAATCTCAGTCTTACCATTCTGTGCAGCTATATACAAAGGAGACTTGCCTTCATACACATTTTTTTTGACCTCAACTCCTTCAAAATTCCTGAAATAAGCCAATTGAAACCCAACAGAGACTAGAAATTTGGCCAATTCCTTATGCCCATTGCTTACTGCTTCATGCAAGCAAGTGTTCCCTTTCTTATTCTTCATTCCCAAAAATCCATCATAATTCATGGCAGCATCAACAAGAATCATTGCAGTGGCCAGCTCTCCAGCTCTGGCAGCAGCATGAAGTGCAGTATTGCCCTGAAAATTTGTTTTGGGGATTAAGCAATCAGGAAGATGATAAGCAAGAAGCTGAGTGATATCTTTGCTTCCTGAGGCTGCTGCAACATGAAGCATTGTGTTTCCTGTAAGCAAGGACAAATTCAAAGTTTAGTTTCAGAGGACGCAAGTTATTCTATAACATATGAATAAAATACATTGACTACCAGAGGAGTGAGGGCGAAATAAAAATTTTTAGTCGGGCAAGTACAACACATGAATAAAATACGTAAATTAATAGAGCGGGGGGGCAATTACCTGTAAGGGTGACTTGATTAAGGATAGTGATTAAGGAAATTTGCTTGCTCCCTGAATAATATTGCAGCTCCTCAATGAATAAATCAGCATTGTCTTTCGTTGCTAATTCATATAATACAGGATCCATCAAATTCTTTTCTACTGCTAATTCTTTCTCCTCCGAAATTTTGATAGTTTTCAGTTTGTCTAATGTCTGGCTTCTCTTCACCCACAGTTGTTGTTGCTGATTCAAATGCATTGCTCCGATGAGTCTGAATTGTGTAACGGAGTAGACAACTGTAAGTGACAGAAAAATCAGCAGATCAAACAACTGTCTTATATTAAACTGATGGAGTTTAAAGTCTTATATATACATGTATGCGTGTGTGTGTCAACTTAATTTGTGACAAACAAGGAATTGGATGGAATAATGAAGCTTCCAGATGTGGAAAAAAAGTTACAGATTCTTTCGCCAAGTTATTCGTAACTTGGAAATTGGAGGAATAAAATATTTAAGCTAGCTCAAGTTTGAGATCTTCACTTAAAAAAAAAAACACGATACACTTTGCCTCCAATTAACGATGAAAAAGGCTGTTGTTAATTAGCAAGGGATCACTTTCTCTAATTAAATTTCAGATTTTTTCGTCAAATTGCAGAGAAGAATTTATTTGCCTGTGTGGATTAATCTATTATATTAGTTCTTATTTTGTTTGGTTAAGTGCTCTTCAATCCAATATATCATTAATTAATTTACTAGCAATAGTTCAAGAATGCATGCAAATGTTCAAGTATACGTAGTAATGATTAAGAGCACTTTGGTACTTGCAGGGAAATGAGTTTTGAGTTGGATTCAGAGATGGTGACCCAGTGGTTGTCTGAGAATTTGGAGCATAGACCTTGGAAATTCTCTTTTGTTATCAACAAGATTTATAAAATTTTCGCTTCTTTAGGTAATGTAATTTTTCAGCAAAGGCCTAGAGAATGTAATTTTGTAGCAGACAGTCCTGCTAAGCAAGAAGCCTCTAGACAGTCGGATTTCTTTGCTTGGATATACTGATTTTGGATTCAGACTGGTATTTCTTATACATTTATAATATATTGAGTGGCTTAAAAAAAATTCACTTTGCTACTCATTAGTCTACATTAATTAATTTAGGACTTGCTAATTACTGTACGACTAAAAGAACATTTCATTTTCATACAAAAATAAATAAATAAATCTGACTTTAAGTGACCAATTGAACTGACGAGTAATCTATTATGTGCACATTTGAAACATGCAATCGATGGTAAACACGATCAGACGTGTTAAATGCATCGCACCGTATGTGAACACATTATGTGCACATTATTTGAATCATGCAATCGATGGTAAATGCGATCAGATGGATTAAATGCACGGCACCATACATTCTAAGTGTATTTATTTTATGAATTCCGTAAAAGAAAAAGAAAAAAGATGCTCTTTACTTTATTCCAATTTTATATTTCACTTTGCTTCTGAGTTTTCATTTTGGAATTATCAAACGTGCATGGCATTGTTTAGTCTCAGAAGCCTTCTGAGTACGAAACGGTAAAAATAGAAACTATGCTCCTTAATATTTGAAATTAGATCTTAATTGCACATATTCATGCATGGCTTAAGTTTAGGATGCTTATATGCGCAGATTTTTCCTTTTTTTTGTGTCTAAATTGAGTTCATGTCTCAATTTATTAGTGTCGACTTAGTAATAAATTGCCAAATTAAAAGTTGATTTTTACTTCTCGTATATAAACTGAATGTATAAATTACTTTTTCACTTTGACAATAAAATTGTTGGATATATAACCAGTAATCAGTTCATTCATCATTTTATTTTTTCTTTACAAGAAACAAAATTAAATGCTTTAAGATCAGTACAATTCTATTACCCTAGTAAATGCAATTAAGATCTAATAACGAAGATTAGAAATGAATGGGAATAATATATACAGGCATCAAAGGTGGAGTAGCTTATAGAGTTATAGTACTTCTCCAAGACAAAATAAAAAAAAGGTTTTACAAGATAGTCTCTTGCTTTGTTGGATGGCTTTTACTTGGATACTAAAACTCCTATTGGGGTATGAATATATTCAAAAAAGCATTTTGGAATTTCATTTTATTGAAACATCTAATTTATACGAATATGTTATATATGAAAATTAAATTAAACTCGATATGTCATATTAAGTAAATTAGAAAATGATGTAAATTATTTGATATTTTTGAATGTATGATATAATTGTTGTTGTTTTTTCAGAACATAATTGTTATCTATTGATTACGTTGATTTTTTTTTTTTTAATTATTGGTACAATGCATTTATGTTATCATCATAAGATTCAACAGTGCTAGATTATATATCAATTATAAATATAAGCCATAAATTGAGGTTGCATTAATTTATTAGATATTTTTTTTTTTAACTTACTTGCACTTATTTTTTTAATATATATAACTTATAATGGGCCAGACTAAAGATTAAGTTTGAGATTTATAGTCGTATCACCGTATCAATATCACTGACAATCAACATACTAACCAACCGTAAGAAATATTGTTAACGAGCATTATCTCAGAATAGCCTTCAGATCTTTACAGGATGCTCTCTAAGTTAATTATTTATCACTTTAAATCACTTTTTTTCTTACTAAATTAACTTGCTATTGTAATATTTTTACCAAAATTTTATCAAAAATATTCCTTTTTTTTTTTTAAGTGATAGGACTAGTAGCAAGAAGCGGACTCTTAAAGAGATGGCAGTGGACGGGTACTCTAAAAAATTGGCCAACCTATTACCAAATCCATTTAATTCTAATAGACCCATACCCGTTCCAAACCCCTTTAAAAATATCCATCTATTATTCATACCCATTCCAAACCCATTTATTAATACCCGCAGGTACCTGTATCCATATAATTATTCGTTTAATTAATACATGAATTAAATTTTAATAAAATTGCTTTATAAAACAAACAGAAAATTAAAAATTTTAATTTAATAAATTTTTAAATTAATATTTAGATAAAAAATATTCATAAACAATTTATAAATTAAAAACTGTAAAGTAAATGTAAACTTTCAAATGGAAAAGAAAAATGGGTAGTTGAAGTTCAATTAATTTCAACTCTGAGTTTAATGTTTCTAGGTTTAAATTTTTCACTCATATCTACAATTTTAGATTATTTTTTAAATAAATAAATTTAAAAACAGTGAGTATATATAGATAAAATTTATTCACAATTAAATATATAAGGATTCGGAAAAGGTCTAGGAAAATATTCATGTTCTACGCTCACCGTACCAAATGATAACAAGTTAAAGGAAGATACCGTTTTCGAATGTCACCTGCAAAAGAAAAAGAAGACCACAAGGTTTCCGACTAGAAAGACTCTGACGGTCAAGTCAGAATTATTCTATGAAAAATGTGTGCTTTTCAATAGTAAAAATTGAGAAATATTTTCATACATGTTTTTCCTCTCTTTATAGGTGTAGTTGACGTGCATTTAGAAGATGGTGGGAGGAACTTTTCATTCTTTCGGCTACTAACCCCTTTTTTCCGATTCTTGCGAAGTCGCAGAGGCATGGTAACCGTTTTTCCCTCGTGACAGAGACACCTTTGGATCATATTTTTAACCGAATTGTAAGTAGACTTGACAGTCCAGGTGACTCTGGTCTTTCATCAGTGTGTGGAGGTCTGAATTGAGCAAATTGCCTGGCTACCGTAGACCGTCAAACCGAGCTCTTAGTTTAGTTATTATCACATACCAAATTCAAAACCGTGATGATTTTATTTTTAATACCCAAAATCCTGCTTAAATCCATTTATAAATACATATACTCTCAATAAATGGGACGGAGTGGATCGGGCCCTAAAAAACCCGGGTCACTGCCATCCCTATTAATCAATCACTAAACCAAAACTTATTAATTAATTTGCACTTAGTTCGTTATTTTTTTTACTGGCCATAATACAGTTGGAAATTTGTGGATATTTAATCTGTCCCACCACTTGTTTGGTTGAGCTTCCCATGATGTCAATTGGCAATGGAGAATTGACATATTAAGTTCAATTAATTGTTCACAATTAGTGTTTATATAAATTCAAATTTATTGTTAAAAATTTTATTTCGAAAACCTATTTTGAATATATTCTTATGTACCCAAATAGAAGTTTTGGTATTCAACGTGTTTTACGTTCATTCCTATGCTGAAATTAAAATAAAAATTTTCGATCTAACATCATAAACTATATTTTTTTTGTCTGTAATTTTTCAGCATTCTATCAGATTTTTTTAACTTACGGAATAAATTAATTTAAAATCGAACACAATCGAATTCATTAATTAAAACGGCGCTTTTTATAGCGTATAATTGAGATAAAAATTAAATTTGAAATTTTACTTAACTAGTCCATTAAACAAAATTGTATAAGATCCAATTTCAAAGAATAAAGATGAAAAGACAATTCTTATTTTTATTCTGTTTGTCAATTATATTTCATCCTTTTCTTATTCTTCTTGCATTTACTTTTTCTTTTTGTTTTTTTTCTAATTCAATGACTTAATAAAGAAGCCAAAAAAAAAATTCTTAATCTCTTGAAAAGGGATGTCATCCGAGCTGAAATTTAAAAAAAAAAAAAAAATCCATTCACTGAAGCTCAAACACAAATATAAAAATAAAATCATTTGTTCGTTTGTTGATTGAAGAAGAATTTCCAATTGACAAGTAGCCTTGATGGATCAGAATCGGGCTACAAGTATAGAAGATGAAGTGACAATATCCATTGAAGTTGCAGATAAGCATTTAGATCCTGAACTGTACAAAGCATCAAGGGAAGAAGTCGACGCCAACAAGTTCTTCTGTCTCCTGGAAATAAATTGCCATATAAAAAATGATTTTTACTCCATAAATATAAAACTAATAAAAATTACTGTTTTTTCTTTGAAGAAAGAAGTAAAAACAACCAAAAACGAACAAACTAAAATTTTCCTCCTGAATCTGAATATTCTTCTCCTCCCGATGCCAGGCTTCTTGGATATCCCGGCTGTAGCCGTGTTAATACTCCGTTTAAAAGCCTCATCTTAATCTATTTATATTTTATAATAACAACATCGGCCGAAGACGAAGGCCAACCCACCAAAACATTCCTACGAATTGGATTGATAGCACTCAAAACGCTAACAGCATTTTCACTGGCCAGAACAAATATTTACAATGCTAGAGTCAGAGACGTAGCTAAGTGAGAGGAAGTAGGGTTAATTGACCCCGCTCAAATGCAAAAAATTTAAAATTTATGTGTAATTTTTTATTTTTATTTATTTTGACCCTATTAAAAAATTAAAATTTACCCCACTGAAATAGAAAAAAAAAAAAATCTCATGTGAATAACTGATTCCGGTTCAGGACTACGGAGGGAGCAAAGATGACAATCTGGAAGATGGCCTCTTTTACATTCCATATTTCATAAGTTTTGATTGGACTGGACAATAAGTTTTAAACTCAATAAATGAAGATACAGACAGAGCCCATGTGTAAGAATTGTTCAATATATAACCAGCAATGATCAGTTCTTATATAATTTTAATTTTGGTTGATACTAAAGTAAAATGCTATTCATCAGTACAATCCTATTACATTAATAAAGATTAGAAATGAACGTGAATCATATGGGTATCAAAGATGGAGTCATTTGCAGTCTAATTCCAAGATAGCCTCTTGAGTAGTTTATAGATGATTTATAGCAGTACCCATCCGAAAGAATATAAAAAGAGTTTTACAAGAGAGCCTCTTGCTTTGTTGCTTTTACTTTGATACTAAAACTCTTAATGGGGAATGAATATATTCAAAATAGGATTTTAGATTCTCATTTTATATATAAAAAAAATGTATTGTATGAGTATGTTATATATAAAAAATAAATTAAACTCAATATATATGTCAAAAAATTTATAGAGGTGATATTATGTAAATTAGAAAATTGTGATGCTTCTGAATTTTATTTAACTTGCATTTTTTTATTGCTAATATTGGTATTAAATCAAAACTTGCTGATTAAACTTGCACTTAATTTCTTTGTATTTTTAGTGTGGCATCCTAAACAGGCTGCACTTAATTTCTTTTATTGGTCATCATACAATTTGAAATCTATGGATATAGAGAAGGGTAAGAAGCAATTGCTTTATTATATTTCTAATTCTTTCTACATATTGATTGTTCACAGTGATGTTCATATAAATTTAACTTTATTGTTGAAAAATTTATTCCAAAGAACCTATTTTGAATATATTCATACCCAATAGAAGTTTTGGTATCCAACGTGTTTTACGTTCATTCCTATCCTTTACTTATTATTCTTGCATTACTCTTTTTTCTTTTTACTCATTTACTTTACTCAATCAATTTGAAAGGGATGTTATAAGCTGAACACAAATACAAAAACAAAACCATTTGTTAAATTTATTGTGCTTTGAAGAACTACTTTCCAATTAACAAGTAGCCCTGATGGATCCGAATCAGCATGTGGCTATAACTGTACAAGATGAAGCAATCTGGGAGTCAAGAGACAAGAGGCTACGAGCATTAATGAAGCCAAAACAAAATTCCATTGATAAGTTATTAGATCCTGTACTTTATCAAGCAGCAAGCAAAGGCGAAGCCGATAGGTTCATCGATGTCCTGGAAAACTTTTCAGCAGAGAAAAACTTATCACTATCAGAAATAATTGAACAAGAAACTCCTTCGGGAGATTCATTGCTGCATGCAGCTGCAAGTTCTGGAAATGGAGCTATTGCGAAGCACATTGCATGTCTATTTCCTTCTCTTATTTCAAAGAGGAACTTAATGAACGATACTGCTCTTCACATTGCTGCTAGAGATGGTGTGCTAGACACAGTAAAATCTCTGGTACAATACTATGTTTCACCTGCAGGGATTGATAATGGCGACAATCAATTGCTGAGGATGAAGAATGCGCATGGAAACACAGCTTTGCATGAGGCGGTGAGGAATAATTTGATTGATGTGGTTCGATTCTTGATCTCTGAAGATCCTGATGTAAGGTTTCTTGCAAATGTGGAACACTGGTCGCCAGTTTATATGGCTGTTAAACGTGGACATTTCGATATTCTTTCCTTGCTATTGCAAGAATATCGGGCTGCCTCTGGCGATTCACTTCAATTAAAGCTACAAGGAAATTCACCGGCTCATGCTGCCACAACGATCAGAAGATCAGGTATGTATAGATGTTCTTGGATTAATAACATCAAAAGTATGGCCTTAGTAGTACTGCCGCTGTCACATCACACGCAATTTCACCTTCCAATGGGAACAAAGTAACAAACAAATAATTAAACACATTTTTAAGCAGTCAGCTTGCTACATGAACAAACCGACCAAAAATAAATCCAAAAATATGTTTAATTGGCACCATTTAATTATCAGTTTGTCCACATGGGACGGTGAGAGTGCATATGACATGACTTTTTTATTGGTTACTCGGTGCTTTTGTTGACATTTTCAATGTCTATGAACGTAAAATTCAGCAAAAATTACTCTCCGTGAAGTTAAGAACAAAGTTTCCTTATTTTACAGTTTAAAAAAAAATTTATTTTGTGACCTCAAGGTTGTTAGAGCCATTTATGAGCACAGATGTGATTAACCCGATTTTCTTTGGACTCCAAGCATATCTAGACTCCTTTAATTCCATGGTTTGCCATTTCCTTCTCTTTCAATTATGCTATAGATCATATTATATTATCTTGTTGCTTATAGTACTTGACTACTATTTCAGATATGCTAGAAGCAATGGCAAAGAAAGATGCAGGATATCTGCGGTTAAGAGATGGGAAAGGAAGAACTCCTTTACATTTGGCTGCATATCTGGGCAAGGTTTGCGTTGTTAGCACCCTTCTGTCCCATTCAAGAGAGACCAACTTTAAAAGGGATGAAAGGGGTTTCCTTCCTATTCACATCGCAGCAGAAAGAGGTCATATTGGTGTAATAGAAGAGTTACTTAAGTGCTGGCCTGAACCACTCCATTTGCTTACTCAACAAGGTCAGAATATTCTTCATGTGGCAGCCAGGATAGGAAAAGATAATGTGGTTAAATACATGCTAAGAAGTACTCCTTCAAAGGAGAAGCTCTTGAATGCCAAAGATAAAGATGGAAACACCCCTTTACACTTGGCAGCAAAGTATTCTCATCCAGGAGTTGTGCTTTCTCTCACTTGGGCAAAAGGAATTGACAAGAATCCTCTCGACAATGAAAGCTTAACACCACTTGACACTCATTTTAAGTCTGTTGGTGACTCCATATTCATAGAACACCCAAAATTGCAGCAGGCATTTTCCGACTTAATTTCTTCTGCGTTTATCTTAATTAATTATATGATCGGGAGACCAATTAGTTTACATTCTTGTTTTCATTTGTGTGCAGATTTTAACATTAGATGCTTTAAGTTTAGCTGGTTGTGTCAACAGTTCGGATCCAGAGATAAAGAAAAAACCAGTGAAGAAGCGAAAAGGAGCAAGAAAGATTGAATGGCTGAAAGACAATGTAGGGACTTTGTTAACGGTTGCAACCTTGGTAGCTACTGGAACTTTCGCTGCAGGATTCACTGCTCCAGGAGGCAACACAGAAAAAGGAAGTGCCACATTGTTAAATCAGTATATGTTTCAGATATTCATGCTGTGCAATTCTGCTGCATTTTATATGTCCCTAGCTAGTATTTTATGCTGCTTCTACACAATGTACGAAGACGTTCGTGTTGCTCCAAGAGCTTATGAACTGGCGAAAAAACTCTTCGGAATATCAGTTTTCTTGATGTCCCTTGCATTCATGGCTGCAGTACAAATATCAGTAAGCAGGCTTTCTTGGCTTGAGTATGTCACTCTTATCTTCGGAATTTCATGCGCACTCTTTCTTGCAAAAGACTTCCCAGCAATTTTTGTTCCACTCCATCGAAACCTGCCTGTCCTTCGTTATCTCTCTTACTACCTGCTCCGTGCAGCTATTTACGTGTATTTAAAAGATTATGATCTCTATGCTGCTGACGAATTAGGTCCAGAAACTGATAAAAAGGAGGACGAAGAAACTGATAAAAAGAAGGACGAAGAAATCAATAACGATTAAGAAGGTTCTTCATCCACCTGTTGCTATTTTAAGATTTTATTTGTACTGATTATACACTAGCTTCTAGAAATCTATAATTTCATATTTTGCGCTTGATTGTAGAAAATTAATTTGATAAAATTCATTTGTACTTTGATTGTTGTACAAATGATTTCTTTGAATTTTTTTTTTTTTGTATTTTCTATATGTTTATGGTGCTTATATATGCAGACTTTGTCTAGATTGAGTTCATGTATCTTATATATGTTCAAATAAATTAATAAACGAAGATATGGATCGACTCAATACATAAAAATTGTTTGATATGTAATCAGTAATCAAATCATATATTTTTTTATTCTTTTTTACCTGTCATTTTTGAATAAAATTTAAATTTTATTTATCTGTTAATTTTAAATTTTCAATATAAATTAATTTACTTTTTCAATTTATTTTTCTTTTTTAATAAGGTTAGAATCAATCAGATTTGATATTTATTTTTAATTACGTAATTTAATACTAAATTTAAGTTTATTTATTATTTTTTAATTCTAATAAAAATAACAATAATTCTAATAAAAATAACAAAAGTGACTGATAAAAAAAACGGAGCGAGTATCATTTTAATGTTGCTTGATAAGGAAGAAAAATGCTAATGAATGCAGTTATGATATTAATTGTAATGAAGATTAGGAATAAATGTTAATCACTTGGGCATCAAAGATGGAGTCGTATGGACTCGAATTTCAAGATAGACTCTTCAGTACTTTTCCAAAAGAAAAAAAAAATTAAAAGATAGACTCTTGCTTTGTTGCATGGCTTTTACTTTTGTCATGTGATTTTTAGGAGTAATTTTTATTCTTTAATTTTATGAAGATCATGCAAATCGAATTAAAATAGCTATCAAATTGTTAAATCAATACATGTTTCAGATATTCATAGTGTGCAATTCCGCTGCATTTTATATGTCCCTAACCAGTATTTTATGCTGCTTCTACACAATGTACGATGACGTTTGTTTTGCTCCAAGAGCTTATGGTGTGGCAAAAAAACTCTTCGGAATATCAGTTTTCTTGATGTCCCTTGCATTCACGGCTGCAGTGCAAATATCAGTAAGCAAGCTTTCTTGGCTTGACTATATCACTTTTATCTTGGGAATTTTATGTGCAGTGTTTCTGCTAAAAGACTTCCCATCAATTTTATTTCCACTCCATAAAAACTGGCCTATCCTTCGTTGATTCTCTTACTGCATTCTTCGCTTAGCTATTTGCTTCTACTTGAGGAATTATGATAGCTATATTGCAGATGAAGAAAAGGACGAAGAAAAAAAGAAGGATTAAGAAGATTCTTCATCGATGGTCCTGTTGCTATTTGTTTCTTGTATCCACCAAGTATAATAATTTGCTCCCAAACTTTACAATTTTTTTTATATTCTTTAAATATTGTGTTTATATATTGAGTATTGACAACGGAGAGAAATGCAAACAAAACACTTCAAATAAAATAAGCAATGAGAAGATTGTGTTAAATTTCTATTTACAACACAATTGATTAGTTTTGTGTTTGGTTTAATTGTATAATATTATATAGTTTTATAATAAAAATAAAGTAATTGCTTTCTAATTTTTAAAAATATTAAATATTTGTATAATTTTTAATATTTTAAGATTATTTTTTTTGTTTTTAATCATAAAATAATATTAATATTTTTAAAATAATTAAATAAATATTTACTTTATCATAATATATATTAACTTAAAATTTTAATAAATAATTCAAACAAATTATAATATAATTAAATCTATTATTATAATATATGTCATAATAAATATTAGGTTCATAATATTTAAACATGTTAATAATAAAAAATAAAAGCTATAAAGTTAAAAAAAAAAAAGGTAAAAGCAAGTTTAGATAATTATGGAAAAATACTAAATTGGTTATTTTAAAAATTGAATATTTCTATAATTTTTAAATTATGAATAAAAGTTATGGACTATAATACATATAAAAAATTTATCCTCCCAAACATAATTTTCTGGACAATATATAATACATCAATAACTTATACTATATCACCATTCAAACACTCTATCTGGTATTTCGTTTGTTGCTGCGGAACACTGTTGCTGGAAACAACAAATTTAGAGTAATTTAACAACAATATAGATTTTTCTATACTATTGTCAATTCAGAATTGCATTTGTTTTGAAAAAATATATCGATTTATTCAAATATAAATTATGGTGAAATTTTATAATAGATTTGTTAGATTTTATATATCAAACGTCTAATTAAAATGTAAGTGACAAATCCTAAACGACTTACCATAAGCTTCGCCGTCTATTATAAATTATCATTGGATAAGATTAAAGCGATGGTGGGAAAAAATAAAAGGGAATTTTTGGTCCAGGAAACGATGTCGTTTACCATCATCTTCATCCCACAGCCACAACCATTCTTAAGGAAGTCCATGGATTTTTCCTCAATCATTTTCTTGATAAAATTCTTTAATACTGGGTAAGAACAACAATCAGAGGTGAGTTTGTTTTTTGTTTACTGGTTGGCAAAAGATTTTTCCTTTTTATATTTGTTAAACCAAAAACAGAGGATACATAGAAATGATAATAGCTTTTCGGCCAAAATCGGGAGCTCTGCCCGCCAAATTTGGTGGCGATATCAGCAAACCCCTAATTCTATCTCCAAAGATTCACTCTTGCTCCTCCATATACAAATTCAAGTCCAGCCTTAGCTTCAAAACTTCTTTCCGCTGCTATTGCATCAAACATGAGATTACTGATAAGCAAACTGAGGTATATTTTCACTTCTGCTGCTTGATTGCTCTTCATTAATCTAAAATTTGCTAAAATTTTGGAGTTATAGAACATGCAAATGCAACTTCTTTGTTCGTTGTTTAACGGTTTTGTTTGTTTTCGCCATTATGGATTGATTTTGGGTAAATCTAAACAGGGATTTTCAGTTCTTTCAAAAGAAATTCCATGGGAAAGAGGCGATATGTGGAGCATTATGGCAATGTATATGTTCAATTTGCATATTCCTTTGGGCATTGGAGGCCTTTCTATAGTTGCCTATCTTTTGCATCAACCAGTCCTTGATCCACAAACTCAAGTAAGTCATTTGGCTCCTGATCTTAAAATTTATCTTGTAGTTCTATTATAAAAATCGACTCCCATTCACATTAAAAAGGAAATTTTCCAGTGAGAATTTTCTTTTGGGTTCATAATTTGTTTGCCAATACACATCAAGGATGCATCCATCCAAGATTTTCATGATAAGAACATCCAATTACATAAGCATGCCTTGATATTGTCTTCATTTATGAATTTGCAGATAATGTTCTTTCCATAATGCAGGTGCTGTCCCTACTTGTCATCCAAATTTTAGAACTCGTAGGGGCTCTGCTTCTACTGCAAATGACTGCCAAGCCAGAACATAAGCTGCCAGGCTTCTTCGAATCTAATAAATTAGCAAAGGAGAGGAACTGGGTATTAGCTTCTGCAATTGGTTTTGGTTCCTTAGTTATATTGGTGTTCCTCACATCAGTCTTTGTTTATAGGTTATTTGAAGCCAAGGTTGATTTATTTTCTTTTATCTGTTTTTTTCTGTGCTTTCAACTTTCCTTAAATAATTAAGAAATTAAATGAAAGAAAACACTATGCTCGTATTATTCAATGATGAACTTAGTTTGGATAAGTATTTATAGCTCTTGAAAGCGGACTACCTTTGTTCACTGAATCCCTGCAAAAATTGTATATTGCACTGAAGTCTATATTCAGACTCCAATGCTCAAGTCATATAAGTGTTTTCTGAGTGATAATAAAGAGAATGGTAGTTTAGAGAGAAAGATAATTAATGGGATAAGAAACTTCCTTTATAATATGCGTCCATGTTCAGTTTCAAGTTTGATGAGAGATGTACTCTTAGAATAGTTGTCAACAGTAAAGTGTCTACTAGAAATATCTACATGGCATGAGACTCAATGAAACCTCAGGAAATGGGGATACCATGATTTTACTGTTGTTATCTAGTATTATTCTGCGGGATAAAGGAATTATGGTTCTGGCAGCTTGGATTTTAGAGTTCTGCCATATCTTAATGCTTCATATCCAAATGTTTGCAGGATGTGAATAAGCCAATTTTGAAACAGATTCTCCTGAGCAGCAACATATCAAAAACTGCTTGTGTTATTGTGTATTGCCTTATCACGCCCCTACTAGAAGAAATTATATACAGAGGATTTCTGTTGACGTCGCTGGCCTCCACAATGAACTGGCAGAAAGCAGTTCTTCTTAGTTCATCCATTTTCAGCGCGGCTCACTTTTCGGGTGAGAACTTCTTACAATTACTTATAATAGGCTGTGTTCTTGGAAGTTGTTACTGCTGGACTGGAAACTTGAGTTCTTCTGTTGCAATACATTCCTTGTATAATGCTTTGACACTTATCATAACTTTGGTATCTTAAATACAACCTAAATATATGATTTTCATGGAAATCACATCAAGATTTATTATTCATTATTCTCGGATTATTACAAAGTAAAGTGCTTTTGTGTTGAGATTCATATGTTATGATACATCAATTCTCAAACTTGGCGACCTAGAATGGTGTCATTGGATATATATTTATTACTAAATCATATACACTAAGGAGCACGGTTCGATTTTAGCTGAAATAATTTAGTTAGTTAATTTCGGTTAGCAAAATTTATTAATTTCAGTTCGATTTAGTTGATAATCGAAACATTTTGGAAAAACTGACATTTTAAAAATTGCATTGTTTGTCTAATAAAATTGAGATAAGAGTCAAATTTACTTATAAACTAATGAAAATTGTGTATAATATTAAAAATAGATATATTTATTCGTTGAGTTTTTTTTAGATAGAAGGTGCAAGTTGCCTTCTAAAATTTGGTAAAAATTGCAATTCAACTTCTAAAGTTTAATTTGATATAATATTACCTTTAATATTTTAAAATAGAAGCTATTTGACCCTTAAAATGATAAGTGTTTAATCATTTAGTGATATGTATTTAATTTTTGAGTATCTGTCGTTATTTTACAGATTTAATTATTTTAATTTATAAATATTAGAGGTGATATTATATCAAATTAAATTATAAAAGTTAAATTGTATTTTTATCAAATTATTCTTAACCATATTTTTTATTAAAACGATGTTGGTTATATATAGAGAGAGAGAGAAATGTGGATAAATTAATATATAGTATTAAAATATCATGTATTAATTGGATTCACAGGTGAGTTGAGCTGGGATCAAATCTATCCCTATCATAGTTTTGATTTTTTTTTTTTTTGCAATTTTAATTTCAAATTAGTATAAAGTTTTGGATTTTTGTTGCACAAAGTGGGTTACCAGATAATAACATATCATGATTTTCTTTTTCTTTTTCTTTTGAAAATAAATGTTTATTAAAATATTATTATTAACTCAGTATTATTTTTGTTTTAGATGCTGATGTTTGATTTATTTATGACACTTAATCAACTGTCTTTATGCATTTTCTTCACTCATACATTCAAAGTTCTTAGATCTTAACTCCTAAGTTTAAATCATTTGAGCGCTATCATTCAAATTTTGCTTTCCAGATTAGTAATTCACTCATAAATTATTTTTTTAAGTGTGTTTAAGTCAAATTTTTTTTTTTAATTTTTGTCAATCATATCAAATCTAAACTATAATTTATTTTATATTTTTTTATTTAAAAATTGAAGTTAAAAAACATTGTTAACAACATAGTTATTTATTTGGATAAATGGTCAAATTTACACTTAAAGCATTGGATTTGATATATTTTTCAAACTAAAATTACTTTTATATTTACCTCAAATTTGCTATTAAAAATAACAAAATTTAGATAAGCAAACAGTTATCATAATGAAAATTTAACGTATTTTTGGATAGTTAAAATATGATGAAATTCACAATGTATGCACGTTTAGATTATTTCAATTAGCTTGTTATGTGCATTTTTATCACTTGCTTGAAATTTTATTATTTTTAATGATAAATTTGAATTAATTACAGAATTCAAAATATGTTTTAAACATATATTTATAGCATTTTCGGAATAAATTTAACTCTTTCTCCTTTTGTCTTTGTTGTTTCATGAGAAAAAGATAAAAATGAGAGTGAATTTCATCCGTGATCATTAAAATTTAATAATTGTAACGTTATAATCATTATACTATAATTTGTAACAAAAAAAAATAATCTAACTTTTATTTTGTAATAGAAAAATTATAAATTTTGGAAAATCAAAAATCAAGTTACCGGCAAAAATAACTCAATTTTTATTTTGTTCATTATTTAATTAATTAATTAATTTTCATAGTGCAATTTTTATAACATCAACTCAACTATTTTTTAATTTGTATAACATCAATTTAAGTAAAATAAAAATTAAATTTTTTTCGGTGATTGAATTTTCGATTTTTATAATTTTTCTGTTATAAAATAAAAATTAAATTATTTTTTCATTGTAAATTATATTATAACGACCATAACGTTAAAAACGTAAAATTTTAACGATTACGAATGAAATTAACCTTAAAAATGGCTCTCGTAATCGAGGACATAATTTGTCAAATAATGAAATTACTCTTTCCAACAAATTGATTTTATTTAATACTCTCTCCATAATTTTTTATTTTTCATAAAAATTAAAATATATCAATTTCATGAAAAAATTATAGTTATTCATAAAAATATATTTTATATTTTTAAAAATTTTATTTAATTTTAATTAAAAATAAAAAATAATAATAAAAAATATTTAATAAGATATATAATAAATAAAAATATATATGTAAAATTATTTTTTAAATTTTAAAAAATATATTTAAAATAGGATAATGTAAAATAAAAATAATAATTTTTCAAAATTTAACGGATGAGTATTTTATTAATTTAGCATAGATCTCGCCAAATTACTACTAGAATATTCCAGAGCTGACCAGGATAGCTAACCGCCTAGTGGTCCATCACTGGGGCCCACAAGAGAGAGAGCGGGACATGATAATAATAATATATGAATAGCTTATTCCGCAATCAACGTGTAAAATCGAAAAGGAAAGAAGTGTGAGCCACTTGATTTCCACCACGTATACCTGTAATGTGCTGGATCCCACATCTAAAAAATACAGAAGAATTTCAGTAATACTAGGCTAGCATCAGCCTATAACACTGACTCTGCTTCTTCTCATATAAAAGGGGAAATTCTCTCTATTTCTCTCTCTCGTGTTACTCTCTCTAGACTTTTTCTGTTTGTTTGGTGGAGTTTTCTCTCCCTAAAAATCAATGGCTGGATTCGAGCAGCAGGTGAAGGAGAGAGCTAAGGAGCTCAAGGTTTTGTTGAAGAAAGGAGTGAAGATCGTTGGGGATTTTGGAAGGAAAGGATGGAACAAAGTTAAGCATATGAAACGTTAGATTTTTCATATATATATATATATATGTATGATTTTGTTTGGATCTTTGTTTGTTGTTTTAGAGGTGTGATTTTGATGTAAAAACAGAGTTTAATCTCAATATCTTCCTTTTTTTGTGTGTTTTACTGTCTAATTGAAGTCTTTCATTCTTTAATTAAGTGTTCTTCTATTCTATCTTTCTTCTTCTCCATTAATGAAACATTGACTACTGCTTTGAATTCAGAAAAGTTTATCGGCGATGCCCAAATCTCAAATTTCTTGAAGAAATTTCTTATGCTTACCAAATATAGTAGTGTTGTGCTAAATAAATCTTGTGCTTATTCATTAAAAATATTTATTTGTGGTAAAGGACATGAATTTATACTTCATAGTTTGAATTCTATTTTGGAAGGTTTTAAATATCAGATCTCCGTTGATTATTTCCGCTTCTGGCTAGGGTTTTGGTAGTAATTTAAAGATTAATCTCATAAAACAAATATTTGCAAGTGATTAATTTTTTTTAAGATAATTCATTCAGTATTTGAAAGATTAATATGTATTAGGTGTTAGTAGACCCATGTTAATCTGGCTGACCCATAAAGCATATCAATACGCTTGACCCATATTTAAATATAAAATTTATAAAAAAAAATTATCTATTCATTAAATTAAAATATAATTATTTAAAATTTAAATAAAAAATACAGATAATTAATCTTTTGTATTCTTTTTCAGCCACCTCACGACAATATGTCCTAGTTTTCTTAAATAATGAAACCAATGAAATTTTCTTCAAAACTAATTTGTGCAAACACAGAAAAAGATGTGTGTCCAATAGACGAAGTGGGTCGAGAGGACAAAACTCTCAGCCCACACTCAATTAAATACATCTCCTTCTCTTCTTTTACGACTTCTCGACTAAAACTAGAAAAAATAATGATGAGCGATTTATTAACAATTTTTTTTAAATCAATTTATTAACATTGATTAATTGTTATATTAATTTTAATTTTTAATTTAATTTTTTGAATCAATTAATCACTAAAAAATTTTAAAATTTTAATATATTAATTGAATAAATTATATAATTTGTAATATTATTTTTAATAGTTAAAAATAGAGGTGATCAAATTTCGGTTTAAATTGAAAAATTGAATCGAACCGATCAATTTTTTAATTTGGTTCGATTTTTCAGTTCAGTTTTCGTTTTAAATTTTAGAAAATTTTGGTTTTTTGATTCTATTTTTGAAGGAAAAACCACAGAATAACCGAACCGAAATTCTATATAATTCTATATTTTTTTTTATTTTTAAATTGAATAATTATTTTATACGTGTAAATTATTGATTTTTAGGTAATAATTAAATTATTGATTTTTTAATTTAATAATTATTTTATACGTGTAAATTATCACATAAAAAATATTTTTTTATACTTTTTAAACACAATTTTTTTTATTTTTTAAAATAGTTTTAATTTTTTATTTTTCGGTTAACTGAACCAAACCAATCGAAAATTTTGATTCGGTGTGAATTCGGTTATGCTATAAATTTGGTTTGATTGATAAAAATATAGAAAATTTCTTTTCGGTTATTGAACCGAACCAACCGTTGCATATGGCTCGTTAAAAATGCTTTAGAAATAAAAAATATATAAATTAAATACAATATTTATTAAAATAATCAAAATAAAAATAAAATTTTCATAAATAATTATAAAAATTAAATATATTCAACATAAAACGAACAATATAATGCTAATTATGCACATAATTTTAATGTTTATTTACTAAAAATATATATTTTAATAATATTTTACAAAATTATATATCATAATATTTATAAATTACATAAATATTGAAAAATATAAGTGTAAAATTTAAAATATAATTCATAATATATATATATATATATATTCGATTTCAATTTCGAATCGGTTAACCACTGATTTTAAAAGTAAAAATCATAAACCTAAAATTTTGATTCGGTTAACCTAAAAATCAATTCGATTTTGGATCGATTTTTCGGTTAACCAAAATTTCGATTTTTTTGCTCACTCCCTAAGAAAAAACCCTACGACTTGGCTTTAAATTTAAATTTGCAGGGGCCATTTAGATTTTAGATTTAAAACATTTTTAAATATTTAATCTTCGAATATCATATGGTTAGCTAAAAATACTGCAAATTTATAAATATGGGAGTTTTATCATAATTCATGATCTTGGAAGAATCAGAAGAAATAAAATAAATGAAAGGCCATATAATTGTTATGAGAATAATATTTAATTACTCCTTTAAACTATCAATAAAATATAACTCTCTGTAAATTATACATGCTACAATATAAAAAGAGCTTTAAAAAATTGCATATGTAGCAAATGAATGGTTAAATGTGATTTTTATAGAAATATAATTTTTATTTGTACAAAAGTATTTATATTATATTTATTTTTTTAACCATTCGATATCTATATTTCGTTATTTGTACTTTACAGATGTGTGAAACTTTTTTTTTTAAATATAAAAGAAAGCTCTATATTGAAGGTTTAAATTTTATTTATTTTACTACGGAAAGGGAAAATCCAGATTACAACTTAAAATTTCTCATCATAGTAAGAATAATTTTACAACTATAATATATTTTAAAAATTTAAATTTAAATTTGAGACTTCTAATTAATAAAAACAAAAATACAATTATTTTTTTAGTTGGAGTTATATAAATTATTTTTATTGATAATTTAAGTCTTTTTTATGCACTATCCTAAATTAATTTTATGGCAAGCAGATTAATTCAAATTCGTTATAAAAATAATAAACAGTCTTATCCATATCTTTGCTCTCCCGGGCATCAAGATCTGAAATTCGAATCTACCCATCTTCTTTCAACTAACACCATCCTAATAATTCACTTGCAGTCACAATCTGTACTGTCCATTTATTTACCCTCACAAAAGTCTTTGCATCCGACGGTTTAACCATCGATGCCAACACTTGAAGCTATGCGCTTGCGATACACGTTTGATCTGATCGTTTATTAATCAGCAAAAAACTGAATTTAGACAGTCTCATCTCGCGGCTCCGATTTCACCGTCTGCGTGTTAAAATAACCAAATTTCGATTAAGGGCCAGTTTGGCAAAACTTATGAAAATAACTTTTTCAATTGGTAAAAGCTATATTTAAAAAAGCTATATTCCAAAAAATAGATAACTGTTTGGTAAATAAAAATCAAAATGACTTATAAATTGAAAAGCAGTTTATCAACTGTTTGGTTAATAATGTAATTGCAAATAAATTATTCATCAAGAAATTGAGAAAGAAATATAAATCTCAAATTAAATTAATTTTAATTCTAAAAAAAAACCTTATATAAAATTAGTCTCATATAATTAAAATTGTATCACAAACAAAAATATTCAAAGAACTAATTAAATATGGAAACCTTATAATGTTCACACTCATGTCTGAAGTTAATTTTAGCAATCAAATATAGGTCCATGCTCTGTTAATTTAATTTCTTTATAAATGAAGATATTCTTTCTAAATTGATTATTAATCATATTTGAATGGTAATGCAGATACAGATGTTTCTGCTGATAAAGGTGATATATCGCCTAAGGAGATAAATCAATCCAACCCAACCTGTGAGTTTAATTATTTCACATTGTGCATTGATCAATAGTTATTTTATACTTTTGGTATAAGCATTACCATCAATATTATCAGCCAATCGTTCAATATTCCATCTGTATTGTTCGATTGTCTGCCTTCTAAGTTTAAAATTGTTTATTAATGTAGTACCAATACATATATCACAACTGATGTTCGTCTTATATATTTTTTTTATTTAATACTTATTGCAGGTCAGCACAGCATACTGATAGTTTGAATCAATTCTCTAGATTTATAAAAGACATGAAAGCTCTTTTGCTTGAGAGGGTTTTTGTTGTAACTCCTCGCCATTTCTTGATCTTCAATTCGTTAGATTATTTTGGGTGCTAGGGCAAGAGAAAAAGAGTCTTTTATATTAGGTATACTTGTAATTATAAAATAAAATAAATGGTATTTTTGTCTAAAAATAATTTTAAATCAGCTTCTCTGAAAAGTTAAAATTCAGCTTTTCTGAAAAGCTTTAATTTCTAGCTTTTTTTAATAGGAAGTTTTTTTACTTTTCACAAAATTAATTTGTCAAAAATTAGTATTTACCAAACACAGCTTTTTATTCCATAATCAGCTTTTTATCAAATAATCAGCTTTTTCTTTCTTAAAAAGCAATGCCAAACACACTCTAAGAGTCGTTCCGAAGCTGAATTTTCTTTCATTTTCTTATCGTTTCTTGCTGCGTTTCTTTCCCTTTCTGTCCCTCCAAACAGCCTCTGGACTCTCTTTGTACTCGGCTACAAATGGAGATTTCGATGGAGGATTCGCGCTCGTATGCTCTTAAGCTTTCCATGGCTCGCGTCTCGCTTGCTGTCGCTGTACGGACGCGACGGTCTCAACCGAATTCTCCGATACCGACTACGTTACGAATATGTAATGTTGGAATTAACTGAAAACTTTTTTTAGTCTTACTTCAAGTTGTTTTTGTTGCTTCTCTTTTTTCCGTTGAAATTCTGAAATTCAAGATTTGTAAGGGCTTTCTTTTGGATTTGGTTCTTCTAAGCGTCAATTTAAGGTGCATGTTGGAAATTTACCGAAATTTAGGACTGGATTGAGGTTTGGAATTTGAAGGTAGGGTTAATATGATGTTGTCATGTAATTTGAGCTCCTTAGGGTTTCATTTGCTCCCTGGAATCTTTCCTGCTGCTTTGAGTTTAAATGGGCCCGGTGGACTGATTGGAAATTGAATTTTAGGGTTCGTGAACGTTATAGTGAATTAACATCTCTCCTAGTGGTTTATGTTACTGTAAAGGTGTATGCTTTCGATTCTTATAGTCAGAAGTTGAATGTGAAAGTTTTGGCTTGGGCCAATCTGAAAGGACCAGAGTGTGCTTTGGAATTACCTTTGCAAATTTTAGGCGGGAAGTTTTTGGATGGCGGGAAGGTGGGAGGTGGGATTGCCGAAAACAGGTGCCAGTAGCTTAAAGGAGCAGTTAGCAAGAACTACTCTTCACAATGTGAGAATGCAAGGACACCCCTATGTGGAGCTTCGCGAAGATGGGAAGCGGTTTGTATTCTTTTGCACTTTGTGTCTCGCTCCATGTTACAGTGATTCTGTTTTGTTTGATCACTTGAAGGGCAATCTTCACACTGAAAGGTTATCTTCTGCTAAGCTAACTCTGCTGAAGCCAAATCCATGGCCTTTTAGTGATGGTGTTCATTTCTTTGATAATTCAAGTGAGATTTCAAAACAGTTAGCCATCAAGAATGGTAATCACAGTAGGTTGTTGGAGTCTCAAAGCAACAATGACAGTCTTGCCATTGTGAAATATGGTGCTAATTTGAAGCCTACTAACTGTGGCTGTGTTGAATATGATGAGGATTTGAATGGCAATGGAGGAACTTCTGATCTAGTAATCGATGGTGTACTTGTTAAGGATGAAATTTCGAATTTGAAAGCCAAGTTTGTGGGTTCTGGACAAATTTCTTCAAGGTTCTTTCAGAAGGATTATGAATCAAATGAGATTAGTAGGATATGGTGTGAATGGTTAGGGGAGAAAAGTTCTGATTCTGAGAACAAGCTCAAGGTTTTGCATCATGATTTTGCTATTGTCACGTTTTCTTATAATTATGATTTAGGAAGAAAAGGATTGTTCGATGATGTAAAGTTGTTGCTCTCATATAGTCCTGCTGTAGAATCAGAAAATGGAGAGGGAGACAATAGGAAAAGGAAAAAATCATTTTCTGACCCTGAGGATATCAGCAAGTCTTTCTGTCATCAGTATGATTCATCTAGTGAAGAATCTTCTGCTTCAAATGGCAGTGCTAGATTGCTGTTGGATCGATATGATGATCAGCTTCTTCATTCGAGGTTTATATCAAATAAGACTGTGAGGCGAGAGCTGAGACGTCAACACCGCATAGCAGCAGAAAGAATGTGTGATATTTGTCAGCAAAAGATGCTGCCTGATAAAGATGTAGCAACTCTCTTAAACATGAAGACAAGGAAACTTGCCTGCAGTAGCAGAAATGTGAAGGGGGTAACAATTTTTTTAGAATATAACTATGCTTCAATTTTTGTCTTCTGTTCTTTCTTTGATATTCAATTGAAGTACTTGCCCCCTATGGTCTCTTCCTTCTGGGAAATGAATGTTGTTTCACTAAATTAATTAAAAGCAAAACTTTCAGAAGTTATTTAATGGTGTATGGTCTCTTCACATGTAGGCATTTCACGTATTTCACACTTCATGCCTTATACACTGGATACTTCTCTGTGAATATGAAATGGTAAGAAATCAATCTGTCAGTCGAACAGGGAGACGCAGATCTAGGAGAAAGAATGGAGCTAAAGCCAGTAAAACTGGAAAACTGAAAGATTTGAATGTCCAAATTGATACTGCTTTCTGCCCAGAGTGCCAAGGCACTGGTGCCATGATGAATGGAGAAGAGCTGGAGAAGCCAACTATTCCTCTTTCAGAGGTATAATTTCAATCTCTTATCCTGTGATCTTATAATTATTGGTGATCATTCCTCATCATAGTGTTCCATATGATGTTAGTGAAAATTTTAGAGCAGGAACTTGGAATCAACTTTCAGCATAGTTGTTCATTCCTTACTGTATTTCAACAATCAAGTTTCAGTGCACATATTTACCTTAGCAAAATGCGCTTTTGGGAAAAAATAACTTGTTTTCAAACTTCATGGTTCTACGTGCTTTTTCTTTTAGAGATTTAAGTTACACTAGAAGATCTTCTAGCTATAAGAAGTAAATAAAGCCAGATTTGTAGTTGTGGGTAGAATTTGAGCCGTTTGCATTCAATCAAATGGTTTTCATTCTTATTTCAGATGTTCAAATATAAGATAAAAGTGAGTGACGGGCACAGGGCGTGGATGAAAAGTCCTGAGGTGTTGCAGAATTGCTCAGTAGGTTTTCATTTCCCTTCTCCATCGGAAGAAACCATTCAGGTATTTCTATCTCTTATAGGAGCTTTTGCCCATGAACTCTTGATGCCATCCTTTTGAACTTTCTTTTTAATTTAATGTCTCCAGGAAAATGTGTCACTCCTCAAATTGCTACATTTCTACAAAGCTGTTGAGTAAAGTTGGACACTAAGTCTTAGTTGCTGAACCTTGCAATTCACATTAGTTTCATTGTTAGAGTGTAGATTTTTCTCTGGGGTAAAGGTTTGTAACACTTTGTCTGTATTGTATAAAAAAGAACATACCATGTTATCTAACTGGGTGGGTGAATACAAGGGTGTACATTACTGACATTTGTCTGCTTTGTAAATGAATTGCAATTGGAATTGACTTGCAACTGTTAGCCTTTCTGCCGTATATTCTTTTATTTTAAGCACATCTTGTCTTCATATGGTGAATAAAATTCAATTGCTTGGTGATGAAATGTTCGTTTAATACGTTTATCCTTCATTAGCCTGCCTGGCATGATTTTGACTCGAGGTTTATTTGACAGTCGTTTCTAGCTGTTTACAGCCTAAGAAATTTTGGAGGGCAGCAGTATTGTCTATTTCCAAATTGGTTCAAATTCATCGTTTGTTGTTAATAAAATGTTTTATTTTTGGCATAACATTACAAATAAGAGCAAATATTTTATTTTTGCCATAACAATACAAATAACAGCAAATGTGAGTTATTTTAATAATGGTATGAACATTTTTAGATCACAAAAATTTGAGGGACAAAATTTTGCCCTTATCCCTTCTTGTAATGATTATTACAATCGCTCACCAAAGAAAATAACACATTATGCCTTTGAAAACCAGAGCTTCTTGTCGGCATTGTTAATTTAAACATTCAGATTACGACAATGAACCAATAAACAATAAGTTCTCTAGCAATGTACCCTTTGTCTAGTTGTAAAAATAAAATTCAGAAGGAACCATGCAGCCTTATCTTCTGGAATATTAACTATCTGTTCTTTATTGTTTTTGGGAAGATAATATATAAAGAAAATATTCTCTGTCACTGATAGGTTATTCTTCAAGACTAGGAAATTATTTTTTGTCTTGATTTTCATATCAAGACTCTGAGATCTCGAGTTTGAATTTCAATCGTATTGTTTATAATAAATAAATAAATATATATATATATATATATATATATATATATATATATATATATATATATATATATATATATATATATATATATATATATATATATATAATACCTTTCTCATACATCTCTTCCTTAATCCATTAAATTGTGGATTGTCACAAAAATCTTTCTCATGACTTTTAAACTAAATCCCTATCGAAACGAAGGGTATGAGTTAATATTGTTGTTAAATTATATTATCTTTTCCTTATTTTTGAGCGAACATGGGGAATGATATGCTCTACAGTGCAATGGTGCATCATATGAGTACTGTTGGATGGAAATTTGGCAGGTACAGCACACCGTAATGTATGCCTATTAAAAAAAAAAACAGTGGCTCCATAAATCAGAACGTGTCACTATTTTTGTATTGTTAAATGAGAAAAATAAAATAAAATGTTGCCCCATGAGTCACCTGCCGCTTGTATTGTAATACAAGTTCATGAACATTTATCAGATTATTTATTTCTCTGGTCAACTAAGATTTTATCGCAATAAACAACCAAAAGTCAATGGTTTTACGTCTAAAAAGATAGTGACTCATTACCTTGCATACAAGAATAATTCAAAATTAAAAGATTTCAACCACAAAATTCAATATTCAATGGCTCAAACCATATTCAAACTCAGAATTCTTGAATTGCCGGCTTATCTCATCACGATTCTTCAACTGCTTGTCAATTGTATTATGGGTTAGTGTCACTCATGGCCACTGAACTTGTGATAAAATTACATAATAATTATAAAAGAAAATTTTATTTCATAAAAATCATTTAACTTTGTAAATTTATACAATAAAATCACTTTAACTGGATTCCGACATGTAAGTCGTCGAAAAGTTCATGTATCATTATCTGAACTTGCCATATCAGCATGTCACGTATCATACTGTGCTGACATATGAATTTTCCGGCGAGTTTTTGCCGGAATCCGGTCAAAATAATTTTAATGTATAAATTTGCAAAATTATGTGATTTTTATGAAAAAAAAATTATTTTTTTATGATTATTGCATAATTTGATCAAAGTTCTGTGACAATGGATGAAACTAACGTACATAATTTTTGCCGGCAATCTGATGATCCAACTAAAAATTACCTGTACACCCAAAGCCGGTCCCATCTTTCATGCATGCAAATAACTGACCATTTCTCACTGCTAAACCTTTATATATCACCTTATTCAGCATTAAATGCATAACTGACCATTTCTCACTGCTAAACCTTTATATATCACCTTATTCAGCATTAAATGCATAACACAATGAGGTGCAAGGCTTTCACATACTACCTGATTGCTTTAGCCATTGTTTTCGCCGTCTATAGCGGCTCTCAAGCACGGCTTCTGCCACCTCCAGCCAAGGATGCTTCAGGGTTCGAATTCACGGCTCAGAATTCCTTCAATTCATCAGGAGTTCAGGGGTTGAAGTCAATGTTACCTAAAGGACCATTGCCACCTTCTGGTCCTAGTCCTCGTATCAATTAATCAAACCTTGATTTGCGTTCTGCTAATGGTTAGTTATAATTGTATTAGCAGTAGATTATATATTTTTTCTATTCTTTTTGGCTTACTTTATAGTCTGGAATTGATTATAGTGGAAAAAATAGTAGTTTAGTTGAGAAAATAATTGATTGGATTCATTAGTGACTTGGGTTTGTTATAAGTTATAAATGGTAATTTCTATTGTCGAGTATCGTATATTTGTAAAGTAAGAATCAGTTTTTTTTCCATAGCAGTTGTTGATAAATATATGTATTTAAGCATGAAATGTTAATATGATAAATGCAATTGCTAGCAACGCTTTCAATCTCAGTGTAATTGCCAACAAGAATGGTTGCCTATCAAACTGATATTCATACAGATTGGGAGTGAATTCATGTTTAATCTGGATAAAGCAAATAAGTAGAAAAATACTGAAAAGGATTTGATATGGTTATGTGTTAACAAAATAAATTACAATGTCAACATATTAACGAGTCGAAAATCAACTCCCAAGTTGTTTGAGGATTATAATTAATAAGTTGACATTTGTGCCTAACAACCATAAATTAGTGAAGTAATAAAGTCAGCTATCCACAATGTTGGATGATAGGCACACATACATTGCAGATATATGACTCCTCATCTTAATTGTTTTAGCATATTATATTAGTCCCACAGTCACAGCCACCGCTAGCTATTTGAAAATAATGTCAATAATACTTGCTTAGACTATACCTATCACGAACCAATCTTATCATATGTATTGTATACATAGCAAAATATTATTAAAACAATATAATAAAAAGTTGGATAAAATAAATCTCAATGCATAATTTGGTCCATCAAGGCAAAAACTAAAGAGTTTCAACGTTTGATTTGATTTATTTGTCTTTATATTTGGTAATGGAGCTACATCCTATAAGCTAATTCAAGTCTGCAAGCGTTTAAGAAGAGTTAAGTCAGTACTGCAAACATTACAAAGTTATTATTCTCCAATTAAAAGCATCTAAATTTTGGGCATTAATGATAAATAGGATGAATAAATACGGTATAAAATGATGAAATCTTTGATGTATATATCTCTCTTTTTAATTATCTATATACTAATTTAACTACCGAAATATTTTTAAATAAAATTTTGACCTTATTGTTCTTTCAAATAAATCAAAAAATTAAAATAACAGACCTCTCAATTAAATAATAGTCAGGTATCAACTTTGATTTAATCGATCCTTTAATTTAGATTATAGAAATTTATGATAACACGTGTAGTGCAAGTTTGAATATCAGAAAAGATGAGCTGTGCCGAGTTTGGAATGCATACAAGCCATCAATTGATCAAAAGAATACAACATTTGGCTGCATGATTGCAACTCTTGCAAAACTGGATGATATTGAGGGTGCTGAAAAGATACTCGAAGAGTGGGAGTCGCAATGCACTGATTATGACATCCGTGTACTAAATAGGCTTCTTGTTGCTTATTGCAAAAGGAGGCTGCTCAAGAAGGCCGAAGCAGCTGTAGAGAAAGCTGTGGAGGGAAGAACACCTTATGCAGTCACTTGAATTATACTGGCAAGGGGATATATAGAACAAAATCAAATGCCAAAGGGAGTTGAAATGTTGAAGAGAGCTTTAGCTGTTCCATGAAAAGGTTGGAGGCCACTGTCCATAGTTTTAACAGCTTGTTTGGACTAGTTGGAAGCGCAAGAAGACGGTGAAATAATGGAGGGAATTATCGATTCATTGAAGAGCTTAGAGCTTTTGACAAGGGATTTATATCATCGGTTAGTAAGAACTTGTACTGCTACTCGAAAATCAATGGATTTTCTTAGTCAGATGAGGATTTATGATTTGCCTGCCGATGAAGAAACTGATAGGTTCATTGAAGCTAAGTCAAGTGTATAGCCCATTAGAACTTCCAGCATTCACCTACAGAAGACTTCAATTCATTTGGATTATTGAGTCTTGATGTCACATCTAGACATTTGCAGAGAAGCAACCACTTTCTTCATCTCTTTGTAAAGAAAATGATGATCAGATTTGTGGCGTAGAATGATGGTGATTCTTTTTAATTGGACAGATTAACGGAAAAATGCACATACTTGGACTTCGTAAAAGTATTTGATTATACACTTTAATTATGCAGGTTAAGTTTTAAGCAACTAAAATTGATAAAAAATAATATATTATTATCTGAACTTTAACATTTTTTTTTTCAAAAACTAATTGATAAATCTGAATATTTTATAGTGGTGAGAGTCTTTGCAATAAGTGAAACAATGAGTCAATGGTGAGTGAGGTAGAAGTATCCAATCGGGTGGATGGTATGCAAATCTGCAAAATAGAGGTTAATTCGGTTGAATTAGACGTTAGCATTTCGATGATTAAGTTAGTTTAAATTTAAACAAAAAAAGTTATGAGAGAGTGTTAAAAACACTGTCGGTCATATGTGTGCAAAATGAAAATGAATCTAATATATTTATAGAGAGTGTGAAGAGCTATTGAAGAGATTTATCATGGTGTTAAAATAGGTTAATAGCGATGTAACATACCACAGACGTATCCCACATATGGTTATCCATGCGAGAGGCCCTTAGCATTTTTAAGTCAATGCAAGACTAAGTTTTTTATGTGATTTATATTTATATCAGATTTAATGTAGATCCATTAAAAGATAATGGTAAGCATTATCATTAATTTTACTAAAATATTTCAATTTCTCTATTAAAATAAATTTCACCAAAAACGTTATTATCAAATTATAAATTATAAAATTAATTTAATGTGAATGGATTTTTTATTAGTCGGTCATTAAATCAAGTTTCAGGATAGTCTCATGATTGATTTATCAAAATGTATTACCTATTACTGCAAATCTAATAAATAAAATTTGGATGCTAAATTTTATATTAATTTTGAATACATTTATTAAACTATTTTTAAAAAAGTTTTAAGAGGTATTATATATTAAGCTTAAAATTGTCCCATGGTCCCAACATCAAAAACCCTTCTCCCTTCTTCTTAAACCCCGCAGAGTCTCTGTTTTTCTGCTGGATAATTTCAATTTTCTGTGCTCGTCTCCATGAACCTGCTTGTGCGATCAAAACTATGCCTTTGTCATTGCGGCTATCGTCTTTTTCGGGCTCGGTTAGTTTCCACGAATGCTTCAATTTCTTCATTCTCTCCTTCCTCGGCGCACATCGAGTTTTTGCGGCACAGAATCTGGAGATCAGGAGATCCTTCTGTATCGATTGTTTCAATTATCGAGCAATGGCTTCAAGAAGGCAAGCACGTTAAGATTTCTGAGCTCCAACAATACATTAAGCAGCTTCGCAACTACCGCCGCTTCACGCAAGCCCTTGAGGTACCTCGTGTTCCCGATTTGAATTCTGTTTGTGTAATTTTATTATCTGTTTGGACCGAATTTAATAAATTGGGTTTGACTGGGAACCCTTTTTTTTTTATTATTATTTTGGCATTGTTTTAATTTGTCTGGTAAAGAGGGTTCTTCAAGTTAATAATTATGATGCTTGTTGGAATGGAGAAGTTTATGCAGTTAAGTTCCTCAAAAGCTGATTCTTTTAAACGGAAGAAAATGGACAAGAAATAATTGTACTACAAATTTTAGATATTTGATATTTCATGTTTTATGATTATGTTTCATCATCTGCTATATTACTATATTAGTAGATAAAGTTGTAATCTTGACCATTTCTGGGTTTGTGATTTTATGATATATAGTGTCAAATTCCTGAATCTTATTTTATGTTATACTTATATTAGTTATCAGAATGGCTAAATGATCAAAGGGGCTATAAATTATTAGCTGGGGATGTTGCGATTCGGCTGGATTTGATCTCAAAAGTCCATGGCATACAAGAAGCTGAGAAGTATTTCGAGAGCATTTCCGATAGCTTCCGAGGCCACCATGTTTATGGTGCTCTTTTAAATTGCTATACTAATGCAAAACAATTGGAAAAAGCAGAGGTCTTGATGCAAGAAATGAAGGATATGGGGTTTGTAAACACTGCACTATCTTACAATACAATGCTAAATCTCTATTCTCGGATGGGTAAATATGAAAAGCTAGACATCCTAATTGCTGATATGGAAAAAAGAGCCATTAAACCTGAAATGTTCACTTTCAACATCCTGTTGAATGCTTATGTAGCCTGTTCTGATATTGGGGGAATGGAGAAACTTCTAAGGAAGATTGAGGTGGATCCCGAAATCAAAAAGGATTTCCATATGTACTTTGTTGCAGCAAATGGTTATCTGAAAGCTGGCTTCGTTGACAAATCTTTAATGATGTTGAAGAGATCAGAGCAGTTAATCAGCGGTAACCCTAGGAGATTTGCTTATGAAGTGCTCCTTACTTCATATGCTGCTATTGGGTATAAAGCTGAAGTCTTTCGCATTTGGAATTTGTACAAGGAGATGGGCTGGGTTTTCAACTCAGGTTATTTCTCCATGATAAGTTCTTCAGTGAAATTGGATGATTTGGATAGTGCTGAGAAGATCTGGGAGGATTGGGATTCACGGGAGGTGTTGTTTGACATTCGCATCCCAAATTTGATGATTAGTGCGTATTGCAGAAAAGGAATTGTGGAAAAAGCAGAGGCATACATGAACAAGATAGTTGAGAGAGGAAAGAAGCCTGATGCCACCTCATGGGATCATTTGGCATTTGGATATCTACTCAATGGTCAGATAACAAAAGCAGTAGAATCGATAACAAAAGTGATGTTAACATTGAAAACCGGTCAGAAACCCAGGGTTCATACTCTGGAGGCATGTCTCAAGTATTTGAAAGGTCAGGGAGACAAGAAAGCGGCAAACGAGCTTCTGGAGATGTTTAATGAGCGTTGTTATTTCTCAACTTCTACTTATAACATATTGTTAAGTTGTGTTAATGAAGAAAACCTTACAACCAGTGCACTTGACTGGAAGGAAAAACAATGATCAGATCTACGATGAACCACCAAGTTTATGGCACTCTTTTAAATCACTATACTAATGCTAAACAAGTGGAAAAAGCTGAGAGCTTGATGCAAGAAATGAAAGATATTGGATTTGCAAACGGTTCATTATGTTACAATTCAATCCTAAATCTTTATTCTCAACTGGGTAAATATGAGAAACTAGACGTCCTAATGGCCGAGATGGTCAAAAGGGGCATCGAGTGTGACATAGTTGGTTTCATCACCTGGTTGCATGCTTACATAGCCTCTTCTGACATTGGGGGAATGGAGAAATTTCTAATGAAGATGGAAGTAGATCCGAGAAGTAGACTTCCATACTTTGTCGCAGCAAAAGGCTATCAGAATGCTGGCCTTATTGACAAAGCTTTTATGATGTTGAAGAGGTCGGAGCAGTTAATCAGCAAGAGCTCAAGGAAGTTTGCTTACGAAGTGGTCCTTTGTTGGGTGTAAAGCTGAAGCATATCGCGTTTGGAATTTGTATAAGGACATGGGTCGGGCTGTCAACTCGGGCTATATATCTATGGTAAGTTCATTAGTTAAATTGAATGATGTGGATGGCGTGGAGAAGATTTGGGGGAATTGGGATTCTGGGAAGATGCTGTTTGACATCCGCATTCCGAATTTGATGATTGATGCTTGTTCCAGAAAAGGAATGTTGGAAAAGGCCGTGGCATACATGAACAAGTTAGTGAAAAGAGGGGAGGAACCCAATGCTTATTCATGGGAGCATTTGGCAATTGGATATCTACTATGTGATCAAATGTCGAAGGCAGTAGAACGATAAAGATAGCAATTTTAACAGTCAAACCGTCACAGAAATTTAGCAATCATAATACTTTGGAGGCATGTTTTGACCATTTGAAAGATCTGGGAGACAAGAAGGCTGTAGAAGTACTTCAGAAGATGGTTAATGAGCATTGCCATTTCTCAATATATGCTTATAATATTGGTTGTGTTAATGATGATCAGAGTTTTGGTGAATCTCCAACAGCTTTGGAGTTGTCGGTCGAGGGAGCCACCTGAAGTATGGTGGATCAGATATGGACTGATGGAGATGGTGAACTCTTTTAACTGTGAAGATTAATTGTTACTGAACAGCTTATTTACTTGCATAGCAGAATATCTTAAGATTAGCCTACTATCAATGGACTGGGTCTAAGTAAAAAATTCATGGATGAAGCTCAAAGGAACCCTGGCCTAAAAGCATATTCTGTGCCAGTCGTGGCCCACGTTACCATTAGGTTAACACATTATTACATAGGGAAAAGAAAAAAAATCAAAAATATAGTTAACCGTAAAAAAAATCGAAAATATTAAAAATCGTAAAATCGATTTTTATGGTTAACCGATCCGACGGATTCGGTTACGATTTTTAATTTTTATATTTTTTATTAATGGTTATAGTTTAAATTTTTAGATACTGATTAATTGTTAGTTCATGGTTAATAAGTTTATATATATATATATATATATATATATATATATATATATATATATATATAAATATAAAGCCAAGCCAACCATATCCCCATTTATAATAAATTAATAATAGAATACAATTAATTAAATTCATGCAAAATCGCACTTAATTAAGTAATAGATAGTTAAATACAACATATATTGATAGTGCTATTGTTCTATCCAATAAGAAAAAGGAAAAGCATAATTAAATTCAATACATGTTTTCATTTATGAACCAAATACATTGGATTAAAAACTTAGTGGAGATGGAAAATGAAAGGCTACCTTATCGTGATGTTAATTAAAAGCCTATGAATTGCTTTTAGGTTGGCTGATTAATCTTGCAATTATTAAAGGCTAAGGTTTTGGTATATATCAAATTATGTGTAGGGGTAACCTATAGTTCTATACTTCCCTACCAAATTACAATATAGGAAACCTTAATATATGCGATTAATATGATATTTCTTATCTAATTTTAATATATAAATTAAATTCATCTTCCTATTTCATGAATTCCATCAGAAATTAATTACTAATCCGGCATGTGAAGCTTCATTTGAATCCTAATTAATTACTAATCAAATAAGATTTATTATCATAATTGAGAGAAAGTATTATATCAGAATATGCTTCATGTACGAGATAAAAATTGAATTTAAAATTTTATTTAAATTAATCCGAACTCTTTACCATTCATACAAACAACCATTCATTGAAAATCATTTATATATTTTTTGTCTGTTCTTTTACTTGCCACAAATCAAATAATACATTGTTATACGATATAACTAATTGTTATAAACAGTTTCATGCATAGCAATTAATTTAAGTAAATATTTATTCTCTTGCTAGCAATATATTATCAATTCATTTTATCAAAAATATGTGAATATAATTTTCTGCAAGGGATCCAAAGCTAAGATTGTGACTCACAGTAAATTATATTAATATATTTTTGAGACTCCTGGGAATTTCGATTAAATAAATGCTGATTAAGATTATGATGTAGATTTTTAAACAATATTTTAATTGTTTTAAATTGAAAAAATATTACATTTAATTAATTAATTAAGTATAAGTAAATCATCGGTGGTTGTGACCTCTTTTGGCTCCATGCAATTCCCTGAACACAGTCAAAAACAGAAGATTTCCATATATAAAGGCCTCCAAACTTGAAACTTAATGTTTGGAAGCTTCGCCGCAGCGTCTGCCGCCCCATATATAGCCACAACCACCAGCTCCGCCGCCACTGTCATCATCACATATAAGACCCTACACACCAGATCAACACTCTTTTAAAAATTTATTTGCATATACATATTACTAAATTCACCTCAATATTGAGTAATTTAGGTCACTGCTCAATTTAAAATGTATGACTAATTGTTATTTTTATTATTAATTACGAGATGATAACCGAACTCTCTCGATTAGTCCAGTTACTTGGTTATTTGGTTAACATCCTAGATCCGACCTTATGCCTTGGTACAAATGCTAATAAATGATGCTAATAAATGTAACTTAAAACACCATATATTGACATTAGAATTGGTTGAAAATCGGAAAAATACCTATAAAGTTTATACATGGCGTGAAAGAGAGAGAAAAGAATTGATATTTATTTGATATTGGAATTTTGACTTTTCATTTTAAGAAGAATGGTATGTTGATATATAGATTAAAAATAAATTATAAAATATTTTTTTCTTTACTATGTGTTAATAAATTATTAGCTTGATGTGTTGATAAATTATTAGCTTGATGCATTCTATCGAGTTAGAGAAGTCAAATCCAATTCGCATAGTTATGGGACATGCATGATTCCCACTACTTTGTTACTCATGATAATGCGACTTCTTGCGTCACCATTTTCAATGAATCTTGATGATAAGGATTCCCATTATGACGATGTATTGTTCAAGGACTACTTTATTCGTAAGAATTCATATTTGCATTGTAAGTTGAGTTTCAAGTTTCGTTCAACAACAAACTCATTGGGAAAATTCAATCAATAAACTCATTGAAACACTAGTAATTACATAATACAGCAGCACAGGAATGCAGCAGCAAGAACATGATATAATACATCCGGATGATTGTTTGTATATATTGTACTCGTATACAAGTCTCTGAATATACATATAGGTTGAGTCAGAATGAGAGAAAACACAAAAATACACAGCAAAATAGGAAAAAACAGATTCTGCTAAGTGACTCATCAGCCTGCATAACATGCCTCCTTAGTCTAGGACTGGTGCCTCCAGCAAGATTATATGAGTTAGGATGATTGTAAATGTTGGTAATAGAGTTACCAAACACTCTTCCGTAAATCATTTCCCCGAACATTCCTATCACCGGATCAAACATGTTTGCTGCGGTAACACGCGGGGTAATCATCGGTGAAGCTGAGTAACTTCTAGTTGGAGAGTAGTATAATGGCGATTGATGATCCAAGTTATTAGGGTAGGTTACTTGCGGGGTTAGACGTGAAGTACTAGTAGCAAGAGACGATCTTGGTGAATCAAATCCGCATGCTCGACTGAGAGGTCTTCGCGGAATGATTATACCGAGGTGAGGAGCTTTGCCTTTTGAAGGTTTTGTTGTCTGGCTCCGGCCAAAGAGGGGAATTAAAGTACCCTCAGAAACTTCAGCTTTGCATACAGGACATTGCTGCTGCAGCTGCATATCTTCGTTTTCATTTGAAACGGTCTGAAAATGAAGCCATTTGTATATGCAAGGCCAGCAGTAAAGGTGACCGCAAAGTGTGACTACTGGATCCTGCACCGAATCTAGGCAAATATTGCAATCAAATCCATTTGAGGGGCTTCCATCAGAATCTACAATGGTGTCTGCGACAGATTTCCATTTCCCCACTGGAGAAATATCTTCTCTGCTGTAATCATTTTCAGCTATTTCTTCTTCTCTGTATTGCTCTGTGGTTGATCTATCCATTTCAGCTTCTAAGCTGCGTAGATCTGGAAAGACATAATAGTTTGATCAAACCTAAATGTGGCTGATTATATTAATTGTAGAAGTAGTAGTTGAAGGAAGGGAAAAAACAAAGGAAAGAAACTTGTGACCACCCAAGAGACCAATTAAGTTCATTATATTAATGATCCATGGGTCCCCATTAATAAACACTCAAAAAAGATTATAGTGAACTGTGTATTCTATACAGTTTCATGGAAGCATCAGAAATTGATTGAATAAACACTTTTCTTTCTTGAGTTTCATACTTAATGTAAATTAAACAAATCAATCCCTTACAAACACAATTATGATCTCAAACTTGCAAATATTCTGCATACAACTTAAAAATTTTCTTAAAAAAAAAAAAATCTGCACTTCCTATTTACTCTAATGGTACAGCCTTACCAGCTTTTGATGCTTACAATTCATTTTATTTGCTTCTGAAGAGGAGTTTTAAATTTTGGTTGGTAATAATTAAACCAACACAATATAATATTTTAATAAAAATCCCAAATGTTGCATGATTTAACATCCCATCCATCTACCTTCCACTTTCAACATTTAATAGTGAAGTAGATAGCACTAATTTGTAATTATGCTTCTTATTGTATATCATGAATTAATTGATATTATGGTAATGAAAGCCTTATTTGTTAATGTCTGTACGATACTTGATTAAACGGGATTAATCTAATCATGCTCGGCCATGTAAGCGAAGTACTATTAGATTGATCCATGACAGAAAATTACACTGTTGCTATCAGCAATAACAGGAGAAAGATTGAAAATTTAATATTATCCTGTAGATGTATCTGCCAAATAATTATGAATCTCAATAAAACAACATAATTGTTTTGGAAATTAGTAATTTAGAAACAGAATCTGCAAGTATCTTGCTAATTTGGAACAAGTGGCTCAATCTAGAGCATTTATCATGACTTAAAAAGATCCAAGAAAAACAGCTGGAAATGAATTAGAACGGCAAAACAAATTTCCATGCAAGCTTTTATGAGAAGATGATCACGTCAGACGTCACTCTCCTTCACAAAAGCCAAACTTTTCTTAGGTTTTTTCAGATCACAAATATGTCTTGTAATCACCGATCATCAATTGGTAAAGAAAAAGAACAAAAAAGATTAAACAAACAAAAAAGATGCTGCAGATAAGTACATAATATGAGCAAAGTCGAAAGCAACTCCATTATAAAAATAGAATTTTATCATTTCAGGCCATCTTACAAAAGTTTGATGCCATACTAAGGAAACTAAAGCATCTAGACCCATAAAATTCCTAGAATCAATCAATCATATATTTCTTGTAGCTTCATTATTGGATTTCAATATGCATAAATGGAACCTTGATAGAAAAGCTTAATAAGAAAACCACCATCTCTAAAGAAATCATATTCTAGTTCTAGTCCAAACAACAAACAAGAATGCAGAAACTAGAAACTATATATATAAAGAAAAGGAATCGATTCACTTTTCTTTCTATCAAAGCTACTGTTAGGCAAAGAAGCAAATACCTTAAGGGCACAAACTAAGCATAATCATAAAGAGACAACAATCCACACAATTATAACTTTTAGCTAAGAACAGATTATTTAGCAACAATAATTTCAATTCGAAAAACGTAAAAATCACAAGAACCCAAGTTAAATAATAACTCTGTTTAAACAACAATATCAAATTCGTAAACTCATAAGCACCCAAGATCCAAACTTTCTTGTTCCCATTAAAGCAAAAATACATAAAAGAAGACAAATTCCAAAAGCTAAAAGAACAAAAGAAGAGTATTAATTATGAAGCAAATACCTGGAAAGCAGAGGAACTTGATTGTTTTAGATAAAGAAACGCACTCTTCTCTGTAATTACAAGCTCTAAAGATGAAGCACGTATAAATAGGAAAGCAAAGAGAAGGAGAGAGAAGCTATGAAAGGTAATGGCAAAGAGAGAGAAAGAGAGAGAGAGTGGACAGAGAAAAGATGAGAGCAAATGGAATGAAGAAACAGAGATATATATACAGACAAAGTATTATTACCACACAACAAGAGATAACTCCTGCTCTTCTTTCCCATTTCTCTCTATTGCTGACGTGGCAAGACTTGAGTGCGCCGGAAAATACTTATTCGGACGGAAAATAATAAACCAAATTAATTATATTTTTACCATATATAAAGTAATTATATTTGCATGTATATTTAAATATAATTAGTTAGATTCATGAATTCTTTTAATAAATTTGAATTAAATAAGATATTTTCAAATGTATTATTATTATTATTATTATTATTATTATTATTATGTGTGTGTGTGTATATATATATATATTATTTATGTTTTGTTAATTAAATTGGGGATTGGAGGAAGGTTAAGATAAACTCGTGTGAAAATGATTTGCTTATTAGTATTTTAATTAAAAAAACGTGTTAGCTTCTTTTTTGTTTTCTTCTAGGGATTTTTGAAGGTGGTGTGTGATTAGTAATAATGATAAATTAATAAAATGAAAATTAATTTTGACTATTATGTTAAATTTGTGTTAATGTCTAGTTAAAAGCCTATTGATTAATTTGACAATCACTTTAGTTGTTACTTTGATAATTACAAGTTCATTTTTTATTATTTTTCAACATTATATTATGGAATTAATAAAATGATCAATTTATATATTGCATTTTGAAATCAATATATAAAAATTAATAAACATAGATATAAATATCAATTTATATATTTCAATATTACTTATATCAAGACATAAAGTGAGATGATAAAAAGTTAATAATAACAATGAAAAAATAATAGAAAAAGAGTATTATATATAATTTATCATGATAATTTTTCAATAAAATTTAAAATAATTCAATTATTATCTTAATATGCATATAAAAATTAAAAATGACTCTTATCATGTAACGAGCATTGATCAATTAGGTGATTTTTTTCTTAAAAAGAAAACAAGGGATTTTTTTTTCCGTAGGCTATTAAAAGAGGATTTTTGGATTTGCACCTACCAATTTGAAAAAGAGCAATCATATTATTATGGAGTAAAACTTCATTCTTCCGCCTTATATTAGTGAATTGTCACATTTAATATTTTTTTCTACATTAAATTAAATGTCATTTTTTTTTAATTTTTTTATTTCATGTGATAATTTTCAAATATCAAAAAGCATTAAATATACATTGTCTATTTTATCCTCATATATATTAAAAAATAAAAGAGAGATACTCCCACTGTTTTATTTTAAAAGATAGTTTTATATTTTTTACGAAAATTAAAAAAATGATTAAAATATCTCTATTTTTATAAAAAAAATATATAGTCATTCGCAAAAATACATTTTTATATTTTCAAAAATTTTATTTAATTTTAGTTAAAAGTAGAAAGTGATAAATAAAGAGAAATATTTAATAAAATGTATAATAAATGAACATATATATAAATCTATCACTCAAATTTCGAAAAAAAAAATTTCAATGGGATAAAATAAAATAGAAAAAATAATTATTTAAAATGGGTTGGAGGGAGTAAATAATAGAATGAAATTATGTAACTATAGACAATTAGTGAAATGATATTTTAGTAACCTATAATAAATATTAATTGAATTTAATGTTAATTAATGATTTTTTTTATTTATATAAACAGCTGAAAAATAACGTATCGAGTGAAACGCATGAAATATTAACTTAACAAATCCATAAATTTATCTGTAAATCAATTTAAGTAAGTCTTCATCAATACTACCTAAGAAAACGTAAGATTGATACAGCAAATTATCAACTTCCAAAATGACTAAATGAGTATATATAATACTTATTGCATGCAACGGCCAATTAAGTTCGATGCATTTTCAAATATTATTATTATTATCATTATTTGGATAGATATCATTATTATTAGTTACAATTAAGAGTAATTATAGATTATAATATTATATTATAAATTCGAAATAAACTTTACTTTATGATTGTAATCAAGTAATTTGAAACTTAAATTAGAAGTCACATATAAGAGTTATGAATCACATGATCAAACCATTAATCCAAAGTTGTTAGCCCATCAACATTAATTAATATGTTGCTTTGTTAGCTTTCCACTCGCAGCAAATACTATATATGGGTAATTTTTATTTATTTAACAAATTTTATTTCCACTAGCTTATGCACATTGCACATGAGTTATTTTATTTTTTTTATAACACATTATTTATAATACATTTTTTTATAGCTTTCCCATTATATGCATTCTAAATACACAATAAATAATTAAGGATCATTAAATCTATAAACCTCATAGCTAATAACATAGCATAGGATCAAAATTTTCAATTGCAATTAATAAGATAAAATTAAATAGGGATATAATAGATAATTTATTGGTTAACCATAATATAAAAAAAAAGAAAAATAGACAATATTTTGAAATGGACAAAAAAGGAAAAAATAACAAAAAATTATGGGATAGAAAAATATGTAATTAATACTTATTGAATTTTGAAAATTGTCAAATTGAGTAAAATAAATAAAAAAAATCTTTAAACATTGTCAAGTTGAATGAAATAAAAGAAATATATGGTATTATTTTTATACATAATTAAAGAGTTGATTATTAATTAAAGAGTTGATAATTAACCTTGAATTTTTTTAATTTATAAATTAATTATAAAAATTGGAAAAATGGGATTAGATAAGTAGGTGCAGATTTAATTTAACGCATAAAAAATTTAATATAAAAATTATTATCAAGAATCCTAATTAAAGTTATTTAATTTGACGCATGTGGCGTATTGACTTAAATTTATTCAAAAACAAGCACCAAAATTATCAAAATTGTTGGCGTTGTAGAAATTTGAACGGTGAATTTTATTAGGACATAAAATATATCATTAGCTACTTTATGAGTAATTAAATAGCTAATCTATTTAGGGTTAATTTCATCCACGATTATTTGACTTACGCCTAACCACCTAAAAGTAACTGACTTATTTTTCGTGACTTAAATGTCACTGAACTTATCACTTTTTTACAGAAAAGTCATCTTAATCGATTTTCGACGATAATCCTTGTTGAAATGTTGACGTGCACGTCACGTCATATGTGAAGAAAAAACTATAACTTTTATTTCTGCAATCACCCAAATAAAAAAAACAATAGTGATGAGCTTATATACACGAGGAAAACTAGCTAAGAGAAAAAGACACATCAACATACATGAAAAATACTTGTTTGCACACACAAAACTAATGACAGCTCACACAAAACCGAGGACAGCTCATACACAAACCAAGCAGCTAATATACTTTACATCCCCCTCTCAAGGTGGAGCTTGATGCCAATCGCACAAACCCAACTTGGATAAAAGATGACCAAAGAGAGGTGCAGATAAGCTCCTAGTAAATAGGTCTGCAGGCTATTGTTTAGACGAAATGTAACAAAGCTGTAAAAAATCTTGTTTGTACTTATCTTGAACAAAATGGCAGTCTATCTCCAAGTGTTTTGTATGTTCATGAAACACGGGATTAGCAATTATGTGTAAAGCAACTTGATTGTCACAGTGGAGAGAAATAAGAAGAGGAATATGTAGTTGAAAATCCTTTAAGACACTATAAATCCACTGCAACTCTCAAGCAGTAGTGGACAGGCTTCGATACTCTGCTTCTGCAAAAGAACGGGAGATAGTATTTTGTTTCTTTATTTTTCATGAAATAAGTGCATCACCCAAGAAAATACAGTAACCGGTAAGGGACCGTCGACTGAAAGGACAAGTTACCCAATCAGCATCACAATACCCACGGAGTGTAAACTCATTAGAAGTAGGAAAGAACAATCCTTTAGAAGGAGAAGACTTCAAGTAACGAAGAACATGCAAAGCTAGGATCCAGTGGTGTTCAATAGGATGTTGAACAAATTGATTAAGCTGTTGAGTAGCATAAGTAATGTCAGGCCGAGTAAACCCAAGATACAACAACCGACCCACCAACCGCCTGAATTTATCAGGATCAAGAAGAAGAGAAGAAGTGGCATCATCAAATTTACAAGCTTTAGGCAGTGGAGTGGCAGTACATTTTGAACCCATGAGACCAGCATCTGCAAGAAGATCAAGAATATATTTGCGTTGATTCACATATATACTAGTGTTCGACCTAGCGAGTTCAAGATCAAGAAAGCATTTGGCTGAACCAATTTCTTTAATCATGAATTGACAATGCAAAAAATCTTTTACCATTTGAATATCTCTGTCAGATGGAGCAGTGATAAGAACATCATCTACATAAACAAGTAGAACAACATATCCTTCTGTCAAAATCTTAACAAACAAGCATGGATCATTAGAAGATTGCATTAAACCAAAACCCTGTAACTGTGAAGTAAATTCATGATTTCACTATCGAGAAGCCTATTTTAAGCCATATAAAGACCACTTGAGCTTACATACTTGACTCGATCTGCCTTATCATAGCCTTCTGGAGGTAGCATGTACAATTCTTCATCTAGATACCTATGAAGAAAAGCATTGTTTATATCCAACTGATACAGAAGCCAACACTTGGTAGCAATTACAGCAAAAAAAAATGCAAACAGTCACCATTTTTACAACAGGTGAAAAACCATTTGTATAATCAACACCTGCAACCTGATTATATCCCTTAGCCACTAAACGTGCCTTAAACCTTTACACACTGCCATCAGGATGTAACTTAACTTTATAAACCCATTTTGATCCAATAGCCCGTTTTCCTTTTGGTAATTCAACAAGCTCCTAAGTTTTATTGGCTTCCAAAGCATCCAACTCAACTTGCATGGCTTTCATCCAATTGAAATCAGTTCGAGCTTGATTAAAAGTACATGGTTCTTTGATATTTGAAACATTTGCTAAAAATAACATATAGCTAGGTGTAATATGCGGTGACACAGAAAAAAGGAAAAGTTTGAGGAGTATAAGATTATGGTTTTTTTAAATGTTTGTTAATGGACACAGTTATAGTGGACTATACAGTATTGGACACAAAATCATTTAATGAAGATGGTTTATGAGTGTTTCGTTGACTCTTTCGAACAACAACAGTAGGAATAGGTGAAAATGGTTCATTTGGAAGTGGAGAAGGCAACAAAGTAGAAGAAGAATCTGGTAGAGATGTTGAAGGAATAGATTATGGTAATGATAAATAACAATCTTGATAATCATCTGTCATCAAAGGTAAAGGGACAGAAGAAGAATTTGCTAGAAAATAATTATGAAAAGGAAAATAAGTTTCATAAAAGACAACATCTCGTGAAGTAAAAACCTTGTGAGTTTGAAGATCATACAATTTGTATGCTTTTTGACCAGGAGGATAACCAATGAAGATTGACTTAAAAGCACGTGGATCCAATTTATCTTTATGAGGGAAAGTATTTGAGGCATAGCATAAACACCCAAATGTTTTCATAGAGGTATAATCGGGTTTCTTGTGAAACAACAACTCAAAAGGAGTTTGCAAATTTAGAACAAATGAAGGAAGTCTATTGATGATATAAGTGGTTGTTAAAATGGCATCTCCCCAAAAATATTTTGCCAAATGAGCTTGAAACATGAGTGCTATTGCAATTTGTAACAAGTGCTTGTGTTTTCTCTCAACTATCCCATTCTGTTGGGGAGTATAAACACAAGACTTCTGATGAATAATTCCAAGATTAAAAAACAAAGTTTGACAAACAGAATTGGTAAACTTTGTGCCATTATTTGTTCTAATGATTTTAACAGGTAATTGAAATTGAGTTTGTATCATTTGAAGAAAGCCTTGTATGATAGAAGAATTTTGGTCTTTAAATTTGAGTAAATAGGTCCACGTACTTTGATTATCGTCATCTACTATTGTGAGAAAAAAACGAGCCCCACTCAAAGAAGCTTGTTTATATGGACCCCATAAATCCATATGTAAAAGGTCGAAACAGGCTTTGGTGTTAATTTTGCTTGCAGGAAATTTAAGTTTGGTTTGTTTAGATTTATGACAAACATCACAAGGTGAATTAGAAACAGAAATACGCATGTCATTTATTTAAGACATCAATTGTTGTGATACAATGGAAGAAGGATGGCCTAATCTTTGGTGCCAAAAATCAACGAGACTAGCTTGAGAACAATGATTTGGTTTATTTTATTATTCAACAACTGATTATGAACATGAGAAATGACAGTTTGATCAAACGAATTACGATCTAAAACGTACAGCCCAGTTACAACTTTTTCAACAACTAAAATCCGATCAGTCAAGAGGTCCTGTAAAATACAAAAATCCTAAAGAAAAATGAATTTGATTTTAGCTGTAAGAGTTAGTTTATTGGCAGACAAAAAGTTAAATTTGAAGGAATGAATATGTAAAGAGGTAGTTAAAACTAATTTGTCAGTTAGCTTAACATCCCCTGTATGACTAACATGTCAAATTCTTCCATCAATTAAGTGAATAGGAGTGTATTTGTCAACAGGTTTAGGATTTGTAAGAAGGTGTAGTTGAGTGCACATGTGATTAGAAGCATCTATGTTAATTATCCAAGAACCATGTGCAATAGAATCAAGTGAACTAAAACCAAGATTCAGAGTACTACCTACAAAATCTTTATAATGCGCAAATTTGATTGTATTTCCGTCCACACTGCCTTGCTTTGTTCTTCCCTTTAAGAAGTTTTTTATCCCTTGTTGAATCATACTTGCCATGTCTTATTTCCAGCTGGCAGTATCGCGTTTTGGATAATCAAGAGGTGAATCAACTATGTTTGCAACAAACTTGTTTCCTTCTCCTGTTTTCTTATCTTTTGTTCCTTTGAAACACTATGGATATCCATTAATTTTGAAGCACGTATCTCTCGTATGTCTTTTCATTTTACAGAAATCGCAATAAATATCATCTTTATTAATCTGCTTCTTTTTGTTTCCCTTAATCATTGCTTTTGCTCCTTGATTCATATAAGTCCTTAGCATCATAGCACTTTTAACTCCTTCTGCAAAACTCACATTAACTTCTCTCTATTTTTCAACTCTTAAAATCATAGAATAGGCTTTGTTAACATTTGGCAATGGATCCATAACAAGAATTTTATTCCGACCACATCAAAACCATCATTTAATCCCATAAGAAACTACATTAACTTGTCATTAGATTCCATTTCCACCATTTTCTTGGAAGCTCCACAACCACATTGCGAAAGAAGAGCCAAATAGCATAGCTCATCCCAAAGCTTTTAGCTTTGTAAAATACTTCATTACAGACATATCTCATTGAAAAATAAAGCATATTTCTCTTTTAAGTTGATACAACAATGGGTTATTGCATTGACCAAATCTTTCTTCTAATTCCTTCCATAGATCTTTTACAGAATCTGTATACAAAAAAAGCCTCAACAATTTCTTTTGAAATAGAATTCAAAATCCAAAAAGTAACCATACAGTCAACTCTGCACCATTGATCGTATTTTGGTGATGTTTCTTCTGGTTTACGACATCTTCCATTGATAAAACTTAATTTCACTTTAGCTTCTAGTGCTATCTTCATAGATCTGCTCCACCAGAAATAATTGCTTCCATTGAGAGGCATAGTAACTAGAATCATCCCTGGATGATCAGAGTTTTGCAAACACATAACCTCAGTTTGTGTAGCTGAATTTCTTGGCACCTCCGCCATCATCAAGAACAAAGAAGAACTAAAGCAAAATCTAGAAACTAAACCTACTCTGATACCATGAAGAATAAACTGTCACTTTTATTTCTTCAATCACCCAAATAAAAAAACAATAATGATGAGCTTATATACACAAGGAAACTAGCTAAGAGAAAAAAGACACATCAACATACATGAAAAATACGTGTTTGCACACACAAAACTAATGATAGCTCACACAAAATCGAGGGCAGCTCATACACAAACCAAGCAGTTAATATACTCTACAATATGCCTGGACACATATGGCACGATATGTCAGCATCTACATCACAAGAAGATGTCACGTGTATCCAGACATATGAAATAATTTGCTGATATATCGTGTGATATGATCTTTTTTTGTAACGTGACTGTTGACATGTCATGCAACGTATATCCATATATATGACGTGGCACGCCACATCAGTATTTTGGCAAGAATTATCATTGAAAATCGATCAAGATAACTTTTCTGAAAAATATGTTAAATTCAGTGACATTTAAATCACAAAAAATAAATCAATTACTTTTGAACGATTAGACGTAATTTCGATAACTATGGATGAAATTGACTCATCCATTTAATACATATTTTCTTCTCTGGAAAGAAACATAGCTATTACTAGTACGTATCTTTTATTATAAAGTTTTAAACATTACAATCTTAATGGACCATAGTTGAATAAAGTAACCATACATGACCGCCATTAATTTTTAATTCAGCCCAATTATTCCAATTATAGATCTATCAAACTTATAAGACTCTTAATTAATCGGTACTATAGATTTGAAAGAAAAAAAAAAACTAGTCATCAATTTCATTTCCCAACTTGCGAACCAACTCATTGAACATACGTACTATAGAAAAAAAAAAAAAAAACTAGTCTTCAATTTCATTTCCCAACTAGCGAACCAACTCATTGAACATATGTCCTTGAACAAATTCACACATCGCATAAACAGAATTGAAACACGTATTAAAATAGAATATATATATATATATATATGTGTGTGTGTGGGGCAAATCAATAATGTTAACGCGTGCCGTGCGAAAAAAAAAAAAGGAGCAAGCCATAAATGGCTCATATGAACTTTATAACTTTAGGGTAGCATGGAAAACGTGTTGAAGAATATGAATTGTATATAAAATTAGAAAGTTAATTAAGAGAATTATTTATTAAAGAAACAAAAGTTAGAAAATATCTTATTCATGTTAATTAAGAAGAAAAAAGAAGAAGAAAAAAAAAAGTTGAACCGAATAAATCCTTATTGTCCAATTAACCAATGTATATATTATTGATATTAAACTACAAAAATAAAATTATCATTCATAAAGAAAATCTGTTTATGGCTAAAGGTATGAAATATGGATAAATGAGCAAGTACAAGAATCAAGAAGATAAGATAATTCGATCGAATTGATAAGCTTCAATCTTTAAAAATCTGCTGACACATGCCATCATCCCATTTATTACATGTTCATTATCAAATCACCGAATACATATACTGATATTTGAGTAAACAACTCAGGTGGCTTCAATGCCTTTTATAAATATCAAGTCTTCACTCACATAAAACAGATTGAACTCTGTCAATCTCTTTCTCTTTTTTCTTGGTATTCTCCCGATCCAAATATTTAACTTAAATTTCGAAATGCTAACGCTCAATCCATCTGGGCTAATCCCTTTTTTGCATAACTTCTCCTTATTACACTCGATCAGATATTGTAGGCATTATTTCTTCGGTATGCCTTTGTCCCATTCTCACCATATGGCTTATCTCTCTTATTAAATCTCATGATTTATTAGTACTTTTTTTGTTTTAAAATACATGTCATTTAAGGAAAAAAATTTTATTTCATAATACATGACTTTTTGATAAAATTAAGATACATTAATTGATTTTTATTAAATATATGCTTATTTAAGTTGTCTTTATAAAAATAATTTTTAACAAATATTAATTATATTACACAATTAATATAAGTATAATAAAATTTTTTTAGTTATGCATTAATTATTATTTTTAAATATTATGCATTATTATCTAATGTTAAGTATTTTGAAATGGATGAAATATAAAGTAATTAAATAGAAGTATAATAAATAACATATATACACACAAAATCAAGGCAGATAATAATTCAGACTTTAAAATAGACATGCCTTTGAAAATCTTGCATGTAAAACAGCTGTTTTTTTAGGTCATCAATAACGAAATTAGCCATCTACTCGTAATTTTCTGGTCCAATATAAGGATATTGAATTTGTATGCAAGTAAGTATATGATGTAAGCATATAACCAAGTTAGCCCGCCTAACTGAACTAGCCCTGATTAAAAAGTTATGAATAACTAACCTTTGGTTCATCAATTCTTAATTAATATTACCTACTAATCCATTTGTTTGTTAAGCACTTTAATTCTTTTATTTAATTATACCTAATAATTTTGAAATTTTTTGAATGAACCTGTTCAAGTCAAAATTCAATAGACCGAAAGGATTGAAATAATTTTTTAAAAAGAAAATCACTTAAAATCAAAAAGAAAATGAGTATTCACCTATTTTCAATTTAAGCAAGTCTTCATCAATAATACCTAAAAAAACACGTAACATTGATACAGCAAATTATCAAGTCAACTTCCAAAATGACTAAATGAGTATATAATACTTATTGCATGCAACGGCTAATTAAGTTCCATCCATCTTCAAATTTTATTATTATCATTATTATTATTTGGATAGATGTAATTATTATCTTGAATCCTAATTAAAGGTATATAATTTGACACATCAAAAATTAGCTACCGTGGCGGATTGACTTGAATTTAATCGAAAACAAGCACCAAATTTGTTGGCGCTGTAGAATTTTGAACGGTGGATCATTAGCTATTTATGATTAATTAAATTCTCATTTCGTTCTTTTTTATATATCACTTTTGAGTAAAATTTAAATTCTATTTATATATCAATTTTAAATTTTCAATGTAATTTAATTTATTTTTTTCAATAAAGTTATAACTAATCAGATTTGATAATTTAATTTTAATCACGTAATTTAATACTAACTTTAAGTTTATTAATTATTTTTTAATTCTAGTGAAAATAATAAAAGTGACTGATAAAAAATAATGGGAAGATAAGTTATAATCCATTTAATACTACTATTTTCTTCTCCAGAAACTTAGCGATTAGAGTATCTTTTATTATAATGTTTTACATATTATAATAACTAAGCAAACCTTCGCAGTCTTAATGGACCAGAGTCGAATAAAGTAACTAAACATGACATTATTTAATTTAACCCAATTCCTCTTTACGTTTCTAATATTCGTTTAGTATTATCTATCAGCCAAAGATACCATATACGCCAAAAAGCTTTGCCAACAGTTAACAATTTTTGAATTCAAAACTCCATTTAAAATAAACAAATATCGAATTATTTATACTAATTAAGAATACAGTATAATTCAATACATATACATAGTATATGTATTTAGATAAAAAAAATTGAAGTATTTCAGTCTTTGCATATCAATATACCATATTTGTCTTATTTTTTAATAATTATTCTCCTGCTAATATCCGTCGTTTTTTTTAATAGTTATTCTCCTATGAATATTCGCTTTTATTTTAGTTTGCTGCATATGCAATAAATTAAAAATAATAATAATTATTCTCGCTTACTATTTTAGGTCTAAATGATAAAAAAAATTTAAATTTTTGTAAACCAGATTTCAACTTAAATATATGCCGCTGGAAGAACTTGCTTCCAAATTTAGATAGATCTATGACTCTTGATTAATGGATCCTATAGAATTGAAAAAAAAAAGAAAAAAAAAAGTCATCAATTTCATTTCCCAACTTCCGAACCACTTCATTGAACATATATATATATGGTAAATAAATAATACTAACGCGTGACGTGCGAAGAAAAAAGAAAAAACTAAGCCATAAATGGTAGGAATGATCACAGGACAGAAAATTTCCAAAATTTCCTCCCGAGGGGACGGAGACGGGAGAAAAAAAATCTCAATCCTAAAATCGGGGGCGGAAAATGGGATATCCGCCCTGCAAAATATTTTTTTAATTTTAAAATATAATATTTTTATAAATAATTAAAATTAAAATATAACTTAATTTTATAATGATTAAGTTTTAAATTATATTTAATTTTAAATTATTATTGATTTTAAATTTTTTATTTATTAAATATTATATTTTAATTTTAGTTATTTATAAAATATTATATTTTAAAATTAAAAAAAAACAAATCGGGGGATGGGGCGGGGGCGGGGGAGTGAGTGGGGGATGATTTTTCGGTCCCGCCCTGTGATCACTCCTAATAAATGGCTTAATTATATAGACTTTATAAGTTTATATATATACATATATATAGTTAATTACATTAAATTTTGGATAATATACATAGTATTCATTCTACTCCAACTAATAGCTTCACTTCTTTTTTTTCCACATATTAAAAAATATAATATATTATAATTAAATGACATTTTTTTTATGTTATTTATTTTCAATTACATTAGATAATATAAAAACTTACTACCTCTAATTTTCTGGTCCAATATAAGGCTGTTTTATTTGTATGCACGTAAATAAATGATGTAAGCATATAACCAAGTTAGCTCGGCTAACTGAACTAACCCTGATTTTTTTTTTTTCAAGAACTAGCCCTGATTAAAAACTATAAAATAACTAACCTTTGCTTCATCAATTCTTAATTATTACCTACTAACTCATTTGTTTGTTAAGCGCTTTAATTCTTTTATTTAAGTGTACCTAATAATTCTGAAATTGTTTGAAACAGGAATGAACCGGTTTGAGTCAAAATTCAATCGATCAAATGGACCAGAAGAATTTTTTAAAAGAAAATCAACTTGAGATAAAAAAAAACAAAATGAATGTTCACCTCTCTATAGGTTATAGCTAGGAGATGGAGACTATTTTTGCGTGTTAGGAGATGGATGACTTAACCATAATGAGCAATGTTATTAAAACAGGACTGACCGGTTGGACCAATTTAATTGCAAATCACGATTAGATAAATGCATGACAAAAACTATAAAGAATCGATATGAACCGGTCAAATACCAAGAAAACCGGATGAAAATTAAACTTTTATGTAAATACAACACTTTTTTTTAAAACTATGCAGTACAAAAGTTAAACGTAAAATAAAATTAAACTGAGAATCCAATGTAAATATCCAATTTTATGTCCGTTTCCTGCTAATAATTTTATATAAGGAAAATAATTTGTTTCTTCCTCTGCTGGGATATTTCTAATTTTCTATTAGAACAATTTTTTTTATCAGTTTTATCATTTCCGATCCTTTTTTTTTTCTCTAAGCGGACATTCATGATTGTTTCAATTCACATATGAACATAAAATATAGATTTTTTTAATGAAAAATACAAACAAAAATTAATGAAAATATGAACTCGGTTAGCCAAAACTGTTCTGTCCACGAAATAATATGAAAAATCTCCTCTTATATTTTGTATATTTATTTTTTATTTTATGACAAATTAACTTATACTATTGCCAGTTTGCCACATCTTTCTATAATTAGTGTAACTTTTGATGCAATCCAAGAGTGGTTTTTAGCCATTAGTATAATCTCTAGAATTGACTTCAATTAAATTTTAATCCAAAATTTATATATCTTTATTCCTTACGTAAATCAGCTTATCTATATATATTTATGCACTATTCTAATTAATATAAAATTTAATTCGAATTTTATCCAAATATTTATATATATTTGGTTTCGTAAGTCAAGTTATACATATATTTATATTAAAAGAATATGACATAAAGTGAGAAAAAAAAATTGTGGCAGGCCAACAATTACGGATTTCTTCTCTGAACAAAATTAGGACAGCAAATGATATGTTTTTGTGTAGTTTAATTCTCTAAATTAGTAAATTACATTAAATTAATCTGTACGGCAGGCTAGGCTTACTATAATTTTTTGATTAAAAAAACAATTGGGTTGACATTTTATTAACACCATTTGCCTTTTTAAAAATATTTAAATATCAAAATATCAATATCAATATATATATATATATATATATATATATATATATATATATTAAATGAAACTTATGCGATTATCATGTGGCTTTATAAACTCAATTATTTTTCACTCATTTTGAAGTCATTATTGACCTTCGGATTAGGTATTAGATCTCCTCCTAGCTCTTATAGCTTTAATTAATTATTCGTTCAAATGTCAATGTTGATTTAAGGAAATTATTTATTTTGTTAATTTATATTCTTTACTATTTTAATTTAAATAATTTTACACTTAATTACATCGAAATATATATGTTTGGCGTGTTATCTATATAAAAATATCTCATTAAAATCCGTACCAAATTAGATAGTATATTCACTATAACACATTTCAACATAGCTCGTTTTTTATCCAATTACAGCTAAAAAAAAAAAGAAAAATACTAGAAACCATTTTAATACATAAAATTTAACTAAAAATATAATATATTAAATATATTTAATAATAAGTAGTTTTTAAAAAAAAAAATTGAGCTTAGCTCACAGGAAGAAAAGACTTATCTTATATTAGGAAATTCCAATTAAATAATCATTTTAATCAACTTAGCATAATACATATTATATATTGTTTAATATTATATTAAAAAATTTTAATATATGTATATTCCATCAATTTGCGATCTTCAAAAGTCAATAGTTATGCTTAACTAAAAATATTCTTTCTGCTCCATTATTTGATAAACCTAGAAGCCATCGACATTCAAGAAACAAAACTAGCAAAGTAAGATATTTTACAAATTACTCGCTTCCTTCTTTTTTATCAATCAATTTTATTATTTTTACTAGAATTAAAAAATAATAAATAGATTTAAATTTAGTATTAAATTACGTAATTAAAATTAAATTATCAAAACTGATTGGTTATGACTTTATTGAAAAAAATAAATCAGAAAAGTAAATTAAATTACATTGAAAGTCTAAAAGTGATAGATAAATAGAATTTAGATTTTATTCAAAAATAACAAATAAAAAAAATGGATGGAGTAATAAATAGAATTTATGTGTTCCATAACTACTACGCACATAAAATTAGAAACTAATTAATAATTATGCCTGTAGAAAATTATACCAACGGGCTTTATATACAAACTATTGCATTAATAAGTTGATGAAATATTTATCATATAAATTATCAACTTATTAATATAAGTTTCTAAGAGTTTTGGATCCAATAATGATAAAGGCAATCAACTGATTTCCCACCTAAACAATATTTTCTCATTAGTGAAGATGAATTGATTTATTTAATTGTATATATTAAAACCTCCATTATTCTTTTAATTGGGATACTATTTGTTTTACCACCGCTATTTTACGTCGGCTGATTATGAAAAAATATTATTATCACACAAACAAATTTATCTTTAACATTGCATTTGTTAAAAAGTGGTAAGCGTGTTAAATATTACACATCAGCTGATTATAATAAATACAATACTCTTCATGATAGTTTAGATAATTATAAACTCATTCTCATAGCTAATTTTTAAAATTGATTAGATACAAATTTATTTTCTTTCAAGTATCAGATTATAAAAATAATGCAGTTTTTCTAAGGTAATTAGTTACGCATTATATATAATTTATTATGGGTATCATAAGCGCTAATCTTGATTGAAATAGAAAGACAAAAAAAAAAGGTGTTGCGTGTCTCGCAAATCACAATTCACATCATAACTTAATTAATTAAGGAAAAAAACATACGTAATTCTGCTGGCTCGAAGTTAAAATTTTGCTATAATATACAAAGTGATAAGTAAATTAGCAGTAATTTATTTATAATTACACGTGGACCCATTTCATAGTTACAGCAAGAACGGATAATAAGAGATAATTCCTGGAATGAAGCATAATGGGCTAGCCATCCCTTTCACCATTAGATATTCTTTTTTTTTTTTGTCTTTTTATAATAACCTTCTTACTGTGAAAGGAATTTAGTTTTTTTTTTTTCGTAGAAAACAATTATTATTTACCCATTTTTAATCTTACTTAGCTATCTAGAAAGATATGATAATGATAACCCAACTATAAAGTTGCAAATCTCTAATATCAAACATGATCTTAGATTTTAACATAAAATCATTAATTATTACTTTATGAAATTTTATAAAATATTTCAGCTGGCGGTTTTATGGGGTGGTGTAACGCCATACTAGTATAAGGTCTGAATATCAAAATCAAAGCAGTAAATTCTTTATCAGAAAGGAAAGTATGACCCTTGACTTCTTATGAAACATTAGAAACTAAGCATACAATTCCATTGAATTTAGCACGAGGAACCAGTCAACATTTCCATAGTCCTGGAGTTTGAAAAATCATGATCTTGAAATTTCGACATTACCATCTGGGTCCATATTCACTGTAATCAACTCAAGTTTTCAAACCTCACATTGACAAATATGCGCAAAAAAAAAAATATATATATATATATACAACTTCATCGTCATAAAGGTGATAGCATACCATAATTATACAAAAATGTTATTTCGAGCTTATCAGAAGGTGTAAAGACTCAAATGAATACAAAACAGAAGATCCCAGGAACAGATTTCGGTTACCTTCCCCTACAAAAATTTCTCAATGGTGGTTGTTAGTGTTGTTTTCGGCACAGCACCAATGACTGCATCTTTCTTCTCGCCGTTGACGAACATCATTAGCGTTGGAATGCTTCTAATGCCATATTTGCTTGCAGTAGAAGGACTTTCATCCGTATTCAGCTTATAGAACTTCAATTTTCCAGCATATTCTGCTGCAAGTTCAGCTACTACTGGATGGATCATTCGGCACGGGCCGCACCATGGAGCCCAAAACTCAACTAGCACAGGCCCATCAGCCTCGAGGACAAGTGACTGCCATGTTGCATCGGTCACAACAGGAACTGCGATGTAAAAGCCAATAGATTATATGGAGTTCACAAGTTATACCCAAAGAAATATCAAACACATTTCTGAACCACCAAAAATTACAAATACCTTCACTGGATAATTATATTGAATAAGCATATTATCAAATTCATGCAAACAGCAATGAATAAATATATTGCCTTGCATTCCTTTTTTTTTCCCTCTCTCTTTTTAGACACCAGATTGCTAGAAAAGGAAAAAGAAAGGCACTTCATTGTTAAAAAAAAACTGAACACTGGTGCAGTGACTAGGAAGTATACGAAGTTTGTCAACCCACGCACATAGATATTTGAAGTTAAACATGCAGGGCAAAGCAGAGGAAGATCCATTGTCAATGAGAATAGTTATCACGAAATATGATACAAGCAAACTCCAAGAGAAGGCAAAATGAATTGATTTTCAAGTTGATATTAACAAGAATGAAATGGCTTTACACTGATAGAAAACATTCTGAATGCATGCCCAACTACGTAAGCTCAACATGGGGCTCTGTGACAACTCTTGTTTCCACGTATAAACTCCTTTCAGGTCTCTTATTTCAGCAGCTAAGCCTTGCCAGAAATTGCCCAGCAGAACAAGGGATGAAGATGGCCAAAAATATCTTAAACATAAGAGTACCAGCTAATTGGCTCAACTGCTGAACAGGATATGTTAAATTAAATCAAAACTTAGCTCAGATTGGAGCCAATGCTCAGCTCAAACTCGATCCAATCCTGAAACATCAGCCAAAGCCAACTCAACAGACCTAAGCCAGTATACTTACCCCTTTGTTCTAGATTAGACTGAAATTTTGTCGAACTCTTTGATTTACACTTTATAACCAATCTAGATATAGCTAGCAGATTGAGTTAGACAGATCTATGGAATGGATAAAATGTGGGAATTTTCACGATCAAAACAAAATAAGTTCCAAGTCATTTGCACTCCTAAAGGCATCATTACGGCACTTCTATCATACCTTCTAATAATTATCCTTCATCCACTCCCTTTAGACCATCAAGTCGTAAGCCCATTCCTATGTGTATGTCCCATTTCATACTGATGGCACCACAAAATTTTCTTCAGCAGTTGATAAAAGACACGATAGATTAATTGAACACCACCATTTACATTATCCTTTACTATTAAAACATTAAAGCCGATCTTAAGGCACTTAAAAGAAAAAACTTGTAACCAATTTCCTCTAGCAGAATCATGTAACCACATTTTCACAGGTGGATTTGAAATTTGCTTTTTCCCCATCTGGAAAGTATAAAGTAGCTATCTTTGGCAGACAAGCAACCTTCTATGCACACATAAATGTATATTACAAAAGCTAACTAAGCTTTCCAGTCAATAAGCTCATCTTGCACGTAAACACAAATAACTTAATTGAAGCAACAACCTTTGAATTAAAAGAGAGACTCAGCAAGTCACACTAATAGAGGAATCATTATCATGAAGAAGAACTTACAGTCAATTGCAGTCTCCTGAGCTTCACAGACGACGGGACCACCACATCGTGGAGAAACCCTAGCACTTCTAGCACTGATAGAGACAGAAACCGACCTAGAAGAAGGAATTTGGATCCTCAAACCTTTGAATTCGGGGAAGAAGGCAAGTGAAGGGCGGGTAGCGGATAGAGGAATGGCAACCGCCATTGAAGGTGGGTGGGATTTAAGGGCGGAAGAGGAAGAGAAAGCAATAGAAGAGTGGGATGGGAAAGAAGCAGCAGCCATGGGAGGAGGATGTGAAAGAAACGGGTAAACTTTGATGGTTATATAAGGAGAGAGAAGTAGAAGTTTAGAATGAAAGTTAGATATGAGAGAACGAAGAGAGAAGAAAGTAGAGAAATGAAGATGAGGAAACTGGGTGTGGGCGTGGAAGAGTGGCTCACTCCACAAACTGTGTGTGATATGAGTTGGAATCAATGGCAGTATTGCTTAAAATTCCTCTACTTTTGTTTATTTCATTTTATTTTTATTCTTCCCCTTATCATTTTCTACAAAAATACGTTATTATATTAATTTATATGATTTGTATATATTTTTTTTATTAATTCACCATTAATTTAGTACAAATTTTACTTAATTTTTATAACATTTAAATTTCAGTATCCATTTCATTTTAAATTAATTTATGAAAAATCATATTAACAAAAAAAAAATTGCATATTTCAATTTACACCCAATTTTACCTTTCTTGAATGTATTATTTTAATACATGATTATTTAGTTGGAAAATGTTTTAACTTTTTATTAGAAATTTAGAGATTCCAACTAAATGATGCCTCCCCTTTATATATAACTCCTAATTTTTCTCTCCTTCATCTCTCTTTCTAAATTTCTCTTTGCCAAAAATTAAAAAAAAAAAAAAAAAAAAAAGCAAACAAGTTGGCCAAATGCCATTTTTGGCCAGAAAGCAAAAGAAAAAAAAACATGAGTGGTAGAAAGGAAAATGAGGAGGCTTGCTGGTAGCTGATTTCAATTGCATTGGGGATGATTTAGATCTCCCAAAAGGAGAAAGAGAAATCTTTTCTTTTTTTCCCTCAAAAATAATAAAATTATGGCTTGTTATTGTAATTCATTGTTTTATTTCGTTTTCTTCTTCCTCAATATTGGATTTGCCGGTTCTTCCTCCTTCATTTCCTGTAAGAATTATCCTCTCTTTCTCTCTCTCTCTCTATTTCTTTTAATTATAATTTAATCATCTCATTAATTTCCAAATAATAAATGTACAGATTATACTCTTGATTCTCATGGACAATTTGGCCGTACCCTTCTTCAGGCCAAGAAAAGTAAGCTTTTTTTTTCCCTTCTCTTATTAATATTTTCTTGCCTTCACAATATGTGCATATAGAATTTCCGTTATGTGTGTTGAGGCGATTAATGTTTAATGCTTTGTAACAATGATCATTGCAGCTAATTTATCTATTTTCATCCTAAAAATACCTTTTTGTTTTTTTTTTTCCCAAAATCCTAAATTTCCATGAACAATCATTAAAATTTTAATGCGAATTTTGTATTTGGTTTTACAATTAATGTAAAACTAAACTCAATAAACTTTTTTTATACAAGAGATTATAATGTATATCCGTACCTTTAATCGAGTGCTTGCCATCATATCATTTTATGGTAGTTTCATTATAAATTTTTTTATCTTTTTGCTCCCTGAGAGGTCCAAATGAAATTTCAACTTTGACATCTTACAACTTTATACCAAAACCAGCATCGTCAAATTGAAACTTACTATCATTATTGTTGTTGGTAATTTTGCACAGCTTGCAATGTGAGCTTTGAGAATTTGGATTACAGCATAATCACAAGCCAATGCAAAGGACCTCAATACCCACCAAAGCGCATAATGCTGTGGGGCGCTGACCCAATTAGCCTGCCCATTTGCAGAAGCTTTAAACGATAGAACCAATGATTGTGCAGAAACAATGTTCAGCTACATAAATCTGTATGGCAAATATCCTCCTGGCCTATTTGCCAATGAATGCAAAGGTGATAAAGATGGTCTTAGCTGTGATGATGTCCAAAATTCTACCTCTACTGCCCTTCATTTTGGTGCCTTTCATTCCTTCATTCTCACTGCTGGCCTTCTAGGATTTTATTTCCATTTTCTCTAGATTAATTATTTATTAACTACATTTGAAAATTGAAATTAGTTTATACCTTGACTGATATACAATTCTGCTCTACTTATCCTTATATTATGTGATAGTTTTTTTTTTTTACTCTCTATATTTGTCCTTTCCATTTAAATCCTCCATTTATATGCATGATAGCTGGGCAACTGAATGACATGAAGACAAATTTCATATAAATATCTATAATATGTATTGAAAAGGATTTGGATAAATCTCTGTTGATGAGATGCCAGCACTCTCTTCTCTTTTAATAAGATGTTTTAAATTTGACTTTTAAAAATTGATTACTTTGAAATAAAGTGTTTGATTTCACTACGAGTGTATCTTTTGAAAGTTATTAAAAAAATATTTGCATAAAAAAATGGAGATGTGATATTTCACATCAATTGAAGAGAAGAACGAATCACTTTTTATAAGGATGTGAATAATCCTTCAACATCCCACCAGTAGCATACAACTTGGTATTGTGCTAGCGGTTGTTTGAACTGTTACAGATAGTATCAAAGTCAGATATCAGATCAATATGCCAGCGAGAATGTTGGATCCCCTAATAGGGGGAATTGTGATATTCCACATCGATTAAAGCGGAGAACAAAACATTTCTTATAAGGGTATGGATACCTCTCTCTAACACGATGCGTATTGAGATAATTTCAAGAGCAAAATCGTGAGGGGTTAAAATTCTCGTATGAGTTTCGATATGAGCTAATTTCATGGTAAATAGATGAATCTCAAAGCAGACAATATCGTGATAGCGGCTGTCCGAACTGTTACAAATACTCATGGAAGATTTCTTCAAACTTGAATATATAATCAAGAGTGAACTTGATTTTGAAGTGATCACTTAAATATATAATTAAAAGGGAAAGTTACGACATTGTAATCCCAAGATTTTTATGAATGTGGTGAGATATTTTTCAAAGGAGAATGAAAATGACTAGATATTTTAAGTCGGATTTTATTTCTATGCACTTGGATGCATGCATTCATTCACGAGTCATGCAAATAATAGACTGCAATGCAAGTTTTACATTGTAAAATAAAATTATATTTTTTATTGGTAGTTGAGTGATAATTTCGGTGCACGCATAGATGAAATATCATATTGTCGGTGTGTGCATAATTTAATAGTATAAATGTACCTACATTGCATATGTCTGCACTCTGATACACCCTGTCATAGTATCACTAGCTTTAATTTATGATTAAATATATTTAACACAAAAATTCCTTGAATTAGTAAGCATGAGTGCCAGCTTAGTGGCATAATTTTCTCAAAGATTTTTCAATAAATTTTATTTTTTCTAATTTCTAATATTTATCATTTTCAATATATTTCCCATCTAGATATGGACCATTCCACTTTAGATTTGATACCTTCCCCAATTAAAACAAGAACATGTTTATGTGTGAGCTCTCCCTTTCATTTTTTCTTTTTTCCATTTTTTTAAGTCAATTAAAGTGCAGATATATATTATTCTCTCCATCCTACGAATATATAATTGCTTTCCATTTTATTTGCCTTTTTAAATTATATAATTTAAATTATAGTTCTTATATATATGAATTGTCTAATATACCGTTATTTAATTGCCTTGTAATTTACTACAAACTTATTAAATTTTTTATTTTTCTTATTTTTATTTATTAAAATATTTTAAATCTAAATGAATCATAAGGTCATCTTTTTTTATTTTCAAATTTTTTTAAATAAAAGAAACAATTATTTTGACCACCTTGTTTATATTTTTCAAATTACAGAAAAAAAAAGATATATTTATGAAACGAGAAAAGTATTAAATATGGAGCAACTTGTTTTCATTATTTGTATTTGGTCTTCAAAGTTGAATTTGTTAGCGAATAGACAACAACAAAGGAGCATTGAACTACTAAAAATAGTATTGGAGCAATGAAATTTGAAATTCTAGAGATATGTCTCACTTAAATCAATTCTATTTATTTATATATAAATTAATTTTTAGTAAATATTTTCATTTGCGATATAATAGTGAAATGGGGGCATTATAAGAATTTCCAAATTAATTGGAAGAAAAAAAAAGTCACGTATGGGCATATCATTATCAAGAACAAGAAGGCAAGCAAAGCAACATGGGTAACATGAAGGGAATCTTTATTTGTTGATTGGTGATTAATAGAGATGATCATTGGACGAAAAATTTTCATTTTCTATGAAAAACGGCTTCGAATAGGATAAGAAATTCCCGAAAATTTTATTCTTAGGGGTGAAAATAGGAAAAAAATATTTTCTGATTTAGAATTCGGAACGGAGATAAAGATTGTGATTTCTGTCTCGAAATTTTTTTGCCTTCGAAATTTAATAATTATATTTATATAAATTAGTTTTAAATTATATTTAATTTTAATTTTATTATTTGTTAAAATTTATATTAATTTGATTTGTAATTAAATTTATATTTTTTAATTATTAAATATTATATTTAAATTATAATTAATTATTAAATATTATATTTTAATTATAATAATATTTTTTTAAAAATAAAATATTTTTTATGTGGTCATTGAAACGTGAAAAATTTTTTTCGCAAAATACTTTTGGGAACAATCTTGCCCCGCTCTATCCCCACGCAGGGCAGTGGATGGGAGCCGTTCCACTTTCCATCCCATGATCATCCTGCTGACGAAACATATCATGCACCCATCTCCTTGGAACATTAAATCATATACAGTTGTTGCATTTAACTTTGTTTACCTCAAACTTTACCACTTGTGTTGTGTTTTCCATCATTGCTTTCCAAATTCAAGATTTAAAGATTTTGCCTTTCGGTTTGATTGGTTAGCTTAGCCACACAAAAAAGATAAATAAATAAGTAATCTCTTAATCTATCACTTAATCATAACTTTTTATAATAATTTCGATTTGAATCCTATATTATTTTATTCATTCAAAACTCACAAATTTGATAATATTTTATAAGATCGAAATAATGAAAGGCTAAAATACTAAAAAATTAATCTTCATATATATATATATATATATATATTATACAATTAGCTCACAATTTCCAATTTCTAAATCTCCATCATACGTGGAATTGAGTTGTCCGCCTATTAACAAGAACACATCACCTCAACAACCAACCATATATCAACACGTGGCAATTCAACGATGGAACCAAAATCTTCAACATAATAAAAGCATAGATATTTAGTATGAACATTGTTACAAAACTTGACTCAAACAGAACATTAATTTTATGTTCTGTGTCCTGATCATAATAGAAAAAAACTAGTATTTCTTTCTTTTTATATCCTTTTTTCTTTTCTCTCTTCATAACCGAGAGAAAATTAAAAAGGATGAATTGTTAAAATTAGTGATGATGATGATGATTGATGAGAAGGTGAAATTCATCTGTGAGCAGTAACCAGAGTTTCAATAAACCTCAGTCCATCAAATTTTGGAGCAAATTTCTCTGTGCAATTTGATCTTTCTTGGTCTTTATTTGAGCTAGCTTCCTGCTCAAAAGAATTCAAATAAACAAAAATTCAGAAAACATATAATCAACCATAAAATAAAAATATTTTTAAAAAATTAGAATTCAAGCAGAAACAGAGTCAGAACTAATTCGATGGTGGAATTAGTGAAATCAAATTCGAAAAATACCCAGAAAAGATGAGGCTCAAAAGTGAAAGAATCACATAAAAATAAATTTGATTTTTTATTTTTCTTATAAAATATATCAAGCAAAAGATAAATCCATATTCCATGACGGCTTGGGAATAAGATTTGAACCAAAAACAGAGTATCAATTGATTTAAAGGAACGAATCGAACACATTAAAATCCAAATAACACCTGAAATAAGAAACATACGCTAAAAAAAATCCAAGAATCAAAAGAAAAACAAGATGAATTTTCCAGAAATCTGATGAAATATCCCCAACTTCTCAAGCGTGATAACAAGCAGAAAAACAGAGCAAAACAGAGTATAATGCAAAATCCAAAACAGAGTAACGAAGAAGAAGAAGACCTCAAATTTTCCAGAGAAAAACAAAACTCAACGAATTTGAAACGAAAATTAAGAATAGGGCTTCGAAGTTTACCTCATGGGAAATCTGTAAATTGGAATTACACATGTAGCTAGAGCTAGAAGACGAGGACGAAGCAGATATAGCAGTAGCAGAAGCAGCAGCAAAAGAGGCAGCAAATTTCTTCATGGGAATTCAAATTCTAGGAATCTGGTAACTCGTTTCAAGAAATTTAAAAAAGGGGTTTGTTTGTTTGGCGAGAAAGTTTGGAACTGGGAGAGAGAAGGTGAAAGAAAGTGCTGAATGCTGTGTAAACGGTTAGGTCAATGAGGGGCTTATATAGAGGAATATATGGTCAGTAGTAACTTCGAATGTTTTACGCGGCAACTATGCCCTTCTTTTTTGGGCTATTGATTCTCGAATTTACGTTTTTGACTTTGAATTTTATGATTCCTATTTATTTTAAATATTCTTTTTATTTTTTGTGTACCAAAATATCCTCTCATTCGGAATGTATTTTTAAATTATTTTCATTGAAAAAAATAATGTTAAACAAACATTCCCCAACTTTTAATGTCTAAAAAAATAAATATAAAAAATTCGATTCTACTAATGATAATTAGATATTATATTTCTCATATAAGAAAATAATACCAAAAATGGATATCTATAAAGGGAGATAAATTTATATTTTTTGATTTTGTAAGAGATTCTATAAATAAGATTTTCACATTTGTTATCAGCATCACATAACTCGATTTTTATTAAATTTTTTTATATTCAAACAATTAATTTTTTGACAAAAAAATCAACTACTTCAAATATTATTTCACGAAAAATACTAATTTAAGTATAAGAGTAAATACAGTATCTAATTTTAAATTACTTAATTTTGTAAGTTTAAAAAATTCGGATTAGATACCGAATTTTTAAAATAAATACAGTATTCGATCAAAGTGAATACAGAATTCGATGACTATTATGACTTCGCCTTTGGCCGGAATTTGAGTACCCTACTTCCTTTTTTCTTTTTGGCCGTTTTTTTCTGAGTTAGCCGACTTCCCCTTTTGGTTTGGATTAAATATTCATTTGTAAGCAATTAATGTTCATAATTGATAGATTAAGAAAAATATAGGTAAAATTTTACTTTTAAATTATATTAATTAATTTTTTAATATGCATACGAAAAGAAATAAACTTATATTTATGAAAATAAGGAGGGAATGTATAATATTCACAATTAAATTGCATAATATACTTTTAAGTCTTTATACAAAAAGCAACTAATGTTGATTTATACATACACTTTCCATTTAAATTATGATGAAATTAATTGAGAGAGGTAAGGGTGAATATGGACCGATTAACCAGTTTATGAGCAAAAAAATTAATCAGTCCATTAATATTAATTTTTTAAAATTATTAACCAGTATGTTACATTCGGTTAACTGATCCATCGATTTCGATTTGGTTAACCAATATTTTTCTGTAAACTATTAAAATTTACAATATAAAATTATAAAAAATAGATAAATTTCAATTCAATTTCAAATGTATAAAGTAATTTAATATAAAAATTACGAAACAAACATAATTTACTAGCTAAAATTCGTGTTATATAAATTAATAGCTAATATTATAAAATAAATTTAATATTTATTGAAAATTATAATATGTTTAATTTTAAGTTAAATAAAATTTTGGATAATATTAAATATTATAACATAAACTCTGAAACATAAGAAAATGTAATTAAATGTTGTTAAGTAAATATATGATAAAAAATAATATATACAAAAGTTAATCAGATATTATATATAAATATTACTATATAATTAAAGAGAATGACATTATACAAATTTAGTTTAAAATATTATAAAATTTTATAAAAAATAAGGTATAAAAATAAAAATATGTTTTAAAATATTATTTTATGTAAACTTTATATATATATGAATCGATTAATAATTGATTAATGATTAATCAGTATTTAAAAATTTAAATCGTAATTATTAATAAAAAATATAAAAATTAAAAATTATAGTCGAATCTATCAGATCGGTTAATCGTAAAAATTAATTCAATAAATTAATCAATATTATTATTAATCATATTTTTATTTTTATTTTTTTCTCATTACTGGAGAGAGGAAAAAAGAAAAGGGGGATAATGGGGCAAAATTGTAAAAGAAGACTTTTCTTCGACCAATTAAAGAGGGGTAATATGGTAAAAGCAGAAATGAATGAAGGTCCTTTTCGGCGCACATCGTTGTCGACCTCTCCCAGAGGACTTGTTCTGGAGTTAAGTCGATGATAGGTTGATTTTTTTAGTATTGAGCAATAAGTATTGGACACGTGTATGGGTGTGATGATGCCACGGATTACCTTCTGTTCCACACAAAGTGAAATTGAAATGCAAAAATCTTGAAAACTGGAATGAGTTGGCCTCCCCCCAATGCCCCTCTTTGTCTTGCAAAGATCCATTCTTGTCTACCAATTCATCAAAAATCTATTTCTATGTCAAGATAATCCACCCAACCCAATTAACCATGGAAAATACTTGTGAAATGAGTACATTTTTTATAAGAAAAAAAATAGGTTGACACGTTAATATGAGTTAAATTGCTTCAATTTACAAATTTAAATTATTTTTTAAAATATTTTAAGGATTTTTTTACACCTTTAATCTTGTCACGTAATTTTTTTTGGATATAATTTTAATTTTACGTCAGCAATCAACTGATAAAAAATAATTAAAATAATGAATTCATCAATTTTAGAGTGGTATTACTTTAATTTATAAATTTTAAAGAAAATATTACATCAAAACAAATATTATGAAATTAATTGCCCATTTTATCAGATTTTATCAGTTGAAATAGACCTTTAGCCAAAAAAATATACATATTGTTAAATACGTGATAAATAATATTCAGTTATAAATCCGAATTAAATAATTTCGGTTTGTTTCGTTATAAGTAGTAATTACTAGTAATATCTAAATTTATGTATAATTATACTCCCAATAATAAGTTTACTCGTTAATACTATATTAAAGGATAATTATCGACATGTGATGATTAAAAAAATGGTTAGTGTTTTTTATTATATTTATTTCACCGTAAAAATATACATTAAAAATGTAGAATGTTATGGATTTTTCAAAACGGACAAAGTTTATTCCCAAAGAACAACCTAAACGTCACTCTATCTACGAGAACCACAAAATAAATAAATACAAGTTAAATGCCACTAAAACGTCCTTTTGTAAATTATGATGTTGCAAAGTGTATTTTTTATTTTTTATTATTTTCTTTTTTTTTTGGGTTGAAGTTTAAATATATAGAGGAAAAAAAAAGGAGTTTTAATCAAGATTTAGTAAAAATAAATTTAAAATTAGAATTAAATTTATATATTAAAAAATTAAAATATTTGAAATCGAAAGTTTTTTTTTTTTTACGTACATATTCTGAGGGAAGTTAAATTAGTTGGGTTAATAAAACTCGAACGAAATATGAGATGATTATACAAATAAAAAAACTATATATTTCAAACTTGTGTTTTCGTACATTATACTATAATGTTATTTTTAACAAGTATTCTCTCGTATGGCTGTACTTGGCCGACAAGAAGATAAACATCGAACTGGGTGCATGACACGTGGCATGCTGACCTCTATTGTGTTTGTGTACCACAATTTAATCCAAAGTGGTAGTTAGTTTGAAGAGGTTGTATATGGCAGCCATAACCAACAATCACATAAAGCCAAGCAAGAGAAGAATGGAATTTGGCTTTCTGATCACTTCTTCCTTAGTTCCCAATTTCAGTTAACTCTTTCTCCCAAATCTTCCTTTGACACTTGGAGTGAATCAGAAGAAGACAATTATTGATCCCTAAAGAAATAATGAATTTCAAATTATTGATCATAACATCAAGTTTTAAATTTGGATCATAAATTCATATTTACGTTTGTTTCTTGTTTGAACCAGTTCTATTTATAATAAGAGTTCAAATTCGATATCTTTTAATATATTAAAATTAGTATTTACCGTTGATATATTCTATTGAAAATCTATTTTATTTATTTAAAAGGTAAAATTCATTGTAAACACAAACTTCGAATAAGAATTTTAAAAAGAAATATTCAGAAGATAAAATGAGATAATTTAATTGTAAAATAAAAGTTGAATCCATTTATATTGGTATCATACTTCATGTAACAAAAAGGTGGTATCATAAATGGAATTCATCACTATATAAAAGAATGGGAGAGAACCCACAAAAAAGTTTCTACGCTATTAATATTGCGACCTTTTAATTCCTCCACTATATAAAAATTGAAAGCTACTACTACTTATTATTATTATTTTAAGGCAGTATATTACAAATTCTGTTCGTAAATAATACATTTAAATATAGGCAAATAAAATATAAAATGATTGATATATTGAGCTAATAATACACACATGCAAAATATGAATAGTCCTATTTATAAATAGAATAATGAATGGAATGCGAGTAGGCTAAATTTGAAAAGATAATATATATATATATATATATAAAGCTGACTTTTTTGAAATGAAATCCAACAAATGTTCACTAAGATTGTGATTCTATGATTTCATCATTCCATAAAAAAGTCGAGCAAATGCAGCCTATACAAAACAAATTTTCAAATAAAAAGTATTCAACTTTATCTTTTATTTTTCTTTTAAAAAGGCTCCTTTTATATATATTTTGAGTCAACCTAATACAAACCAATACAAAAAACAGAGCCACGCATGATAAAGTTAATTACATCTTAATCTTAAAAGTATTTAAAAGAGAATTATTAATATATAAATGAAATGCTGACAATGCACAGCATGTCATTGATCACTATTATCGTATAAGTTAGGCTGCTCCGCAGCTAATTCTTTTTATGGATTAGTTAATGATGGGACAGCACCATAATCATATTCCATATTTTTTAATTAATTTGATATTTTCATATCTTAATTTAATTCATAAAAATTTCATTACAATATGAGCATTGAGCCTTTCATTTATTTATTGGATCTTAAATTCGAATTCAACAATTTCGTGAGTTAATTACTTAATTATATCCGTGATCATCGAATTTTACAATTTATAATCAAATGATCATAATAAAATAATTTATAATATAAAAATTATCAAAATTCTATTTTATTTCAATTAAAGTAAAAATAATTTGAAAATTAATTTTTTATATCACTTAGTTACTTTTTTAATTTTTTTTTCTGTCCAAGCACAGCCCATAATCAAATCTACGTATAACCCAGTGCCAACAGCTGCATCATGCTAGGAACTCCTTTTTCTGCTAAAAAACTCACTGCAAAACATGATCTAAAGATATGCAAATAATCCATCTCTATCCATACAAGAACATGATTTAAAGATATCCTTGTGTTCCAAACTTACTTAGGAGATATTCTATACTACAAAAGTTTCCTTACCACAGGTTGCATACATCAGATTCAAAAAATACATGATATTTTCATTACTTCATACAGCTACGACGACAAAGACTTGATTAATGCATACAGACACAAATACACTAACTTCGTGATTAAAGCATTAGCTGTACCTGATGTTAACGACACTCATCTTATTTGAAGGAAAATGTTCATCTAAATAAGCGACAACCACATCCTACCAGACAGGTTGTTTCCTTCGTTAGTCTTTCTTTAATGCATTTTTCCACAGCAATAATCACCTCTCACATCATGTTGATTCAAGATAAGCACGATGTGGCATTTGAATAACAGCATTCCTGAGTGCTCCCGAAAGTTCAATTGCTATAAACTTGATTGGGAGAATAATCTCAATCTGTTCAACCGTAAAGCAAAGAACACACTTCCATGAACTATATAGTCCAAAATCAACATAAAACAAATAAAGTGCAGAAGTTACAATTTTCCAGCTTCAATACTTATACCTAGATCTTTATTATCATTACAAGATTAGTATACCCAAGTAATAATTTCAGAAAGATTAAGTTACTTATGCAACAAATTTCACTTTACTTTTTGCATAAAATTTACATATACATCACATCGAGTAAATCTTTTTCATCTAACATGATTGATCTACTCAACCTAGTTCATCCAATCAAAATCACGCTACCACTTGAGGACCCAGTTTACCTAAAAAAAACCTATACAGCAAGTCTAAGATAAATCCAATACAGACTATTAACATTTGCAAAGAAAGAACCACTAAATATCATATCAATAATCAATCAGAAACTAAATTAACAACTCTCAAAATTCCATCTTTTTATTCACGTTTCCTCATTTGCAGCAAATGCACCATTCATTACCATAAAAACTTGATGGATTCAACAAATCCATCACTGCCATAAAGCCTTGTTGTAACGACCCAAATCCGGTCATGACTGGTGCATAAACTACCTAAATAATAGCCCATGCAAACCTTACCAAACTGTCAAACTATATAAATTATTCAATTCATAAGTGCTAAATTTCAAGGTCCAATCTTAAGGTTCCAAATACATGCCAAAAGTTAAACTACATAGTCTCCACAAAAGTAAAAGAATTATTTGAGATTTTAAAGCTTGACTAGCATTCTAACTGAAACATGATATTGTCTAATTCGAACTCAATAGCAAAAGGAACTAAGGTCCTTGCCAACCGAATGTAAATGCTACATTCGTTTCTTTGAATCATGAACCATGAGGAATGGATTCACTCTCATAAATCAAATAGAAAACAACTAACCAAAACTCAAAACACCATCTTTTTATTCATATTTCCTCAATTGAAGCGGTGGCAAAAGTACAGATGACAAAGGCTACATCAATTACCTTTATTTAAATCATGAAGCCCTAAAAGATTCAACAAATCCACTCTTAAGTAACCTCTCCACATATTTCCCCAAAATATCCACTTCCAAGTTAACCTTCTGCCCAACTTTCTTCAACGGAATCACCACTTTCTGTTGTGTATAAGCCACAAGCATAAAATTGAAGCATCCCCCTTCATCAAACACATCAACAACTGTCAAACTAGTCCCATCCACAGCAATAAACCCCTTAGGCACTACATATCTCAATAAACTTTTATCCACTTTAACCTTGATCCATAAAGAATCCCCCTCAGCTTCCTTCTTCACTATCTCCCCTGTTCCATCCACATGGCCCTGCACGAAATGCCCGCCCATACGGCTGATGGGCTGCACAGCCCGCTCCAAATTGACAAGTGACCCAGGCTCAAGCTCTATAAGTGAAGTTTTTCTTAGTGTTTCTGGGGATAAACCCACAGTGAACTCTTCATTAGTGAAATTAGTGACCGTTAAGCATGTCCCATTCACAGCAATACTATCTCCGAAGTTGACACCTTCAAGTACAGTTTTTGCTCCGATTTTGAGGTCAAAGCCGCCATCTTTAGTGGTACCCAGATGTTTAATTTCACCCATTTCTTCGACAATCCCAGTAAAAAGGCATCGTATTGTGGACATTCGAGGTTTTGTTTGAGGATTCAAAATGGGTTTCAATGTGGAGAGAGAGAGTGGGTATGGTTTACAGATTGGAGTAAGCTTCGAGTGAGCATTGGTGGAAAGGAAATTGAAAATTGGTCTTGTTGCTGTTGTTTGGATTCTGCAAGGTGAGAGCTTTGAGGTTATGGAGACAGAAGAGATGCAGGAGATCCTCATTTCGGTGTGTACCTTGGTTTCCCAGAAAAACAGAGAAATTTTGGCCTGTTCTAAAATGCTAGGGGTATCCCGATCCGACCAACCCAAATAATACCCTACACTGAACCGACCCTAACTATAAACCGGGGCCCCACCCGCTAAACCAATTTTTCGGCGCCCAAATAACCATGTTTATCCCTAAATTTGGAAAATGGAGAGTGGAGAAATTCAGATAACACAGCAACACAAAGCTGAAAGAGTGGAATAATCAAGAAATTACCACAAAAATACAATCAAATCAGAGACAGCAAATATTTCGAAGAATCAAAACTAAACCAAAAAAAAAATCCACAATCAAATATCATATGCCAAACAAAAGGAAACAAACTGAAAAATGGCATAAATTTCCACCAAAGCATGGTTGTCTCCAAGTCTTAGCAACCAATTTCAGAAATTAATTTTCAGGCGGATAAAATTTAACATGCAATCTCAATGAAATCTTAAGTACAAAAAGGCAGGAGTTGGGAGTTGAACTCTATTTATGAATGTAAGTAGAGAGAGGAGCAATTTAAAAAAAAAATTTGCCAAAAACAGAAAGTACGAATAAGAGAGAAATTCAGAAGAAAAAAATACTGCATGATAATAAAAATAGACAAATAAATATGAATTTAACCCAAAATCAGAGACAAATAAATATGAACAAGTCATTTTTAGTAGGAGTGATCATAACCGGTTAACCGGTCTACGAACAAGAAAATTAATCAGTTCATTAATATCAATTTTTTTAAAACATTAATCATTAATCAGCCCGTTAAAATCAATTAATCAATCTACCGGTTTTAGTTTTTTCGGCTTGATTAACAAATATTTTTCGATTAATTACTATATTTATAAGCAATCGTCAAAAAATTAAAATATGCAAAATACTTAAAAATAAAATTAGAAACCAAACATAATTCAACGTAATGTTTAAACTACAAACATTCAAAGTGGTTAAAAATTAAAATTACAAACCAAGAACATAATATTCAAACTAGTTCAAGCAAGGCAAGGCAAATTACATTACCTAAATCCTTTGGATTAGCTTGAAAATGAGCCTTTAACCTGATAAACAAATGCAGATCAACAAAAAACACTATAATTAACATGGTGAAGGTTAAAGCAAGCTCAAAATGTAAAAATCCCGTCATGCTTTAATGCAGCTTGGAACTATGCACATCCACAACAATTTAGGCATATAAGAAAAACCAAGAGATGATGTAACATAAGAAGTCAGAATAAATTCAGTAATTTCAAACAAGTGAATTAGGGGAGAAAAGGCGTATACTCACTTCTCAGAGATGAGCATCTCATTCCTCGAAGCCTGAGCCCGTGCCGCTCGGACAGCAAGTTTAGTCACACTTTTGCAGTGTCCTGCAAAACTAATAATTTTGGCTTAATCTATAAACAATATGTCCTTCAATTCGATTGCCATTCTAAAAATTATTATCCCAAACCTTACTGCTACTATTTTTTCTTGAACAACATCAAACAAAACTCACTGCTACTTTTTGATTTCTATTAGAAAGACCAGCAGACTTTAATATATATATATCTTCATAACAGAATCGAAATTAAAAAAATATCCCAGAACAACAACCGATCATCACAGAATAGAAATCAACAATCAATCATCAGAAACAGGATACGCTTGGTGCTTTTTTGGTACAATTAAAACCAAAAAAAAAAATAACAAAAATGAAATCTGTAAAAGAAGAAAAATTAGAAATTAATTACTCACCAGTCAGAAATCCAAGCATGAGTTCAGATCTAGCACTAGCAGTGAAGATTGGGATGAGAAGCAGAAAAATAAAAAATGGATGGAGGTGACGGAGACCCCCGGTGGTGAGAGTGGCCATGGCGAGAGGTGAGGGAGAGGCAGATGGCAAGAGGTAAGGGAGAGGCAGAGATGGGAAAATCCGAAAAAATATTAGGTTTTGTTTGGATGGAAGTAATTTGGGATGTAAATTGTATTTATTAAGGAATAGAGATAAAAGTAGATTGTTCGTTCTTCTTATATATAAATTATTTTGACATTAAAGTTCAAATAAATAAAAATTATCCATATTCATCACCATAAAATTGCAGATGATGAAAATTGCAGTGTTAATCCAATTTTAGCATCAGTGCACTACCAGTCTTTGTGCAAAACCAACAGGATTAAACGCCATTAAACACGAGCAGATAAACATGCAGCAGATTAAAAATGAAACTCAGTTAAAATGAAAAAAAATATATATATAGAAGGAAGAAGAAGCACCTGAAACCAGAGAAGAGGACGGTAGCAGTGGCGACCAGCGGAGGCTGCCGGCGCCTGATGACTGTTGACAGCAGGACAATTTTTGAACAGACCTACTAAATGCAGTGGCGCACAGCGAATCCGCTAGACCTCACACTCACTTCATAGTTCTGGTGGCTAAACTAATCCTATTGTTGGGCCCAACCCATCCGTAATTAGGCTTTGTGACTCAGAATTTCTTATAAATATTTGCGGTTGGCCCGATCCATAATATTTTTTTTTTTAAATTCATGATAATTTTTGAATTTTTTTAACATTAATATTTTGACTCGTTTTATTATTATTATTATTATCATAAGATACAGAGTGTAGCATATGAATTATTATTAAAATGATGAAAATCATTATTAATATATTAAATTTTAAAAGCCTAGTCGAATCAGACTAATAGAATTTTTTGAATATTATATATTATAAAATATTGTCGATGGTTGATGTTTCTTTAAAATAATTCTTTTTTTTTCTTCAATAATCAACTAATCATTCAAGAAATGATGGACCTTCTACGATAATGGACTGCCAGAAAGGAACTTAATAAAAAAAAATCCATATTTCTTTCGCTATATATGCTCTATAGCCAATAAAATTCAGCCACGTCACTATATCTTTTATTCAAATCATACTTAACCGTATTATTTATTGGTTCCTCAATGTTGTTTTAGCTTAAAATCTTTGGTTGTTGGAATGTTTAAGAAAAAGAAAAACTCTCTCAACAAATTATTTTATATGTTTGGTCCGGTTATTTGATTAATCAATTTAATTTCGATTAGTAAAATATAACATCAGGTTTATTTCAAATATTGATCGATTTTTTTTAAAATGATATCATTTTATTTAATAAAAATTTCCAATCAATTGTGGATTATAAATAAAATTCGAACTGAATTCATCCAATCAATGCGAATTTAAGAGATTAATGATAATTTTATTAAAAAAATGAATATAAAAGTAAAGAAAGGCTCAAGAGATTATGCACAAGAAAGTCTAAATAATCAGAGAAAAACGAGTAGAAAAACTCCAATAGGAGGGTAGTAGTAGGCAGATGAACAATTCAACTAACAACCATATATTATACAAAAAAAAAGTTCACCATCTTTTATCTGCCTTCCTACCCTATAAATTATCAATTAACAGGCAAATTCAGCCATTTCCATCAAATTTTAATTTTGATTTTCCATGGCCAAAGCTACGAGAATTTTTGGTATTGTGTTGAGGCTAATTGCCTTTGGTTCTACATTAGCATCTACTATTGTCATGGCTACCAGCCATGAATCTGCTACTGTTTTTAATCTCTCTTTCCAGGTCAAATTCAGTGACACACCAGCTTTCAAGTAAGTTTTTTTTTTCTTTTTTAACAAAATTTACTGGGTTTATATTAAATACAATTAATTAATATTTTTCTTTTTGAACATGTATTTATCAGGTACTTTGTGATTGTAAATGGCATTGTGAGCGTCTATGGCTTTCTTGTTTTGTTTTTACCTCCGAAAAGCTCGCTCTACCGATTTGTTATCATCACAGATGGTAATTTTTGTATGAATTAATATCTTTATATATGTGGTATGATAATATATTATTAGTTGGATTTAGACACTAGTTCATAGTCCTGATAATAATAATATTTCATGTCTCCAATACTATTGGTGATGAGTTAGTATCTATCCATGCACAAGAGTCATTATTTTGCCATTCAAATATAATTTTCTTTAGTTTGTTTTGGGACTTACCCTTTAAATTGTTTTTAAAGCTAAAACGGCCTTATGTGCGCTAAAATAAGGCAGTTTAAAACAATTTTAGGGGCTTTTCAGCATAATTTTTCGGCAAATATAAGAGTATTTTGACTCAATTTTCAACCATTATGGGAATATTTTCGTTCCGAAAAACAAATTAAAGAACAAAATAGGTCTAATTAATGTTAAAAAGATAATATTTTGTTGTTTGAAATAGGTATTCGCAATGTTGTTGACTTCAAGCATATCAGCAGCTTTGGCAGTTGCACAAGTAGGGAAGAAAGGGAATCCATTGGCAGGATGGTTACCAATTTGTGGGAGAGTCCCTAAATATTGTGACCACGTCACTGCAGCTTTAGCTACTGGCTTTGTGGCTCTCATTACTTATGCTCTTGTCCTTCTTTATTCTATTCATCTTGTCCTCAATCCTCTTCTTCTCCAAAAAACTTAGATATTCATTTCCCTTTTATGTATATTTTTTTAATGCATTATATTGTACGGTTCTGAGAATTTTCTAGTTAGATTTCTTTTTCTATCTCTTTTTTGTCCTAATTTAGTATGTAATTGCGCTGAAATAGTTTTGGTATTGTTGAATTGAAACTTCACTTTATAAATATGAATATATAATGTTATTGTACGATTCACGGATTACTTCTCTTACATGTCAATTTAGGTACCATTAGTTTGTAAATACAATATATGAATATATCATATTTCGCATTTTCACGCGAGTTTAAAATTGAATTAAAATAACATGGCATAATATGAAAAAAATTATTATTTTTTCTGAAAAAAGAAAGAAAGAAAGGAGGAGAAGGAGAAGAAATGGATTAACTGTTTAGATTAAAAAATGCGCTTAACAAATATATAGCTACATGAATTTATTTCAATAATTTTTTTTAGTCTTATGAACTTTTCGAGCAATTACCTGACCTTCTAAATTTGTAAATTAAATTTTAATTGGATACTTTAACATTAACATGGTATGTTTCGCATTTTCATGTGAGTAGAGTGCATTAAAGATGTAAAATTGAATTAAAACAATATGATCTAATATGAAAAATTAGTACTTTGTCTTTAAAAAAAAATGGATCACAATGATATTATAAAGCTAGCAACATTGGGCCTGCGGTTTGGGATGCCTCAGGCACACTCCAATAAGGGCTAATGGGCCGAATGGTACCTAAACTCATTTCTCTAGAAAAGCTACAAATTTTAGTTACCTTAGTTTCTAAATGATATTAGAAATAATATTTAAAACTTAATTATCCATTAAGCAAGTTTCTTTATTAATTAAATAAATTTCAGTACGAAAAACTCCAACGAAAGGTATTTCACACTAAATATTAATAGGAAATTAAGAATCATTATCATGCACAACCACCTTTCCAATCATGATATTAATCCACGTTACCACAATTATTGTATTAAATTATTAATTCCACCCATTGTCTTGTACCTATTGTTCATGTATGTCCTCGGTATTCGCTCACATCTAAAGTTTTAATAGGTTTATATTTCTAATAAGTGTCATCTAAATCGGGTCAATTTTATCGGTAATCACTAAAATTTTGTGATTGTAATTTTATAATTATTATAATAAGATTTGTAACGAAAAAAATGACTAAAATTTTATTTTATAACAAAAATATCACAAAAATCAACAAATTAAGAATCCTATCAATGAAAAAATAACTTAACTTTTATTTTGATTGAATTGATATTATACAAATTTAAGGGACATTTGAATTGATGTCATATAAATTGCACCATTAAAAAAGTAAATAAATAAATTGAATTGCGAACCAAAATAAAAGTAGGTTATTTTTTTCGATAATCGGATTCTCAATTTTTTAATTTTTATGATTTTTATATTATAAAATAAAAGTTAAATTATTATTTTTATTACAAATCATAATATAGTAATTGTAACGTTATGATTGTCAAATTTAATGGAGAGGGATAAAATTAACCCCTCTAAACCTAATGAAATCTTTCTAAACTTTCAATTATAATGTCTCATGCTAGGGAATACAAATTCTGTCTTTTTATTTTTTGACTAATTTATTTGATTGTCTATCTTTTTTGTTAAAACAGTCAAAATGAAATTAAATTCAAGATCTTATAGTATTTATTATCAAATCAGTATTTTTAAGCTAAATTTATCAATATTTGCTTATTTTTATTGGGCTATGCGATATAGAAAAATATTTTTATTAAAATTTCAATTGAATAAATTCAATTGAAACAGAAAAAGAAGTCTCTTATTTTTGGACTTATATTGATAAACATTTTTTTTAAAAAATATTTAGTCGAATCTATTGAACTGTGATCCGATGATGAATATAATATTTGATATGGTTTTTAGAAATATAAATATTATAATTCGAGTCGGACCAAAACGGAAAATAAACAAATACTTTTTATAAACAATAATATCCCAAAATAAAATACATATAAATATAGGGGAAATCGTGAAATTACGAAAAACCGTAGAAAAGTCGGTCCTGCCACGGCGACCCTAATCCCTATCCGCCACATACAAAACGTTTATCTTTTAAAGACCCATAGTTTCTCTCTCCTCTTCTAAGGAAAAAGAAAAAAAAAAAAAAGCTGCATCTTCCTTCCAAGCCAAGTCGTAAAAGAGCTTCTTCTCCGTACTATCTCTCTCTTCGTGTCGATAAATTAAAAACCCTAATAGAAAGTTTTAATCTTTCATCGAATCTGAGTTTCAATTTCCAATATGGCATCTGGATCGGCGGGTCGGGCTAACTCGGTCTCGAAGGGTTTTGATTTCGGTTCTGATGACATTCTTTGCTCTTATGAAGATTATGGTGCCCAGGATTCCTCCAATGGAAACCATTTGGATCCTGTTATCGGAACTAATTCCAGCAAGGTGTGTTTTTTTGTGAAAGTTTTAAGCTTTTCAGCTGAACTATTAATTGGTCAATTTTTTGCGATTTTTCCAGTTCAGGGGATTGGGGATTTTGATTTTGAGCCAATATGAGGGTTTATATTATTATTTGCTCACGGATTAACAAAGTTCTATTATTTAGTAACTTTTGCTTTTCGAAAATTGTTTCAGTTTTCTGAGCTGTTTACCTTTGATTGACCTTTTGTTTATTATTTTTATCAGCAATAGGATTTTTAGGACTCAGAGGCTGGAATTTTTTAGGGTTGGGTATGGGTTCTGGGCATATCTCATTGATATCTTTAGTCTTATAAAATCACTTTCCAAAAACGAAAAGAAAAGAGGAGTAAAAAAAGGAGAGGGAATCTAAAATTTAGTTTAGCTATATACCTATACTTCTATACCCATCTGCATCTATTTGCAGGGTTTTATACTTGAGTGAATTGTTGATATTGTTTCCTTGGGACAATGTCTTGTCTTTGTCGGTTCGTTTTGTTAATATGTTACCTTTGCCTATTTGTGATGTAAAGTTCAGTTTGATTATTCTTAAGGATTCTAGTTTTGGCTTATTAATGGAAAGTGATATGTGATATTTCGCTTTTAGCAATTGGAAAGCAGCAAATACTTTTATGTTATTTTCACTAGTGTGTTGGTGAAAATTAATGTGACAGATCCATGTTCAGCCTTATATCTATCCTTTTCATTTGAATGATTGGAATGAGCGTGGGCTTGCTTAGCTTGCAGTGTGATTAGTAGCCCTGCTAAACTGAATCAACACTTGACATTAAGTTGGACTCCTAATTATTTTTTTCATGTGGAATTGGTTTTTGAATCTGATAGTTCCTTCTGTGTCCTTAAGATGCCCTAATTTGATGTCAGAGAGAAAGAGAGGATAGTGCAGGGAGTTTGTGCTCCCTCTGCTCTTTACGTGTGTTCTCCTTTTGCACCCTCTGCGTCTCTCTGTGTGCTTCCTTTCGTTTATTTGTTATGAGCATACATTAATTCGACATATATATTGGTTAACTCTATAAGTGACAATCGAAATGCTCAAATAGCGGTAAAGTTGACCAGAATGGGTTATGGATAGCATTTCTGAATAGTCAACAGGATTGTGATGACAATGCTTGAATTAAGGTGTTCCAATACAATTGTTTTCATGCAAACTTTAAAGGATTTTGATGGCAATAATTGGTGAAGCCTTGTCACTTTTCTTCCAAATTTTTTGCCAAACATCATTGAGCAAGATTTATTTTCTTTTTTCATTAACTAAGATATGTTATGGCAATTCTAATGCTCAAAATTTTGAGGATTCTATTGCAATTTTTTTTTTTAACTTTATTCAAGCTATATTTTACATTGAATGTCATATGAGATATTTTTCTTACACGTTCTTTCTACAAAATTACTGTCATATTTACTAACTAGGACTTGACGTTACACTTTAAGCAGGATTTTCACAAAAGTAGAATCGGAAGGTCCTCTGTGTTCCCTGCCTCTTCCTACAACCAGCCAGAAGATTCTTTCAACCCAGATATGGTCTCTATTGTTGAGAAAACCATGAAAAAGCAGACTGACAACCTTATGCGCTTTCTCGAGGGTATCAGTTCACGGCTGTCCCAATTGGAATTACATTGCTACAACCTTGACAAATCAGTTGGTGAAATGCGATCTGATTTAGGTCGTGGCCATGGAGAGGCAGATTCAAAGCTTAAATCTCTGGAGAAGCATATCCAAGAGGTGAGTTGCAATTTTGAATTCAATATATCCTTAATCTTTCTCCAGTCCACATTACCTTCCTGCATCACATTATACCTGTTGTGCTATTTTCCCTGTTGGTAGAGATTCAGGACAAAAGGAAGAAAACAATATTTAGCTCTCTTCTTGCTTTTTGTTTTAAATTTTTTAAAAAATATCAAAATCTCTCTTTTTGTGCATATTCTTTTTGGAAATTCATTTGGTAATTGTACTAGTAATTTGGACCCTGTTTTGAATATCCATCCAGTTTGATGATCTCAAATGTTTTTAGGCATTTCTATTGAAATGCTGCCTGCACACGAAATTCCATTCTGTTTTTAGTTTATCTAATCTCTTGTGATGTTGAATTTCAAAATATGCCCCCAAGTTGGACCTACTTGCAGTAGGGAGGGAGAGAGAGAGAGATAGAGAGTATATGGTTGGCAAGCACCTAATGATTTTATTGGGATGTTATTTAGAGCTATAAGCATGGAAAAGATTTTAACTATATTCAGTGTAGATGCCTTTGGAAAGGATTTTAACTATTATCAGCTTAGATGCCTTTGGAATAACTCAATTGTGCTAGTTCGACATTTGAGATAATTTTAATGACGATGATTAGAATTGATTTCATTGAATCACATAGAATCAATGGATTATGATGGTTTTAGGTAAAGATTAACATCAAATGCTGTTTATGCTTCTAATTGAACTTGCTGGAAAACATTTAGGGAGAGAAGAATACCAAGTTTTGGTGGGAATCTGATTTATGAACATTTATAGATTTTTCCTCATTTCAGTGAAATTCTTGTCCCTTTTCTTCTTGTGATGATCTTGATTCTATGTTGTTTTTTGTTCTTTGAACCACTAGATGGAAGAGCATAACCTGTTTATGACTTTATGATGTCTGCAGGTGCATAGGTCTGTCCAGATCCTAAGAGATAAACAGGAACTTGCGGAGGCCCAAAAAGAAATAGCCAAACTCCAGCTTGCACAGAAGGAGTCGTCTTCATCAAGTCATTCCCAATCCGAGGAAAAGGCTTCTCCACCTGCCTTTGATTCTAAGAAAACTGACAATGTGCCTGAAATGCATAAACAACAGTTGGCTATTGATCTGCCACACAAAATACTGGCTCAGCAACAGCCTGCACCTGTTCCCCCTCCATCACAAGCCCCGCCGCAGAATATAACCCAACAGCAATCCTATTATTTGCCTCCAGCCCAGTTACCAAATCCACCAGCTCAAGCCCAACACCCTCAGGGCCAATATATGTCTTCGGATCCTCAATATCAAACACCCCAAATTCAAGACATCTCTCGGGTGGCACCACAGCCAGCACAAACACCTCCAGGCCAACAATTTGCACAGTATCAGCAACAGCAGTGGCCCCAGCAGTTACCTCAGCAGGTGCAAGCACCACAACAGACTTCGATGCAGCCCCAGATCAGACCCTCATCACCATCAGTTTATCCTACCTATCCCACAGCAGGTCAGCCAACAAATTCATCTCCATCAGAGACTCTGCCAATTAGCATGCCTATGCAAGTGTCATATGGTGCAGTTCCTCAACCCTTATCTAGCCGGGCTGATCAGATGCCTTACGGATATGGACCTGGTAGAACAGTTCCTCAACAACCGCCAGCTCAGCAAATCAAGGGCAATTACGGTTCGCAATTGGGTGATGGATATGCAGCTGCTGGGCCGCATACTTCACTTCCCCCAGGCAGTGTTTATATGATGTATGAGAGTGAAGGAGGGAGAACACATCATCCACCTCAACAACCTCACTTTCCTCAAGGTGCTTATCCCCCAACAAATCATGCTCCTCAAAATACTCAGCCAGGTGCAAGCTCGAATATGTTGCCTCGAAATCCAAGCCATTCACCCTTTGTTCGCAACCATCCCTATAGTGAATTGATCGAGAAGCTGGTGAGCATGGGTTTCAGGGGAGATAATGTTGTCGGCGTGATACAGAGGATGGATGAGAGCGGTCAGCCAGTGGATTTCAATGCTGTGCTTGACAGGTTGAACGCGCATTCTACGGGGGGTTCTCAGAGAGGGTGGTGAGGATGAATAGGTTAAAACTTTGGTGCAATCATGCAGATGTTTGTCTGGAATAAAGTCTTCTATTATAGTATTGTATATCATGTATGTTTAAGTTCATATTTCAGCAATTCTTAGGGGGTTGCAAGTGTAATGGATTTCTCCCAATGGCTTTTAGAAAGAGAGAGATCCAGCTGGAGTATTTAACTTTTTAAGGATCATGGTTCTTGGATTTAGGTGACCGAGTATGGCATATGTTTGCCCACGTTAATAAAATTTCTTCATGGTACTACTGTCACCTGTGCAATGCTAATGGACTTTGCAAGTTTCGCCTTTGTTCATAGTCCCAAATTGCTAAATGTGCCATGAATCACTGGGCCTAGGCCTTGATATATGATATATGACAATTTCAGGGAATATCAGGAGCAATTAGATTTTGTTTTATAATTTATTTAAATATATAAATTTAACTATGATGTATTGAGTAATGGGTATATATATTTATCAATTTTATAAATAATAAATATAAATTTATATACCTCTTAAAATTAACACAAATAAAAATTCAATAAAATCAATAAAGCGGTTAATTCATTTTATTTTCAAATTTTACCAGTTTTACTGTGTAAGTGGAACATATATCTTTATTATAAGGGCAAATATAATATTAACACAATTGAATATTAAGCATTTTAACGTTCTAAATGACGTGTGAATCTGTATTTATTATTTATAAACTTGATAAGTATTATTGATGTTTAATAGATCATTTTTAAAATTTTGATGTTTTAATTAATTATAAAATCAAATCCAAATGCCCATATATATAAAGTCAAATAAAAATGATCAAAAATATTATTGCTCTTTAAATATGAAAGTAAAATTAAAAGGAAATTTAATTTCTTCCCTTTCATAATTGCATTTTACTTTAGTTTTGAAGCGTGAAATTATGGATGAATTTGCAAGAGAAACCAAGTCATGACCTCTTGCCAAATTTGTCAATGTGCTGTGACCTAACCGTATCCGCCTACCGATGAAATGATTTGTTTTTATGGTTATCTATTATTAAGTTTTTTTTTTTACTAAAATAATAAAAACTAATAAATTCATAATCGAATATTATTCAATTTATAATTGGATACTAATCATTTTAACAACTAATACTTTATGTATAAGATAAAAATTAATTTAGAATATCATTTAAAAAAATTTATACTTTTTATTATTTGCACCGGTCGGTTGCATGTAATCGATTAAATACGGACATAACAATTCATAAAAATATAATCAATGCATTAATTTTTTTATAAAGCAACCTAACAAACACCTAAGCCGATAAATTTGAAAATAACTTAAACATCTCAATTAATCTGAAAGATATCGTGTGAGGCTTTCGTTTTTAGATCTGTAAGATTCAATGAAAGTTTTGATAATTTAAAAAAATAAAGTTTGAAAAATATTAAGTAAATGAAAGTTTATAAAATATTGGGATGGGGTGGCGAAATGATTTGATCCATGTGGAAGACACGTGACCCCCCAATATGGACCCTTTTCTTTATTATCCCTTTCATGATTGGTCCATTTCTTTATCATTTTTCTACTTTAATAATAAAAAAAATGTATAATGATATTTACTAATATTCAAAGTATTAAAATGGAAAATATTCAAAGTATCCACCGTAATCAGATTAATTCCCGTTCAAGCCGGATAGAATCCCTAAAGGGTGGCAAAACTCTTCTATCTGAAATTTAATATAACTGCATTTTCGTATTTAAATTATAGATTGTGCTGTTTCATATTTGATTTCTAATTATTTTGATTCAATAAATAATAAAAAAATTTTAAAAATAGTGCTGTTTTACTTAATAAAATTTTTTAAATTGTTATTTAATTTAATTTTAACGGATGTGATAAAAAAGAAGTTTGATTTTCTGCTGGTTAATATAAAAATTAGGTATCGATATATAATTTTTACAAAATTTTAATTAAAATTATTTTGATTCAGCTATAATTGAAAATTGAACCATACTTATTCATTTATTGCTCTATTTAATCATCGAAAGCTAATTTCAATAATATAATAGTATCTTAATAATACTTTTATTTTTTAAAATTTCAAACATCCAAAATTTCGTACTATGCGATTAATTTTCTTAATTTCACTATCCTAAAAAATTAAAAATCTTGACGTAAGAACGCATATTTGGCAAACTTTGCCAAATATCTTAAGTCAAAAATAATTTATTGTTATAAAATACGTTGGATTTGCACCTTCCAATTTATAATAAAACCGTTGCCTAAAACTATATTGTTGCTTATTGATTTAAAAAAAAAAAGAAAAATAGGGTGGATACCTAGTTCTTATATTTTCTATTTTCTTTAAAAAAAAAAGAAAATTCAATTGTTCATTCATAGCCACTTCCATGACTTGTTCTGGGGAAATTTTAAATTTGAAAATTGGAAGTTTCCTATAAAATTAAAAATACAGCGTTTGACTTAAGAACGTAGATAGATCTACCAAAATATGTATATAAAATTGTAAATAATAATAAAAATGTGGATCTGATTAAAAAATTTCAAATAGATGTGGGCCACCTCATCAAAGTTCGTTGAAATTTGGGAAAAGGAAAACATTTTTTGTCATAAGCAGACAATACGTTCTCTTTTCCCGGCTCGTTATCTGATTTTAAATTACTTAACTATAAAGGAAAGAGACATTTCAATTTTGAAAGCTCTTTCTCATTTACAACTTTCATTTAACCCCCCAAACTATTGCCAATTATCACAAACACCCTTCGTTTTATTTAAGGTTTTTTTTTTTATTTTACCTTAATTAACTTTGTTATCTATTTTTTGTACATGTCACCGGGAAACAATTTTTAAAATAGTTATATTTCATTATTTTCAAAATAGTTTTTTTTTTGTCTACTATAAAAAGTTTAAAGGAGCACTTATATTTTTTTTTGTTAGATTTACTTTCATTAACTATATTTTCAATTTTTTAAAATTCTCTTCCTTCCCACTCATTATACATGATATCGACATGTCACATAAGCAATTAATTGACGAAAAAATAGTTAAAATAACAATTTCAACAATTTTAAAATGATATCGTTCTAATTTATAAATTTTAAAGAAAAATTAATACTAAAATAAGTGAATTGCACTTTTATATAAGGTAACGTTTATTAACTTTAAAAAGTTTGGTATGAAAATAAATTAAAATTATTTTAATTTTTTTGAGCATTTGTTAAAAAAAAAGTTCAACAAATAAAAAAAATTACTATTTATATTTTAAAAAATCAAGATATACATATCTTAATATAAATTAAAATATGTATTTTTATATTTTATCATATAAAAAATAATTAAAAAATATATTTTTTAAAATAATTTTAAAAATTTTAATAAATAAGTAAAAAAATTTTTGAAATATTTTTTATTTTTATTTTCACTATTTCATATTTGAAAAAAAAGTATTACAATTTTATTTTAAAATTTTTTATTTTTAACAGTAAAGGAGAATATATTTCGAAAATAAAAAAGATTTAAGACAATTCAGTCCAAAACAAATCTCATCTTTAGCTCCTAAACAGGCAGTTCAAAACTTAAAAGCTTTCAAAAAAGAAACAAACCCACAAAATCCGTTACCCCATAAACGCGCTTACGCGCTAAAGATCCCTCCAAATCCCATTTTCTCTTTCCCTCTCTCACATTTTTCCTATTTTCACGCCTTTTCCTCTTTCTTTTTCATTTATCTCCGTACAGAATCCTCCGCCGCGCGTATCTCAAACGCGCCGTTCCTATGCCATGTCCGCCATCCGCCACCGCATGTCTTCTGGGCAATCCCGGTCTAACAGGGAGCAAGAACTGGAAGAGGAGCCTTACAACATCATCCCTATCCATAATCTCTTAGCTGACCACCCCTCTCTACGGTATCCGGAGGTTCGCGCCGCGGCCGCCGCTTTGCGCACTGTTGGGAGCCTCCGTAAGCCACCTTATGCTCAATGGCATCCTTCTATGGACCTACTAGACTGGTTGGCTCTTTTCTTTGGGTTTCAAAAAGACAATGTTCGAAACCAGAGGGAACATATTGTTCTTCACCTGGCCAACGCTCAGATGCGGCTCACTCCACCTCCGGACAATATCGACACTCTCGACGCGACGGTTCTCCGGCGTTTCCGACGGAAATTGCTCAAAAATTACACCAACTGGTGCTCTTACCTCAATAAGAAATCCAACATCTGGATCTCTGATCGGTCAAATCCTGATCTCCGCCGGGAGTTGTTGTATATATCTCTTTATTTGTTAATTTGGGGAGAGGGGGGGAATCTCCGGTTTCTGCCGGAATGTATCTGTTACATTTTCCATAATATGGCCATGGAATTGAATAAGATACTCGAGGATTACATCGATGAGAACACTGGACAGCCGGTGATGCCTTCCTTTTCCGGTGAGAACGCTTTTCTTAACTCTGTTGTGAAGCCGATTTATGAGACGATCAAGAAGGAGGTGGATAGCAGCAAGAATGGAACTGCACCGCACAGTGCTTGGAGGAATTACGATGATCTGAACGAGTATTTTTGGACTAGGAGATGTTTTGAGAAACTGAAGTGGCCAATAGATATAGGGAGTAATTTCTTTGTGATTTCCAGTACGAAGAAGCATGTAGGGAAGACAGGGTTTGTTGAGCAGAGGTCGTTTTGGAACTTGTTTAGGAGTTTTGATAGATTATGGGTGATGTTGATACTTTTTTTACAGATTGCAATCATTGTTGCCTGGGAGCAGACAACATATCCCTGGGATGCTCTGCAAACTAGGGATGTTCAAGTTCGGGTTTTGACTGTCTTCTTCACTTGGAGTGGGTTAAGATTTTTGCAGTCTCTGCTGGATGCTGGGACGCAGTACAGTTTGGTTTCGAGTGAGACTATGGGGCTCGGGGTTAGAATGATTTTAAAAAGTGTAGTTGCTGCTGCTTGGATTGTTGTGTTTGGGGTGTTTTATGGTAGAATTTGGACTCAAAAGAATCATGATCGTAGGTGGTCTCCAGCGGCTGATAGGAGGGTCGTTAACTTTCTTGAGGTGGCATTGGTGTTTGTGTTGCCTGAATTGTTGGCATTGGCTTTATTTATACTCCCATGGATTAGGAATTTTCTTGAGAATACCAATTGGAGGATCTTTTACTTGTTATCATGGTGGTTTCAGAGCAGGAGCTTTGTTGGTCGTGCGTTGAGGGAGGGGCTTTTTGATAATATCAAGTATACACTGTTCTGGGTTGTGGTTTTAGCTACCAAGTTTGCTTTCAGTTACTTTTTGCAGATTAAACCGATGATTAAGCCATCAAGGCAGCTGCTGAGGCTAAGGACTGTGGATTATGAATGGCATGAGTTTTTTGATAATAGTAACAGGTTAGCAGTAGGGTTGCTGTGGCTGCCCGTGGTGACGATTTACCTCATGGACTTGCAGATTTGGTATGCTATTTATTCTTCTTTAGTAGGTGCAGGAGTGGGCTTATTTGCACATTTGGGTGAAATTCGAAATATCCAACAGCTGAGGTTGAGGTTTCAGTTCTTTGCAAGTGCACTTCAGTTTAATCTGATGCCAGAGGAGCAGCTGTTAAATGCTCGGGGGACTTTCAGGAGCAAGTTCAAGGATGTCATTCAGCGGTTGAAGTTGAGGTATGGTCTAGGCCGGCCTTATAAGAAGCTGCAGTCCAACCAGGTGGAGGCAAACAAGTTTGCTTTGATCTGGAATGAAATTATATTGGTTTTCAGGGAAGAGGATATTATCTCTGATAAAGAAGTCGAGTTATTGGAACTGCCTCAAAATTCTTGGAATGTAAGAGTTATTCGCTGGCCATGTTTTCTACTCTGCAATGAGCTGCTGCTTGCTCTTAGCCAGGCCAAAGAGCTGGTAGATGCTCCTGACAAGTGGCTCTGGCACAAGATAAGTAAGCATGAGTTTAGGCGCTGCGCTGTTATTGAAGCTTATGATAGCATCAAGCATTTATTGCTTGAGATCATCAAGGTTAACACTGAAGAGCATTCAATCATGACGGTATTGTTTCAGGAAATTGATCACTCAATGCAGATCGAGAAGTTTTCTAAGACTTTCAATTTGGCTACTCTGCCTAAGTTGCATTCAACGTTGATAAAACTTGTTGAGCAGTTGAATAAGCCTAAGAAAGATGTAAACCAGGTGGTGAATACCCTACAGGCTCTGTACGAGATTGGAGTGCGAGACTTTTTCAAGGAGAAGAGGAGCACGGAGCAACTGAAGGAGGATGGATTGGCTCCTCGTGACCCTCGCGCCATGGCAGGATTGCTTTTTCAGAATGCAGTTGAATTGCCCGATGATAGTAACGAAACTTTCTATCGGCAGGTTCGGCGCTTACACACTATTCTTGTTTCCAGGGATTCAATGCAGAATATCCCCAGAAACCTTGAAGCCAGACGTAGGATTGCCTTCTTTAGCAATTCCCTATTCATGAACATGCCTCATGCTCCCCAAGTTGAGAAAATGATGGCTTTTAGTGTCCTGACCCCTTACTACAATGAAGAAGTGCTGTACAGCAGAGAACAACTTCGAACTGAGAATGAAGATGGGATTTCCATATTATACTATTTGCAAACAATTTATGCCGATGAGTGGAAGAACTTTATTGAAAGAATGCATAGAGAAGGAATGCTGAAGGAGGGTGAGCTATGGACAAACAGGTTGAGGGATCTTAGGCTTTGGGCATCTTACAGAGGCCAGACATTGGCCCGTACAGTGAGGGGGATGATGTATTATTATCGTGCTCTAAAGATGTTGGCGTTTCTTGATTCTGCCTCGGAGATGGACATCAGGGAAGGTTCACGAGAACTTGGTTCAATGAGGCGAGATGGTGGTTCCGACAGCTTCAATTATGAAAAGTCTGCTTCTTCCCGTAGATTAAGCAGAAATACCAGTTCACTGAGTTTGTTGTTCAAAGGCCATGAATATGGAACTGCTCTGATGAAATATACATATGTTATTGCTTGCCAGATATATGGGACTCAAAAGGCGAAAAAGGATCCCCATGCTGACGAAATATTATATTTGATGAAAAATAACGAGGCTGTCCGAGTTGCCTATGTTGATGAAGTGACAACAGTAGATGAGAAAAGCTATTACTCTGTGCTTGTTAAGTACGATCAACAGTTGGGCAAGGAAGTGGAAATATACAGGGTCAAGTTGCCAGGCCCCTTGAAACTTGGGGAAGGTAAACCAGAGAATCAAAATCATGCTCTCATCTTTACTCGTGGCGATGCAGTGCAGACCATTGATATGAATCAGGATAACTATTTTGAAGAGGCTCTCAAAATGAGAAATCTTCTGGAAGAATATAGGCACTACTATGGAATTCGGAAGCCTACTATCTTGGGAGTCAGGGAACACATTTTTACCGGTTCTGTTTCTTCTCTGGCATGGTTTATGTCAGCTCAGGAAACCAGTTTTGTCACCTTGGGACAGCGTGTTTTGGCAAACCCTTTGAAAGTCCGAATGCATTATGGCCATCCAGATATCTTCGACAGGTTTTGGTTTCTGAGTCGTGGTGGCATTAGTAAAGCTTCCAGGGTGATTAACATCAGTGAAGACATATTTGCTGGCTTTAACTGCACTTTGCGTGGAGGCAATGTCACTCACCATGAATATATCCAAGTTGGTAAGGGAAGGGATGTTGGATTTAATCAAGTTTCCATGTTTGAAGCCAAGGTTGCCAGTGGAAATGGAGAGCAGGTTCTTAGCAGAGACGTCTATAGGCTGGGCCATAGGTTGGATTTCTTCCGGATGTTATCATTCTTCTATACTACTGTGGGATTCTATTTTAACACAATGATGGTCGTTCTGACAGTGTATGCATTCCTATGGGGCCGGCTTTATTTTGCTCTTAGTGGTGTTGAGGCTTCTGCTATGGGCAGCAGCACTAACAATAAAGCACTCGGTGCTATTTTGAATCAGCAGTTCATAATTCAACTGGGCCTTTTCACTGCTCTTCCAATGATAGTGGAGAACTCTCTCGAGAGTGGGTTCCTTCAAGCTATCTGGGATTTTTTGAAAATGCAACTTCAGCTCTCATCTGTTTTTTACACTTTCTCTATGGGAACTAAAACTCATTTCTTTGGCCGAACTATCCTTCATGGTGGTGCTAAGTATCGGGCAACTGGCCGTGGTTTTGTTGTGGAGCACAAGAGTTTTGCGGATAACTATAGACTTTATGCTCGAAGCCATTTTGTGAAGGCAATTGAGCTTGGGCTTATACTTACAGTCTATGCATCACACAGCGTAATTGCAAAGGACACTTTTGTTTACATAGCATTGACCATCTCAAGTTGGTTCCTGGTTGTGTCTTGGATAATGGGTCCTTTTGTTTTTAATCCCTCTGGTTTCGATTGGTTGAAAACAGTGTATGACTTTGATGATTTTATGAACTGGATTTGGTATAAAGGTAGTGTGTTTGCAAAAGCTGAACAGAGCTGGGAAAGGTGGTGGTATGAGGAACAGGAGCATTTCAGGACAACTGGACTTTGGGGAAAGATGTTGGAGATAGTTTTGGACCTGCGCTTCTTCTTCTTCCAATTTGGGATTGTTTACCAGCTAGGCATTGCTGATGGCAGTACAAGCATTGCAGTTTACTTGTTGTCCTGGATTTATGTGGCCGTTGCTTTTGCCATTTATTGGGTGACAGCCTATGCGAGGGACAAGTATGCTGCAGGAGAACACATATACTACCGTCTAATCCAGTTTCTTACCATTGTACTTGCAATAATTGTGATAGTAGCCTTGCTCGAGTTCACTTCTTTCAGATTCATGGATTTATTCACCAGTTTGTTGGCTTTTGTTCCCACTGGATGGGGCATGCTATTGATTGCTCAAGTACTCCGCCCCTTTCTGCAGTCCACTCCACTTTGGACTGTAGTGATTTCTGTGGCTCGGCTCTATGATATAATGATGGGAGTAATAGTTATGGTCCCTGTAGCATTTCTGTCATGGATGCCTGGGTTCCAATCAATGCAGACAAGAATCCTATTCAACGATGCATTTAGCAGGGGCCTCAGGATCTTCCAGATTGTCACAGGAAAAAAGTCAAAGGTTGACTTATGATTTGAGGTAACTTTTGCCCACATTATTTGTTTCTTTAAGAGAGATTTTTATTTTTTTGGTTTTTCAAACATGTTTTATTCTTGATGGTCTGATGTGTTCTCAAGTTTACGAGAAGAAAATTGACAATATTGTCCAGTTTTTGAAATATGCTTTTAAATGTATTTGCCACTAACAGGACATCTGCAGCTATTCATTTATGAGCTGGAGGGTAGTGATATATTAAACTTTTTGAGCATGTTGTCATCAAATATATTCTGTGACATTATTATGTGATTAGTTTGCAATATTTGCTTCATGCATACCTGGAATTTGTTTAATTTTCAAGTCCGGCTTCCACATTTTGTCTACGAGTAAAGGCTGTATGATGTTCACCCGCAAGATGATGATGAAAAGAGAGTATGATTTCCCATTGCATTCTTCCTGACTTCATTATAGGCCGCTTGCATCTTCAATCTTTACCTAAATCCTGAGTGCTACGCTACGCTAAAGCCTAATCATTGCTTTAAATGGGCGCATCTTATTTTCATGTGCCTTGTAAGATTTATGGATTTATGATACAAAAGCTCTAAACTTGAAGACGAGTTGGTTATCTGCTGTTCTTGTATAGGTGCCAGTACAATCATTGATTGATTGAACCTTTAATTGAGTAACAACTTGTTTGTTTGGATGCAATTTTATTGTTCTCTTATCTAATGATAACCAAAAGGTTACAACCATCTTATGCAGCTTAAAGTTTAGGTCACTACGCGGCAATACTATTCAAATGGATTGTCTGGACAGTCTCTCATTCTTCAGTTTGAATCCAACACGGGTGGCCACTACTACAAATCTGAAATTTTGAAAGGAGATAGAGGAAGATTTATGTTTTGTTTCTTCATTTCCAGATTAATCTTCAATTGGTATTGTAATTAGATGTATATTTAGGAGCTATTTTGGTTATATGGGCCCTAGAGTTCCACATTTCTGAAAGTACTGCTCTTAACATATAGTGTCAATATTGAGGTTAGTGAGGTAGTCTGAGATTTGCTAGAGTATGTATTATTCTTTTAGATGTGCAGCCAAAATTTTTTTACTCGTAGTTTTGTCTGTTTTTGTTTAAATTTAACCTAGCTAAGCAACCTTTTGATTTGTTTAGAAAGCAAAGCTGATTATGCTCCCCCGTTGCTGTTCTTTAATCCTCTTTTTCTGTCTGATTCCCTCTTTTCTTTTCTCTTTTCCTGGGAAAGCTTTTATTGTGTATTAGTTCCATTTATTGGTCTAAGTTTGTTCCTATTTTTAGAGTTAAATTGCACCTTTAGCTGTAATATTGCAAATATAAAATTGATTATGGAATGTACTTTCGTCTAATTAGAAGGTATGATGGCATAATGGTAATGTTAATCAATTAATCAATTAATTAATGGTTTGGACTAGATTATGGCATAATGGTAATGTTATGATGTATCATTTTGAAAATGGATTATTAATCAAATATAAATGGTTGCTAATTCAATCCAAAGTCCAAACGTGTTTTGTTTCAGACCACATCTTGAGTTGCCAAAAAAATGAGATAATTACTACACTAGTAAGTAATGATGTTGGTTACCTTAGAGTCGACACCTCTTGTTTAGGCTGGCAAAGTTTGGTTGGCTATTAGAAGTACTAAATATTATAGGACAATACATAAATTAAATGGACAAAAATATTTTGTTGCACATTTTAACTTCAATAAATATTGTTTTACATACTTAATATTTGTAAAATAATTTATTATTCATCTTAATTTAACAATGTGTATATATGGATTTGATAAAAATATGCTTATTATTTCACTGAATTCTTTTAAAACTTGAATTTTTTTATTATATTCATGTGATATTAATAAAATTATATTTATTACCCTTTAAATTTAATAAAAAATTCGTGTCAAATAAATTCAAAGGGGGTACTAGTTAATTGCAAAAAATTATTTTTATCCATTTTAGCTGTAAAAAATATCATTTGTAAAGTTATTTTTTGTCACCGAAGAGTATGTTTTGGAAAGTTAAAATGTATAATTAAATATTTTTCCAAATTTATGTGTATTTTTATTTTTTTAATATTATGCTATTTTCAAATATATATAAACTTTCACTTTCATCCTCTTCTCCACGTATTCAAAGGAGATTTCCTGACTTAAGCGTCCTTCGCTCCTTTTTTTAAGATTTGATTCTCACCTGTGAGCTGCGACAATCAGGTAACATGGTCCACGTGGTCCTTTTCTATTTGTTACAAAAAAATATATTCTTACTCATAATTGTATTCTTATAATAAACGTAAAACAGATTCAGCATTTTATTTAATACCTATTCACTTGTTTCCCATACACAACCGTCTATACTTAAATTAGACTTGTTTGGATTAACTATACCTTATCCGAATTTAACTGAATTGATTAAATCTGAATTTAAAACGTTGTTATAGATTAAAATTTCTTATCTCTTCTCATTAAAAGTGTTCAAAATCGATCCCGAAATATTTCATTGTTAGCCTAATCTGTATCACCATCAGGCCACCACCACATGAGTATACTTAAATTAAATTCTAGATCTAAGTATAACTTTTTTTTAAGTAAAATTATAATTAATTGAAGAAAATATTAATTATTTAAATTAGGAATTTTCATGTTGAGCAATATTTTTCAATCCCTCAATTAGCTACCTAAATTTCAATTTATTTCTTTTAACGGTAAAATATTTAAAAATCAATCATTTGATTAATTTAAAATACTTGAAGAAACATTTTTCTATATCATATGTTTTATGTATATAATATATAGTCAATTATTTTTGGGCAATTCTAGGAAAAGACAAAAATAGCCTATAATCCAAAGCGAATATAAATTGTATTCAGTTTGACATGAATATGCAAAGATAAGAACCAGACGTTTCAGCTCCCTGTTAACGATACTAAATACGGCGGGCCCTCCATCTGCGTGTAAGGAGCCTGCAGCCCCTATCACCGTCAGCTGGTCCGCCGTGTACCGTGGAGATATATATTCACTTCGTTAACTCTCATTGTTATCACTTCGTAACTGAATCTTTGCTCTGAAGCAGATCACCGTTGTTTAAGATTTAAACCGATTCATAGCTAATTAATTCTCTCCCTGACGTTGTCTCTTTGTACTTAATTTCCATAAATACAGTTAAAAGAAGGAGATAGAGAGAAGACTCGCGCTCTGTGAATGCTAATGGAGAAGCCTTTGTTAGGAGAAACCAGTGGCGATTATAGCTTAAGGGAAAGAGATCATACGTCGTCATATAATCGACGGTCAGATGCCATAGCTTACGGTTCTCGCTTTCAAAAGGCAGCTGCTCTCGTCGATCTGGTTAGCTTCTAATACTTGAATTATATATCATTATATTGTTTCTTTGTTCCTGTTTCATGCGATTCTGATCTTCGTTTTTGTGGATTACCTGAGCGATCATGGCTTATTGAGTTGAATTTTGGATATAATTTTGGAAATGCTATTTATGCAGGCTGAGGATGGAGTTGGTCTACCTGAGAAAATTCTTGATCAATCAAACTTCGAAAGTGCTGCAAAATTCTACTTTGTGTATATTCGATTTGATTTCATTTGGACTCTTAATTACTTTGCACTTATAATTCTCAACTTCTTGGAGGTCCGTTTGCTGTTCTATCTTTGTTTCTATAATTTAGGCAAAAGAGTAAAGTTTAAAGGTTGGAGAAAGAGAGGGAAACTATATTAATTGCCTGACTATGTGATCTGTGTTATTCTTCGCTTGGTGGACCTGTACAGAAACCTTTATGGTGTTCAAATGTTTCGGAATATGCCTGTGAGGAAAGGGACTACTACTATCTTGGACAGCTGCCTTACTTAACAGGCGTGGAATCTATTATCTATGAGGTATTAAAAGCTGAAGTTTTTTTTCATTCTCTTGATGTATGACTCCATATTTGACATGTTGCATTTCATTACTGACGTAAATTTGAATTTTGAGGTTGTTCTAAGTTGTCCTTAATAATTTGGATAAGTTGAGTGATTACCCTGTTTTGATGAGCAACACGGCCATCCTAATAAGCGTGAGGAAAGTATTCAAAGGAAAGTTTTCCAAGCATGGAAGTTTTCCTTAGGCCACTAGCACAGCAAATAGACAAATACAAGCACACATGTACTATGTGCATTGAAGTATAATATTAGAAGAGTAATTAGCCTTTATTAGATATGACTCACTCTGATTTTCGTCTTTTATGAGTTACATCGTTGCTGTTTTCTTCTGCAGGGCATAACTCTCGTTATACTTATAGCACATTTGTTTTTTCCAATTACATTTGAAGGGTCTCGAATATTCTGGAGGAGTCCTTTGAATCTGTTGAAGGTACTGGACTATTTTTGTATAGTTTTTCTCTGGGAGATATTTTGATTGTTAGTGACTATAGTTTTAAGAAGCATATATATTTTGGAAAAAAAAGAAAAAAAAATATATATATATATGCTCTATCTGAATAATGTGGAATTATTTGTGCCTTTTTCTGTTCTGCTAAAAGAATAAGGCTCCTTTGACCTTTCAAGAAGCCTTACCGAATGTATTTGTAGGCATGAAAAATGTTAAGCGCTTCTCTGTCCTAGTTGTGTAGTTCCCTTCTTTCTGGTTTGTTTTTCAAACATAAATGCAGTGTTAATAATCTCATTTTTTTCATGCAAGTCCACATGCAAACAAGTTTGTTATCCCAAACTTACATGATTACTTAGAATTTTTCTTCATATCTTTATGGTAAAGTTTTCAACTTAGTTTGTTACCATGTCAGAGTATTTCTGCAAATATTTTATCATTGTTATTGAATCTCACTAGCAAAACCAAATTGTGAAAATGATAGTATAGCACATTAAAATCATTGTTGTCTATCATAGCACTCCAAAAATTTTATCAGCATTTTCTGTCATTTTGTTGTTGAGAAAAATGTTCTAAAATGAGTTTTATATGGCCCCATGCACTTCGAACTTGTGTTATCTCCATCTTATTTTGGCTGCCTAGCTCTATTCCTTACAATATTATATAAAATAATTGATTGCTTAAATGTCAAAATTTATTTATGATTCAGTAGATGCTTTATTTTTTCCCTCCATCATAATGGTGCTTTTTTCTTTTTCTTTCTTCTTCTTCGTCTTTTAATAATTCTTTTGGGGTTTGAACTTACAGGTTGTGTGCCTATCAATTTTGGTAGCTGATTTACTGGTTTACGCTCTCTATTTGTCTCCTGTGACCATTGATTATCTTCCAGTCAGGATTGCCCCATATATCAGAGTTATCCTTTTTATCCTAAGCATTAGGTATCATATGCTGGTTACTTCTTTGTTTAAAAAATCATTAGTGGTCTGTTTTGGGTTATTAGAGTGATATTGACCTTTATGGCATATTAGAGCTCATAAGTTTCTCTATCTGATGTGTGTTCCTCTTTGCATGACCTCAGAGACTTGCAGAAGAGCATCATCATTCTTGCCGGAATGCTTGGAACATATCTAAACGTCTTGGTTTGTTCACAATACTATCATTTATTTTTATCATAGATGTTCTCATTGTCTTTTTATCATTGATGCTGCCAGATTTGCAGCTGAGTCTAGTTTGTAACTATCTTTTCATCATAGGTTGCCTCTTGGATGTAAATTATTTGATGTTTCTGAATCTGTTATCAGCTTTAGCTGTGGAAGTATATATTCTAATCCTTTCGATATTATTGCTGTCTGATTTCTTGGATTGCAGGCTCTGTGGCTACTATTTCTTTTGTTTTCCAGCTGGGTAGCCTATGTCATTTTTGAAGATACTGAACAAGGAAAAACAGTTTTTACTTCGTATGGCACCACATTATACCAGATGTTTGTTTTATTTACAACGTCCAACAATCCAGATGTGTGGATACCAGCATACAAGTAAGCTTGGAAAGAGATTTGGTCTTTTTAGTTTAATTATTTGAAACTTTTAAATGCATTATCAATTTGCTTAATCTCAAAGCAGTGACATTTTGAAGCTTGATGCAAGTTCTTGCGTGGAAAAAAAAAGAAAGAAGAAATAAAGAAAGAAATGGAGATAGTTAAGAAAACAGCTTGAATGAGAGAAGCATCAGCGAAGTTTAGGATTCCTGTAAACGAACCCCAACAAATTCGATTGACAATGTTGTGTTGTTCAGTTACTCATGATGCCATTCATCTTGGTTGGTTTTTTTTTTTTGGATCAACTAAAGCTTTAAAGAGCCATTGGAAACACATACTATTGTTCACGAGATCCTTGAAGCAGATCACAGCTTTATGAGATACTAGACATGGACTAAATTTCACTTAATTCTTTGTGTTACAAAAGTGATAACTGGCATAAATTCAACTTGAAGTGAGATGGCTATAAATATGAATGCAAGCCATACTCTTGAAGTAAAAATAAAAGAGCCTTCTAATTCGTTAGATGCATGTGACCTTCAGGCTCTGCGCTTATAATCTGTTGCTAGTGTGACTAAAGATAAAAGAGGTCTACATTTTCATTGGAGTAATAGTAGTAACCAAGGTTTAATACTGAACTATTTCTTAGCTTCCTTGACCTGTTTTTGTTAATAAGACAGTAGGTGTGCCATTTCTTTTTAGTTGTTTTATGCTTGTACGTAAAACCTAGAATTATAATCCTTTTCCATTTTCTTTGTTCAGGGCTTCACGATGGTATTGCCTGTTTTTTGTCCTCTATGTGCTATTGGGAGTGTACTTTGTTACCAACTTGATCCTTGCTGTTGTATATGACAGCTTCAAAGGCCAGGTATAGTTGCTTGCGTTGGTTCTCTCCTTTTGATGTTATTTTTTTTTTCCCATTAACAATTCCTGTAGCTTTTACGTGTTTTCGACAACAAAACAAAATGTAAACACATAAATCTTACTTTTGTTTTAGCTTGCAAAACAAGTTTCTGAGGCTGATAGCTTGAGGAAAAGAATGCTGGTTAAAGCCTTCAAACTCATTGATAAACATGTAAGTTTTTTTCCACTTTATGCTGATCCTCCCTTGGCCCAATCTCAACTAGCCTTCCCTAAGAATACAAAAAAGCTAAGGGCGTGACTATATTTGAATTGAATGGAGAGGAAAACTTTGTCGAGTTATTTAAAAAATTGTGATTGATAGGAGGATTTAAATTAAGTTATGCCTCCAATTTTACTTAAATGGTGTGGACTGATGACAAGTTTTACAAGAAGGATTTCAAACAAAAATATTATGTACATTCTGGTTTAGCTAGCCTTGGATAATTACTTGCTGCAAGTCAATTTTGTAATTTTATTTTTAACAGTTTTCTTTTTATCATAGTGGATGGAATGATGAACATACTGATGAAAAGGTTCTATCTTGTTTCTTCTGATGTTTTGACTTATAATATGCATAGTATTAAACAATAATTTATACTGCAGCTTAAGTCAATTTTTGTGAAGAGCTTTGTAAGTTTATCAGCCTAAGTTAATGGATATGCTAGGAATAATGTTTGCATGGAAGTTTACATATATAGACTGAGTGACATATTCTGGCGCTGTCACTATCTAATATGCAAATACAGTTTGTGTTGCTGTACTTGAAAGAATAGTAATATCATAATTTGATAGCATCAGTTTTTACTTGCATAGATCTTGCTACCATTTGAATTTTTACCTTTCAGATATGGTGTAACTTATCTTCCCTTTAAAATGTGTTGTTACCTTCTTCTTTTGCAGCCATTGCATACTTATTAATCAAATTGTATTGTATATATGACAGAATGAAGGAGTTTTGAATAAGAAGCAATGTATTCTTTTGTTTGAAGAACTGAATAGATACAGGTATTGTTTTATTGCTATCTGCAATACACTGGTAGAACATGGCTATGGGAGAGAGGAATAGGAGTATATTTTATGATCAGTAAGAACTATTTGATATTTGAATGCATTACAAGCAAACCCATAAATCTATGACATATTCTGTTTAGGACTCTCCCAAAAATTTCAAGAGAAGACTTTGAGTTGATATTTGATGAGCTGGATGATACTCGCGATTTCAAGGTAAATTCATACTTCTCATATCTTTGTTGAGGAAATTGCTCTGTTTCTACCTTTTTATTTTTATTTTTTTGGCTATGTAAACCTATTGATCTAGTAAAATTACTAGTTCTCTCTCTCTCTTTTCTTAATTACTTAAGTTTTCTCCCTCTTTCATTTCCTCCAACTCTATTTCAGGTCTAAATTTCTTGCATTTTGTGGAATCAAATTAACTCCATAAGGGGTTTGAATGTTGTAAAGTTAATTATTTATACAACGATTTAAAATTATTTTCTTGATTGAGCATGGTTAGTCAATGGATGCGGGTGGGGTTTTTTTTATGTGCAAATCACTTGTATGATTTGTTAATTTAGATCAACTAATTACATTTCATTTGAGTTTCTGCTTCAAGATGAAGTTTTTATAACATTTTACAAACTTTCACTCTAATTAATCACATCAGTGTAAATTATTCTATGTGAACTAATGTCATCAGTGATCCAGAAAACAAAAAAAGAAAAAAAGAAAAGGAAAATTAAAGGAAGCCGTCTTCTGCATGCTATACTGTAGCACTCTAGTTCTTTGAATATCAAATGCTATCTATGGGAAACATATAATATGGTTATTATTCATCAGGACCTGCTCTTCTAATAATTTTTATGGGCTTTTTGCTCTTGTTTAGATCAACTTGGATGAATTTGCTGACCTTTGCAATGCCATTGCTCTTAGATTCCAGAAAGAGGATGTTGTAAGTTATATAGTTCTGAAACCAAATCTCAAAGAAAAGCTTGCAGAGTTTTCAGATCGTATTTGACACTATGGTTTCTGGTTGCAGCCATCTTGGTTTGAGTACTGTCCATCAATTTACCGTTCGCGTTTCTCTGAAAATTTGAAAGCTTTTGTGAGGAGCCCCAAATTTCGTTACATAATATCATTCATCCTTGTTGTGAACCTGATCGCTGTTATTATTGAAACAACGGTATGGCAAAATAATTTAACTAATGCTAAATTTTAGAGTGTTTTCTTATACTTTCATGATAACTATATTGATTTAAATCTACTAAAAAGTTTTATATAGCTGACTCTCTTGTTTGGTGTTTCTTTTTTTGGTATTCTAATATACTTTCATTTGACTCATAAACAATTTGAGCTTTTGACTTTATCACTCATGGCAAGCTCAATTTGATGTTAGATCAAGCCTATGATTATCTTTCCATAGTTTTCCTATTGGTTTTCTTTACCTCCATTGCACCTGTGACCATTTTCACAGTCTGCTGGAAAATACACTAGATGGTTTTGAAACTTAGATTGAACTCATCTAACCCTTAGAAGGAACATGTCTTATCTGTGGGGGTTTTTTCCCTGAAATAAGGAAGTTTAAGTGAAAAGGAATAGGGGTTTAAATATGAAAGACGAAATTGCACAAATTGGGCAAGTGACCACCATGCACAAATTGCACACTGCCAAATAAATTATTCCTCCTTGTGGCCACCTAAGTTTTTTGGAAATAAATCTAATCTTCAACAAAATTCTTGTGGTATTCTAATTAGTGCAAAGGGAGAATAGATGGACAATGGCTCACTCTGACTATTGAATTTAGGCTAAGTTTAGATGATCCTGGAATTTGTCAATCGTACATTTGAAAAGAGGATAAATTTGTCTTCCTTATTGAAAAAATTTTTAATCAGACAATAAAATTTATAGATGCTTTCTTAGGGGCTTTGAATATAATGAATACTTGCTGCGTTTTGCTAACCTTACATGTGTATTGATTTGCAGCTTGACATTGAAAACAATTCAGGTCAAAAGGTGTGGCAAGAGGTGGAATTTGTGTTTGGTAAGAACCTGCTAAATGATTATCTAAAAATATTGTTTGTTCTCTCGCAATGCATGCTATATCTGTAATATTTAATGTAATAGTCATTCACCACTTGGTATGATAATAAGATAGCAATTGGGCACTCTATTTTTTTAATCAGTTTGTTGAAATTAAGTTGTCATTGTTGGTTGTTTAATATGATATGCACTCTAGTCCTGGATGAGAATAACAGTTTCATTTAGACTATGCAGTCAATAATTCTAGTTTATGTGTGCACACTTCACGCTTGCCTGATGTCCTTCAGGGTGGATCTATGTTCTGGAAATGGCACTAAAAGTATACTCTTTTGGGTTTGCAAACTATTGGAGAGATGGCCAAAATCGCTTTGATTTTCTGATCACATGGGTAATAGGTAATTCTTTGCATTAGTCATTTTCTATGATTTCGTTTTTCTTCTTAAATGGAAGTATGTCAATGTAATACAATTTTGTGTATTTTTCTACTTCAGTTGAATTATTCGAGTTCCAAAATTTTTTCTCCTTGTAATTCAATTGCATGGTTATTCCTTTCAGTAAAAAATACAAATTATTTTGTATATCTTTTATTTTGTTGAAATCATTAAGCAAAGAAATAATTGATGATCGCCAGTTTTATTTTCTTGTCATTTAGTAACTGAATTTATGGCTATATAGGATTATCTAGTAGTACAATCATTCAATTATTTTCTCCTTGTTTTCTTTTTGTTTCCACATTACGGTAACCAATGTCTTTAAGGAGCATTAGACTCTGTTTTTGCCTAAATTTGATTCAATGTTGGAAATTGCATTTAGTTTTTGTTTGAATTTAGAACTTCAAATGACATGCAATATCCTCTATAAGTTGAACTGTACATAAAAGTTTTGAACTGAACTGATATATCTCCAAATTATATCTATGAAAGGAAGTATAGTTTTCTTTGGCGTGCCAGTGTTTCCTCGCTTCTAAAATAATGTGCAGAGAAAATGATAATTTTTGCTTATCAGCTCATATATTTAACATTTGCAGTTATTGGAGAAACAATAACTTTTGCATCTCCTAACGGACTGACTTTTCTTTCGAATGGAGAATGGTATGGTTTATTTCATTCTCATTTTGCCTTTTCTAGAATTTTATTTGAGGTATGTGTTCTCGTTTCTATTTTCTTGACTTGGATTGAACAAATTGCTCATGTAATGGAGTGTATTCTTAACAAATGGTAGTAACAGGTTTAAATGGTAATTTATCAACAAGGCAATGTGAAAAACTGCACTAATATGTGGGATTTTGAAGATCTTTAAAATTGAATCAAGATGGTGTTACTACCAATCATTGATTAAATGCATAAAATTCTCCAAAGAACCTCAGAATTTCTTTAGACGGACTGTTATATGTTTATGTAAACATGTCTAACTTGATTATTAGGAATCCATCAATTTTTGTTTCTTTTCCTTTGTTTTCTGAAGCTTCTCTCGAAACCTAGATTGCTGGCTTAACTCCACGGACAGCTTAATGAAATAATGAAGAGAAAACAAGCTTGCTACATATGATAGGATGTGTAACTTCCTAGTTCTTCATACCCAGAGGATTAAGCCCATTTCCAGTGGCTCACCTATCTCTCCCCTCAAATGTAATTTAGGACTCGACTTCTTTTTTTTTTTGGCTTAAGATATTCCCTTCACTGATTTCTTGTTAATTTTTTGATTTTATATTGTGGATATGCTTTGATCCTTATTCTCTTCAAATGAACGGCGACCTTTGCATATGACATTGTTCTGCACTCATATGTTGTATCTTTATCCCATGAGCAATAGTTTTCTAATTGGAAGTTCAAAGTTCTATTAATACAAATGCTAGTCATCTCTTTATGATGGATGTTCAATTCTCCTTTGCTTTTTGCAGGATTCGTTACCTCCTGTTGGCTAGAGTGCTGAGGTTAATTAGGTTGTTGATGCATGTTAAAAGTTACCGAGCTTTTGTTGCCACATTCTTGACTCTTGTACCCAGTTTGATGCCATATTTGGGCACACTATTTTGTGTCCTCTGTGTATATTGTTCACTTGGTGTACAGGTAAATTTGGTTCTATTATTCTCCTGCTTGTCAAATCAAGTGCACACTATACCCAGTTTCACTTTGTTCCTTTTCCTGATCAATTTAAACTTCCCAGTGAAGGGCAAAGAAATTTTATAGCATGTATTGAATCCGTTCCTTTTATTTCATGTGAAAATTTCATGAGACCAGTACTTTTTTCCAATTTTTTTTTCCTTAGATCTTAGGACAGTTATATCACTCCACTCTTATGGGAATGGCATATATTTGGGACGACTAGGATTGTTTATGTTCCTTTTATTTACTGTTACAAACATGATCTTACTTGCATTTTATGCAGATCTTTGGCGGAATTGTCAATGCTGGGAACCCCAAATTGGAAGGCACAGATCTTGCTGAAGATGAGTATCCTTTATCTTGAAGGTTTTGTTCATGTGTCTCTATTTATAAATATACATTTATAAAAAAGGCGTTAGAAATTGCCTCTAATCTTACTGTAGATTGCGAAGTATAGTTATGAGATTATTTCCTTGTGATCATGATACACATTGTGTACCACCTACAAAATTGATTGTTTCTCTTGCTAAGTTTTTATTTAGAAAAAACTGTGAGTTCCTCAAATATCAAAGATCACATTCCATAATATTTCCTAATGTACCAAAAAAAAAAAAAACTCACCTTCCTTGACGAAAACAGTTACACACTTTTCAATTTTAATGACTATCCAAATGGGATGGTGACACTATTTAATTTGCTAGTCATGGGGAATTGGCAAGTCTGGATGCAGGTAACATCATTACTTCATGTTTTCTACATATTATCTATTTGCATCTTATAATAATTCATTTGTTTTGTACCATCTCAGAGCTACAGGGAATTGTCTGGAACTTTTTGGTCACTTGCTTATTTCATCAGCTTCTACCTTATAACTGTTTTGTTGCTTTTGAATTTGGTAAGTTTTATTCAATACTGCAACAATTATTTTAGTTCATTTTTGAGTCCCTTAACATCACACCAAACCGGTTTGATAGATATGTGAAAGTTTTGGTTGAAGGTATCTTATATTAATGTAAAGCTGAATATGGTTTTACTCTTTTGCCTTATCATACACTAAAAAAAGGTACTTCTCCTCCGTGGAAGAAAGCTCGTGTATTTTACTTTGCTCATTGGCATTGTACAATAATCGAAATATCATACTTAGTGATATAATTTAATTGCGTAATAAACACAAACCTGCTATGCAACGAACATCAACTATTTCTCAAATTTTTTCCTGGTAGCAAGGCAAGGTGGTGAGAAAACTTGCTACTTCACTCATGATTTATAGAATGGTTTTCCGGAACTGATGAACCTATTTACTGAGGCCCTACCGTTGTTTACTTGGCTGGGTTACTTTCGTTAGATGTAAACTTAACAGTTATCTATTCCAATGTATTCCAGGTTGTTGCTTTTGTCTTGGAGGCATTCTTTGCTGAAATGGAACTTGAGACATCAGAACAAGGTGAAGATAAGGTGGGTACCTTTACATACTTGTTTGAACATAGCAACATATGAGTTTCATTCCAGGTAGTTGCTCACATTCTAACCTAAATCTAAATGATAAACGTTTGCTTCTCAATCTAGGATGAAACTGATGCAAGGCCTCGACGCCGGTCCGTGGGGTATGTACCCTATCCATACATATCACTAAAAGTTGTAATTCACAATCCAAGTATGATCTCAATAAAGATTTTGTTTTGTGCAGCACAAAATCTCGAAGTCAACGAATCGATGTTCTTCTCCATCATATGCTGAGCTCGGAGCTAAATCAAAACCAATCATCAAATGCATAATATATAATCGGAGTAAGTCCATCAAATATCAGCATCTAAAAGATTATAATTTTCGATAAAAAAACAACATGAACATTACAATTTCTTGAGACATCTAATGTAGCAATGACAAAAAGATTGAAAGAAGTGCTGAGAATGTCTTCCACAAAATGAAATTTGATCAACTTCCCAATTAGAATGAAGTGCAGCTCTACTTGCAAACTTATGTAAATTCTTGCACCTGCTATAACTATTTCCTCGTATAGGAAATTCGTTACTGTATAACGTAACTTGTTGCAAATAATTTTTTTTTCTCCGTTTGGAAATTATTAAATCCACGTTGGCCCTTTCTTTTTTATGAATTGAGATACCATGTTCGTTAATTCTAGTATAAGAAGTTTATTCCAATTCAGAAATTATATTCTTATTTTGCCTAAATAATATCACTGAAATGGTAACATACACAATTACACACAGTATAGGAAGATCTAATAAATTCATTCTAGAAATATTGTCTTACATTTATTGTGTTTAAAACTCTCATATATACACACACACAAATGCATACACTAAAGTAGTAAAAATTATTATCATTATTATTATAAGATTCAAACTGCTGTGAGAAATGAAAATGAAAAAAAACGTGGTTCGTAAGGGATGTGGTTATTTTGTGTGGATGCCAGAATCAATTGCAAATCCAACGGTCCAAGACCTTAAAGAGCAAATTTATAGGTTATTTTTTGATGTTCCCCCATACCTTCAAATGCTAACTTTTAACTCCACCAAACTAAGGGACGCAAGACACTGCAAGCTTGTAGAATTGGAGATGGAGATGAAGTTCATTTGGTCGCGGTAATTGTTCATTCTTTTAATTATAAATTTTTATAGTAGCTGCTTCCATTTTAAGTGTGCCATTTTTTTTTTTCATTTAAATTTCTCCTTTCATAATTCAGTCTATTACTATTATTTTTTAGAATATTGAGATGTTATAATTATTTCTTAATATGTGTGTAGAAAAAAATCAAATGGGGCACTTAAAAGTAATTAATTATTTTGACTGGTTATTGTTATTTTTTGAATATAAAATTTGGTATTTGGGAAAGTAGCATAGCGATATTTGAAGATGCCACAGCTAAGGAAGAATCAAACTGTGTCTAAAGAAGGATTTAGTGACGATGATGAAATCATCTTAATGATTCCTATGAGCAACTCGGAGTTAATGGCTCTCCTCTTGAGCCAGCTATAAATGTTAGTTCGAATTTATAATAAAACAGAAGTCATTAAATTCGAATTTTTCATTTAAATTACTCTTAGTTTAAAAATTAATAATTCTTTTTTTTTTGTTTACAATTTGTAACAAAATAGAAGTCGTATTAAACTTGACTTTTTCATTTTAATTACTCTTAATTTACATATTAAGAATTATATTTTTGTTTACAATGTGCTTCATTAACTTATAAATAAGTGTCCATTTTGATTTTTCACCAAAATCATTAAATTTATTAATTGCTTTAGTTTTTACTAATTCATCCTTCTAAAATAATGGATAAATTGATTAAAAAAATTTAAATATTAATTGTACTTTGAAAATGGAATAATTATTTATTATAGTAAATGCATATTCGTAAGTTCGAAAAATTACTTGGAAGGCTTATGAGATACTCCCATTGAGCTACTTTTTTAAGTGTCCTGCAATATTCTAAAAAATATTAGTAATTAATTAAATTGTTATTTCATTAATTAACATAAAAATATATAAATACATTACCTTTATATTTTAATATAATCTTAATCTTTTCTTTTTCTTTATAAAAATTATTTCATTTTTTATTTTTTTATTTTTATCGAAATGTATTAAAACATATTTTTTCCAAACACCACCCCCTGATCGATGTTTTAAGCGGACCGGAGAGTATTAGTTATTATCTCTATCTAAAAGCCTCCAATCATATAAAAATGGGGGTATGTACATAGCGGACAATAATTTTACACACTAAAGTTATTTATTTAGAACTAAGCATTAACATCCAATTTCCACATGAAAATGAGTAATTAGCCAGAAGAAATGGAAAGAAGAAGAAGAATAAAAGCCAAAATGAAACAAAGGTTAGTGAAGTAAAATCAAACCAACCATGTTGCTTTCGAATATGTGCACGACGAAGCCATAGTATCCATTTGGCTCAAATATGTGCAAGAATTATAAACTTAAATCAGCAGAACTTGCCAGAGGATCAACTAGTCACTGAGCTATATATATATATATATTATATATAAACACCTGCCTACAATCTACATCACAAAAAGACTTTGTAAATGGCAAACTCCAGCCAAATTTATAAAAATTTTGATCCTTTAATGACCAGAACGATGTCAGAACCAGAACTGGCATTGCTGTCAGTTTCTTTAATTCTTTTTTATTCATTCACTCGGAACTCCTCACAATTGATCGATCCATATCTTGTGAAGTTAGTAACAAGAAAGTTTATCATCTTTTTCAACGTTGCTTTAAATTCTGGAGAGGAGCACTTTTCAGCTTCATCAACGGCAGCCACACCATCTGTAACTGCAACAGAACCCACTGTAGCACCATCGACATAAGCTTTACAAGCTATCAGAATATCACGCGCCCGGATGTGAAAATGACCAATTACAAAGTCTTCAAAATGCTGCAAGCAAAATCCATTGATTACATTGCTTTAGGAAATTGGACTGCATCTTCAAAATACTACTACTCAAATGAGCAGTTAAACATATCCTGTAGTATTAACTAAAATTCAGTAGATAAAACCAGTAGCATTTTCTAATTAATTGTTATACTTTATCAAGTAGGTATAACTTGATAAATCAAGGAATAAACATCATTCTAGCAAAGGCTCTTAAAACATGAGCAAGAAATGCCAAGGGGAATCCTCGAAGCAACTAAGAAAGAGGGTGCTACTGAGATTTTACAGCAATCATACCTTCGGTGGCCTTCTAAGTGTGTAGACCATTGTCTTCAATGATAAGATAAAAGCATCCTCGTTGTATTTCCTGGATTTTCTATCCCCCTCAGCGCCAACATAAGATGACTCGTACCCAGGCTCATTAAAGAAGGGTTTTGCATTGAGAATGAGAGCTTGAATAGAAACCAAAACCTGAAGCATGGTCGATGTACCTGGAATCCACATCTCATTTTGTTTACCACTCCAGGTCCCCAAAAGGCTGAGGCAGACTTTCCCGCATTCATACAAATTTGGATTCAATCGAAGCCCACCTGAGTAGTAGTATACCATCTAACAGCAGAAACTCACAACTAAGCACAATAAAGTATATCATGATATTGCAAGGAGAGGAATAATATACATACATACCGGTGGTGTATTAGGATAGGTGGAGGGGAAAAGGCAGTCAAAGAAAAAAAGCCCATCGTGGTAGGGAGTACCAGCAGGTCCTATTATGACAGCCCTCAAAAGTTCCATTCTTGTTTCATAAACTCGAACTGATATCGTATCTACGAAATTTAGAGAAAGAGAAGCTCAGTAATCTAACCAAGTAATGCCTACTAGCAACCAGTGAAAAGCAAACAATTTCAGATCAAAATAGAAATGAGTACCACTTGCGCAGAAAGACCACTAAGATGTGAAAACCCCAAACAAAAAAATACTTAAAATTTGCTAAAAGATAAATTCTGAATTATATAAATTCTGAATTCACCTGGTAGGTCCTTCTCCAGTATTTTCCATTCCTCTTGAATTCTCTTTCCCCAGCTCTTAGGTGGCTAATAAAAGAGAGAAAAAGTTTTAGTTTCCAAGGCACATAAATTTATATGTAGCAAATATAAATAGATTAAAACAGAGAGATGTATGCATCTGTAGATCTACAGTTCTCTCACCTGCTCCCCTGAGAATCCTATGCGACTAAAGTGATGATCGGAGAAATCTTGCACAGTCTCAAACTGTTTAAAGCGCTTAAATTTTTTAATTATGCCATTTTCTTCATTATCTCCATTAGAGCTCGATTCTGCAGTAACAGTGGAACTGCTTGTAGCAGTAGCTGAACTTTTGTTGTCAGAGAGACCGGAAGTGATTGTGTTACCTTTTTTTTCAGTGATATTTAAGATGCCAGCCATCCTCACACTTTCACAGGCATCAAGAATACCTGAAGTGCTCGAACCAGATGGGATGGCTTTAGGAGCAGGCTCCTTCAGCCAAGGAAGTGATGCCTCTACTCCAGGAGGAAGATCCACATTATCAAATTGAGATTGGATAGCCAAATAATCATCTTGATACATGTAGTCATCATTGTCGTCGAAATCAGAAATATCATCAGCATAATCGTCATCATCACAAACTTCATCATCTTCATGATAAGACAAGTCAGAATTGGAACTGTTAATATTGATGATGTTAACCGATCCAGAAGTGGAACTCTTGAGATGATCAATGCTGTCCATTGATCCTGTGACACTAGTAGAAATCCCAGCATCAGAAGATGAAATATCCTGAGGAAAAACCAAAGAGGCATACCAATTAATAGTTGATTGACAAAAAGAAACTGATTTGAATTTACTATAGCATGCAGAAAATCTTGAGGTCCTATAACGTACCTTAGTATGATATGGCCACGCATCCATGCAAGCCACTTTGGACTTTCCCTTAGAACATAGGTCAAGTTTCTCAGGACCAATCATAACATCAGAGTTATCTGAATCTCTTTCAACCTCCATTTCGTCACACAGAACAAACTACACAAGAATATAGTGGATAGGATGTGAGACAGCCAGCAAGCCTAGCAGGTTTGCATTTTTCTGTTTAAAAGATTGCTAGAACAAATAACATATCAAGTAACCAATAGAAAAGAGGTGAAGGGATTGGTTTACAGGAAGAAAAAAAACATAGAAGGAGAGAGAATTGTATCACACAACTCAACAGCAACAATGGACGGAAATTTATTAATCGACTGAAAACTGACTTGCAAAACATTAAAGCATGGGTATGGACAAACTCTAATTAATCCTACAACTTAATCCTAACTCTCTACTCATTAAGAATCCCAAGGGAAAATAGAGAAGAATCAGAAACAAACAGAAAATTTATGACCTAAACCCATTTGTTGCACCAAAAAAGAAACAAACGAAGAACCAAACACCGTCTATCTGCCTACTTCCTTTCCAATTCAAAGTTCGCAAGCAAAAGTTCCCCTTTTCAGGTGAACCCAATAACAAATCCTCAGCTTTCTCGAGTACAACTCTCTCTGAATACGAACACTGTATTACGAGGTCACACACTGAAGAAAAAATCAAACATCGACAACATCAACAGTGATCATAAATGCGTCGAAGCTACATAAAATAGCCTGGAAAACCTATAATTCAGCTTTAATTAAAAATTTCAACCCTAAAATCATGGTTTTTTCTTTACTTGTCTCGAGTTACGATCAGAAGTGGGGGAAAAAAAAGGACCTCGCTTTGCTTCAATTTCTTGGAGATCGATGCTTGATCGTTAACATCTGGATCCATTAAATCAAAAGTTCCCAATCCAATTCCACTGAGAAAATAAGAGTCAGAGTTAGAATTTGGAGAGTGTAGGGTCTACAGTGAATTGATGGCTAAGTAACAAATTATGAAAATTACACATAAATATTAAAAAAAATAAAAATCAAATCGATACCTGAAAAATCTCAACTTCTACGATTCTATGCTTACTAAATTACCATACGAGAGAGAGATTGTTTAGAGTGTGGATTGTGCGCAACAGGAAGAGAGAGAGAGAAATTCGCGCCTTATTTGGTAAGGTTGCTATCGTGCGCATGAAGAACATTACAAGCGTTGATTTAATCCAATAGCGTCGATGCGGTAGAGTTGTTGATGCAATGGCAATTTATTTACGGGTTTTGAAATTTTTATTTTATTTATAAATTAAGTTAATAAAAAATAATTTGCATTGTGTAAAAATGAAAAAGGAATTTAAAGGATTTATAAAATTAACTTTACATAATGTTTGATTGCATGTAAATATTTTTTTATAATCTAACTATTATCTCAAATTTAATTTTCTGATTAATTCATATTTCTGCTAAATATACTCGTAAAAGAGAAATTGTTTTCTTCTAAATATTTAAATATGCTCTTAAAAAAATCTTTACACCTAAATTCTTAAAAGTTAAAAGTTAGAAATTGACAGTATGGGGTATGGGTGAGCAAAAAAAATCAAAAATATGATTAACCACAAAATCAATTTAAAATCGAATTGAATTTTATGGTTGGCTGATCCAATAAATTCGGTTACAATTTTTTAATTTTTACATTTTTAGTTAATGATTACAGTTTAAATTTTTAAATATCGGTTAACCGTTAGTCTACAGTTAACCGGTTAATATATATATATATATATATATCTTCAATTTTTTCTATTTTTCTCTAAAATTTACATAAAATAATATTTTAAATATATATTTAAATTATATTTTTATTTTTATACCTTAATTTTTTATATTTTTCTATAAAATTTATATAATATTTTAAACTAAATTTATATTGTATCGTTTTTATTAATTATAGCAATATTTATATATGATATACAATTAACTTCTATATATATTGTTTTATCATATATTGATGTTCATATTTTACTTAATAGCATTTAATTACATTATTATTCAAAATTTTATTTGATTTAGAATCAAATATAGTAATTTTCAATAAATATCAAATCTATTTTATACTATTAACTATTAATTTATAAAATATGAATTTTGCCTAGTAAATTATGTTTGTTTCGTAATTTTTATATTAAATTACTTTATATATTAAAAATTGAATTAAATTTAGTCTAATTTTTTATATAATTTTATATTATAAATTTTAATGATTAATAGAAAAATATTAGTTAACCAAACCGAAAAATCGAAATCAATAGACTGATTAATCAAATAAAATGGATTAATTAATGGTTAATAATTTTTAAAATTTGATATTAATTGACTGATTATTTTTTTTTTTTACTCATGCTCATCCCTAGAGGCTAGTATGGGGGAACATCAGAAAATAACCTATGAATTTTCTCTTGAAGGTCTTAGACCGTTGTAGGGATGATCACGGGGACGGGATTCCCCGGCCCCGGCGGGGACCCGCCCCGAACGGGGCGGGGAATCCCCGAATTTTCCCCCTGCGGGGGCGGGGACGGGGGGAAAAAAATCTCCGTTATAAAATCGGGGACGGGGAATGGGGTATCCGCCCCGCGGGGATCCCCGCCCCGCAAATTTTTTTTTTTTAATTTTAAAATATAATATTTTATAAATAATTATAATTAAAATTAAAATATAACTTAATTTTATTACTTAATTTTAAATTTATAAATGGTTAAAATTTATATTATGATTAATTTTAAATTTTTTATTTATTAAATGTTATATTTTAATTTTAATTATTTATAAAATATTATATTTTAAAATTAAAAAAATAAAAAATTCGGGGATGGGGATCCCCGCAGGGGACGGGGATCCCCGCGGGGCGGGGGACGGGGGGGATTTTCTCCCCGTTCTAGATTCGGGGGCGGGGACGGGGAATCCCCGACCCCGCGCGGGGCAGGGAGTGGGGATGCAATCCCCGGCCCCGCCCCGCCCCGTGAGCATCCCTAGACCGTTGGATTTGCAATTGATTCAAGCATCCACACAAAATAACCACGTCCATTTTTTAAAAAGGCCATAAATTTTATTTATTACAAATATTATTTACTTATCTTAATTATAGACTAATACTTATTGAACAAATTTGCATTTTTGTAAATGCGAACTTAGTGATGAAAATATTAGTATTATTATATGTAATTCATTAATCATAAAGCTTTTTTTTTATAATGTTAAATAAATTATGTGATTTTTCAATTAATTGTAAGAGTTAGCATTTTAGCTTGATGGAGTGGAAATCAAGAATTTGGTCCAAGTAAAATTTTCGCATACGATAATCCTCAAAGAAACAATAATAGGCCTATACACAAATCCTTTTTATTAGTACGTAAAATACTTTGAATATAAGTACCAATTTCAAATCCGATTGCCAATACACATGTATTATCTAATATTTGTTTATTTAAATATCAATTTCAAATAATATCTGTTATCATTATTATTTTAAAAAGGAATAAGGTTCAAATTTGCCTTTAACATATTAAAAATAGAACATATTTATTTTTTAAATATATTTTGGAGCAAATTTATCTCTGAAATATTAAAAATGGTATGTATATTTACTCCTTAAATATATATATATATATTTTTAATCAAAACTGCCCCTAATATTATTTATTCGGCTCAAATTCATTATTAAAAATAAGAGGTATACAACTAAGCAAATAAAAAATATATAATAGGCTAATTAAAATCATATGAACATCTTAACTGTACATTATAAAGTAATAATCCTATTAAATATTAAAAAAATATTAAAATTTATGATATTAATCTTATCAAAATAACGGAATTCCAGATAAATAAATAAAAACTATCCGATGGTAGGACATTTTATATTTTTTCGAATATTAAAATAAATAAAAACTATCCTATGGTAGGAAATAAAAACATAAATTGAGCTTGCTAACTATCTAATATGTTGAATAAATTTAGTTTGAAAACTATCCAATGTGTTATTGGTAAGTTAAAGTATAATCAAGTCCTTTTATAAATTATTTATGCAAAAAATACATTTTTCAACTGTAAGTCACGAACTTAACTAATTTAATTTAAATGAACGTATCTAAAAAGACAAATTTGGATAACTTTTTTGACAGATTGACTGCTTGGGATATTTTTTTGCAAGTTCAAGAATAGATTTTGATACAAAAATTATTATTTAGTGTTACAATTAAGGTATTGTGAAAGCTTTAAGACAATATTGGACTTTAGGCTCCATAATAAAATAACATTTAAAAAATTAATGAAAATAAACTATAATTGGATTCGAATTCGGATACGACATTTTTTGTAATTATCTAATATGTTGTCATTCTTGTGTGTGTCAGCATTCAACTTTTATTTGCTAACTAATTAAATCGCTAAATGTAGCTTGATAATGAGTCAAAAATTCATTCGATTCGGTTTAATTTACGGACAAGTTTTATATATTTAACCGATTATTTTTTTAATGTAAATTCATCTAGGCCTAAATTCCTTGAAAAGCCCGCTTACTAAGAGTGAATTTGAAGTTTAATTGTTATTGATTTTTTTGACTGTGCATGTTTAAAAAATATTAATTTTATAAAATTAGCGAGTTAATTTTTTTTACTTTTAATAATTTAGGCTTGTGATAATTTGTCAATTTATAATTTAAATTTATGAAATTTTATTAGTTTGGATTTTCAAAATATTTTTTAGGCCAAATTTAAACAAGACTTGCTACATTTTTCCACGAATCTATTTGTAGTTGGGCTTTATTATTAGTTATTATAATAACAAGTCCGTTTGATGATAGTCTAGATGAACAAATCAACCAAGAATATAAATACAATATATGCATATTAATTACTAATAATTAAAAATTTTTCATTTCGGTTCGAACCGGATAACACTAGTAATTATATATAAAAAATTTCAATCTTAATATTACTTAGAATTACAATTTAGGGTTTGATATTTATTTTTTGAACATCTCAATTTATATAATGCATATTAATTACTAATAATTAAAAAAAAAAAAAAAAGGTAATCTCCAATACACAAATATTCCAAATTTCCTCCCAAATCCATGGCGCCAACTTCTAGCGCCAAACCCTCCCGCCAGTACATCCCGCGCCACCCACCGCTTCCTGTTTATAAGCCCATCAAATAACAACAAATCCACCATTGAGCCCTACTCTTCAATTTCTTCGTCTCTCAATTAATTGCCCCCAAAATTTTCTCTACAGAAGATCACCATGGTAGTCTCTCTAGGTCCCGGCAAGTTCTATGGAAGCAGCCTTCCTCGTCCTCGTATCTACACCGATGTAAAGTTTAATGCCGATAGGGTAGATCCGCCTGTGCCCGTAATGGACCCGTTTCTCTCCTGGGCGGAGGAGGCTCACTGGTCTATGGGTGGCCTGAGCGTCAAGCGCCTCCGCCTTCAAGGGCGGATTGAGGGGAATGTTAACAAGCTACGCAAGTATAAAGAGAAACAAGCAAATGCACAATCTGGGCATTTTCCGAGAAGTCCAACTCCGAATCTGGTCGATGAAAAAATGGAGAATAATGAGAAGAGAAGATCTGGGTCTGAATCTCCGCCTCCGGCTCCGAAAATAAATAAAAAAAGGAAGTTCATTGATTTATTTGACGAGGAAGGTGAAGAAGAGGAGAAAATCGTTGTAGAGAAGAAGAAGAAGAAGAAGAAGAAGAAGAAGAAGAAGCCTGCGAGGAGGCTTGTGGGAGATTTTGAAAAAGTTGCCAATGAGAATCAGGTCGGTGTTAGAACGAGGAGAAGTGGTGGTGATAATGTTGGTGATGCAGTGATGGAAGTGGTTGAGGGTTTGAACAGAGAAATTTCTGTGGAGAAGAAAGTGAAGAGTGGAAAAATGGTGGGAAGTGATAGGCAGAGTCGATCAAGTCCCAATGGGGCAAGGGTTTCACCTAGATTAGCTAAACAAAGATCAAGGTAAGACCCTCGATCGTTTACTTGGAAACCCATCTTAATGTGTTTATGTTGTTTTAATTTCTTTGTTTGAGATTGAAATCAAATCAGTGTTCATGAGCAAACTATCAATGTTTTAATTTAAACTTTACAGTAATTAAGGTTTATATCAATTTGATGTAGATAAATTGCGGAAATGAAGTACGCTTGTGTCAGTGTTTTTTGCTATATGCTAACTGAATTGAGCTAAATATCAGATTAATATGGCAAGAAAACTTTCAATAATTATAAGGAGCTTACAGCAGATAATGTTACCAGTCAAGTTGCTCTGGTCATTCAACAACTTTGATTTTGCATAATTCTGAATACTAATACAATTGATTATAAGGCAAGTCTAATCTAACCAAACCGAGCCCTTGAGATTGAAAATCCCCAAATCTCATAAGTACAAATTCTGCAGGTCTAATATCCACTTAATTATATCTATAATCTATATTATGGATCGCAATATAATAGTGTAAAGATTGAGGAGAATATGATGAAAGGCATTGAGGACGCAGGAATAACAATTTCATTCTCTGTGCGAACACAATTCTTTTAAGTTTTGATTCGATGCAGCAATTCCCTCGAGTTTATCCAGCCTGCATGATAATTCTGTTATAATCCTGTATGTTGATGGCCTTTTCCATGGTACGATCCAAAAATCATCCTTGAACTCATCCATTCCTTCCACAAAAAACTGCCACACCATTGCACCTGCCCCAGCTTGTCTTCGCTTTGCAGATTTATAGGTGATGTCTAAAATGGTTTTATAAAAGCGGTCACGTTGCTCTGGCTGGAAGCCCTTGTTGAGGTCCGAGAATCCATATTCGGTGAAAAGGACAGGCTTGTTTAGTTCATAGTGAGCATCTTCAATGTGGGAAAGCATCCACTTGGAAACAAATGACAGTTTGTCTTCAAATGGTTGATTTTGAATCCTAGTAAAAAAGCAATATATATGTATATAGATCAATGTAGGTACAACAAAGAGAAACCTAATAGAAAAAGCCGTAAGAGCTTATACAACCCCCAAGCCATATCAATTTCAAAATAAAGCAAATGGTGTTATTTCTCAGTATTTGAAACAGCAGATGAAAAGCCAAAAACAAGTTTCCTTGCATAAAAGTTAAAAAATGCATAATTTTTTCGCAATGCGATACTTACCAATGATCTGGGTATACATGAACTGAGGCAAAATCAATGCCTGGCACCTTGTTATTGCGGATAAAATCAGATCCAAGGTCTGCTGCCCAGAATTCCGGGTTTACTGTCAATCTTTTGGGATTCTTAGGGCCATAAAATCCTTCCAGACCCACAGTCAGCATATGGTTCTTGTCAATTGATTTCACATATGCCGACATTTCCTCTATCCAATTCTACAATTCCATGAGAAGGAGTCAATTCATGCATGAATATGGATTGAATATATAGAGAACAAACAATTACACGCTTCTCTCTCTCTCTCTCTCTCTCTCTCTCTCGCCCTTTCCTCTGTTTTTTATGGAAAGGCATTGACACATGAGGTCAGCATACAGTCCTTTCTCATCTATTAAACTAGGTCCAGCAAAGGAATTTATCACACAATAATAGTTCCATACTTTTTCATGTCAAGTTCAGAAATTTGCACACACAATATTAGACGTTATGTGAGGTCAAAATTGATCACTATAGCAGCAGTATTCAACAAAAGTTCGTCAGCCTAATCGAGAATGCTACAAACTCTATGGAAAAGGTCCATTTTTTATTAGAAGATTATGGAGCTGTAAATTCACAACTTACTTGAAGAGTGTCTCCTGAAGGATCAGTCAGGCAGCGGGGTTCATTCATCAGCTCCCACGCAAAGATGGTAGGGTCATTCCTATATTCAATTCCAGTGATGGTGTTTTTTCTGGTCAGCAAAGTCTGGAAAAAAGAATTAAATAAGAATCAAGCACATACTCTATGAAGCAATGATATTATAGTAGCAATGGGATTATATATCAACCAAATATCTTGCAGGCTCATGTAAATTGATATGCATGAATTTCTTATCTAAAGGAACATTTGCTAGATTCTAAAAATCACAACTTTGTCAAAGACCAGGTGTAGTAACTGAAGGTCTATTATACCCTTTATGGGTTTGTGACACCATAAGCAGTGTTCGGTGGAAATTAATCATACCCATGGTCAGTAACTCTCAATATCAAGGTATATGATATGCCTTGCTTTAGCTGAGAGATTCATAGGACCTCAAGAGCAAATTATTGGACCTTTTGCATTAAACAAATAGACAGCAATGGTTTTGGTTGGGGCAGAGAGGGAACCATTTTGGAAATTTTAGGTTAAACTACAACTGCTGGTGATTCATGATGCACAAGACAATTTTCCTTCAAAAAAATGGAAATTTGGTTCTTCCAACCATGACTTCTATTGAATAAGAGAAATCCCTTGCAGTCCTAATTTAGGACCTATAACTATTTTGGCAAAGTAACATTCAATAAATTGCTTTCGGGAAGCTATATGACAAATTACCTTTACATAGTTCTTGAAGTATTTTTTGATGGTTGGATCATAAAAGAAAGAATCATTGGAAGAGCTCAAGCCAAGACCTTCTTCCCATGCCCACTTCACATACTGTGTCTTCCCACCATATGCTTTTAAGTTATTAACTAGACAAAGCAGCAGCCTGATTCCATGTTGTCTTGCTTCTGCAATGACATGATCCAAGGCCTGCCATAATGTCAGTCAATACAACAGAATTGAAATGGGAGTAAAGCCAATAATCATTTCTATCCATGGGCATAAAAAACAATCATTTTATTTCTTTGTACCTATTCTCTATTGTGCTTTCCAGAACTACACATTAAAACTAAAAAAGCCACAGGAACTTTGATTAAAAGGGGACAAAGGATATAAGTTATTCCTTAAACAAAACTGTGAACACTTATGGTTTTCTATGAAAATAAAATATAGTGTTATGCTCCAGTACATCATAATAGCCTATGCACATAGGTCTTGGTTTTCATTATGTAGCCAGTAAAGCCACTAGTCATTACTGCCCATTCATGTGCATAGAAGACTCGAACAAAATTAAAAAATTAAGCAATTTTAGACAAAAGTTCGAACACAATAATGATCCATATTGCTAAAGTTGAATTCACAAAATTAATCAAATCCAAAAGTGTTCAAGTTTAAAACTTTAAACTTCAAAAGGCATGTAACAAATAAAAGAGAAACTGAAAAACAAGTACAAAATGTGCAACTTTCATACCTTGAATACCCGCTCATCGAATTTACCAGGGGAAACCTGAAGAGCATTGTATGCACCATCATTGAAGGCCCATGTTCTACAAACAGTGAGACCCATCTTGGCACCAGCTTCCAGTATTTCACTAACTCTATGTTTGGTATGTTCCTCCACAGAATGGTCCATTAACCAATAAGAATTCCACCCATTAATGTAAAAAGGCCTACCATCCACCATAAACTGAGTCCCATTTCTGGTAACAGGAGCTAAATCTTGTTGTAGATGATAATGAAGCTTCAAATCACCAAAAGACATATAAAGAAACGCCACACAAGAAGCAAAACCAAGAATTGGGAAAAGCAGCCCATTCCCAGCCACCATTTTTTGCATCTATGCTATTTTAAGATCTGAAAAATGGCAAACGTACAAAAAGGAACAAACTTGCTCAAAATGAAATCAACTTCTAAGATACCCTTTTTGCTCTACATACCAAGAAGAGATTTGGTAATTAAGGAGCTGAAGCTGCACACAATAGCCAATGTTAAGGGCACCCAGATCCCTGTTTGACAAAACACCCAGAACAACTACGCTCCCAAACCTTAAAATCCTCAATGAGGCTCAACCCACATCAAGCTACAGAAAAAAGATAAGATTTTTATGTTGCTATCTTGTGATTAAGGTTGTGGGATTTATAAAGCACATCCAAGAAACGAAGAAGGAACTTATGCGATAAGGGTCAGAGAACTTGAAAGACCAAGAGAGAAAGGGCACCTAACAAATGACCACCATTGAAGACTAAGGACAGAATAAGAAGAAGGTGGTGATGGGAAAGTGATTGTGTGGTGGAATGTTGGCATCAACCTGATAAAATGGCCTTAAAATCAGATCTAGCTAAGCTTCAAAATCTTTCATTTCTCTTTGTTTCCTTCAATTTTAATATTCTAAAGAACAAGTTTCCAACCCCATTCAACGCCCATGGCCCATGCCTCTGGATCTCTCCTGCCAAATTTAGTTAGGTTACTAATAAGAAATTAAGAAAAGGGGGAGAGATATTTGAACAAAAATATGAGAAAACTCTCACATCTCATGTGCACATCTGTTTGTTGATCCGATTTTATACCATAATTGCAGCTTTTTTAGAACAAATATTTTTTTATAATATTTGCATAATAATAAATAAGATTATTATAATTTATCAAGAGGGGTAGATCTGAGAAGCTAGGAAACTGCACCCATGTGAAATACTTTAAATATGAGAATACTGCCACCACGCACTCCAAGTGTCCACACTCACTTTTACTGTGTTGTTTTCTACACTTTTACTCTTTTTCATTCCTCTTTTTTGACCAATTAATTGCAATTGCATAATTATGATACCCCAATAAAAAGATAGATATGGTTGTGCTAATAATTTAAAAACCAATCTATACAATTACCTTCACATTCATAGAACTTGGGATGAATTAGTTATGATATGTTTTGAGTTTCAATTTTAGAAATTATATATTCTTTAAATATTTGATAGATAGTATCAAAAAAGTAATTTATAAGTGAATTTTGAATACCGAATAAATTATAAAAAATAACTTTTGATCTTATATTTTAATTTATTTCTTTCTTATTATAAAATTTAGTATTGCTATTTTCATTAAAATGAAAGAGATTTGAAGGTATGTCCATCTAAAAATAGGAAATTTAGTTATTCTTTTCTTGGATAGTTAACTTGGGGAAGTTATGCATCCTTTTCATTGCAATTAGGGGTGTTCAAGACCCGATTTTACCTGAACAAAAAATTCGGGTAGGATTATTAGGGTCGGGTAATGTTGAGAATTTAAAGTTTTTTTCGAGATCGGATCGGGTTAAACCCTCATAAACCCGACCCTCCCGAACAACACACTCTTTTCCTTTAAAACGTAACGTTTTATTCATCGGACGAGTTCGAGTCATTATAATTAAAATTAAAAGACAAAATATTTTTAAATATAAAAAAATTTTGATTATTCGGACGGGATCCAAAATTTTGCGGATTATTCATATAGAGATTCAAATTATTCATAGAGTAGAGTAGGGTTTGAATATATGAAAAAATTCGGGTTCGGATCGGGTTGATCCGAACCCGCTCGATAAACACCCCAAATTGCAATGCATCATGAAATATTTTGCTTATTATAATATTAATTAGCTATTTTTTTTATTTCCAATTTGATTATTCCATGGATTGGCATCCTCTGCTGCCTGCTATACTATAGAATTTCAATTATTGAACGGTAGTTTTTTATTATTATATAATGGACAATAATACTGAAATAAGATTTTATTATATTATGTAAAAAAAATAGGGTTATGATGGTCATGTGTGATGCAATGCAGTATTATTGGAGTATGATGAAGAAGAATTATAAGTAACAAAATGGGGTATAGTAAGAGTCATTTTCAAGTAGAAAGGCAATCGAATGCTTTTTTGCTCATCGGAGAAGCTTCGATTTAACTTATATTGGAATTATTTTCTTATTTCTCATCATCATTATATCATATTTTCTTCCAATATACCATTAATTATCATGCATAAGATCGGTCGATATTTATGGATTTATTACTTAGATTTCCAAACAATGATGTTAAGCTTTTCACTACACTTTCTCTTATATTAATTTCTAAAGGTAACTTACCACTATATCGTTAACAACTAAGATGTTATAAATAAATATACAAATAGAATTTGGGGTAGCATATATATAGACTAAGATTCTCTATTCTATTATTGCAGGTCCAACGGCGATATGGTGCTGTACGTGAAATATTGTCAACCGACACTCATTTTTATTTATTTAATTGAACTTTGCCATATAGTAAGAGTACAATTTTTAAATAAATAGAAAGAACTAAATTATATTATTTTTGGTAAAATCAAAATATTCCACCCTTGTGCTTCAGCTTGACCAAAAAAATCCTAAAATAAATAATAACAAATGGAGATGTAATTTATTAATTGAATATAGAAAAGAGATAGAAGATATTGACTTGGAAGTTAGAAACATTGACTATAGTCCATACGGGCGTAATCCGTGGAGGATTGCAGGACCATTTGAACAATTATTGCATGGAAACCGGAAATTGTTTACTAATGTTAAATTTATATGATTTTTTTTTCTATCATGTCTCGACTATTGTAATGCACAAAATCGATTAATTTGAAATTTAATATTTTCGAATCCATAATTTAAAGCGATTGTCTTAACGACGTACACTTTTTATATAAGATAAAAATTAAACTTAAGATCTCACTTAAAGAAATTGGAATTACTTCGCACTCGAATCAATAAATATTGATAATTTTTTATTTTTTATAGAAACTGAATTAATTAATAATTTATAAATCAATTTAATAATAAATTGATATGTATATAAATAAATTATTATTGAATTGAGTTATAAAAATCTATTACATATATATGCACATTTTTTGAAAAAAAATTGATTGCTTCGTAATTATAATTCATTTTAGAAATAAGAAAATATTCGGAAAATCAAATACTTTAGTCACCGACACCATGTAGGTTATATATATTAATATAAGAGCCATCAACATTCCATGAAACAATAATTTTTGTTAAAAGAGGCAAATTTATTTATAAATTAAGAAAATAATTTATTTAAATCATATAAAAATTTAATTTTCACTTTATAAGTATAATTAATTGTTAAAATATTTAACAAAAAAATCGTATTTAACTTTTGCAAGCTCAATAATTGAAATCGGCTAAGGATTATAAGCCCAATTATATAATATAAAGCCCAATCCAACACTCCATTTTTATGCGACTATGGGCTCAAATTTAAATCAAGAACCCAAAAATTTCAAACCCATGACTCTCATTATTATTATTATTGCTAACCTAATCAAAGAAATTATAGGCATATAAGTTTTGTAGGAAGATTTAATAGCTTAATTATAGGGAGATTTGATAGTGTAATTATGGAAAATTAAGCTATAAAACTACAATTTATATATTTCTATGTTAGTGATACAGTAGGTAAAAGGATATACAAATATAGGAATTAATTTTTATCATGAAAATACATGATTTTTTATTTTTTTAAAATTTAATTTAATTTAAATTTAAAGTGGATGGATCAAAATTTTACAGGCCCATATGCACTTGCTTTATTGGTAGCCAAAATGTTATTCTTCCTTCACTTTTCTTCTACGTATTGCTTTTCTGTTATTTCTTATGTTCTGGTCCCATGCTTAACAATGGCAATTCATGACAAATTTTGATGAATGAAACAACCAAAATGAAAAAGAAAAGTTGCTCATCAAATTAATTAGAAAGAACAATAATACAATAAAAGGATCAGAGTTAGAACTTAGAACAATCAATTCAAACACTATGATATGGAAATTCAGCTGAAAAAAAACAATCAATCAGCTTCGTAGTTCCTTCTAACTAGAGCGAAGTAACCCAATACAGCACAAACAGCAGCAACAATATTTCCTTCTTTCAACAAAATCTTTAACACAGACCCAACAATCTCTCTCGTAATCTTTCTCCCTTCAATCACCAAAGCCTTTCTGGGTTTCCCGAAAAAGGCCAACAGAACAACAATACTAATCCAAATCACAACAGTGGCTGGCAAAGCCACAGCAAGAGCTGCAATCATTGAAAGAACCCCAAAAACAGCCCCTAATAGAACTGAGGCATACAAAGCAGGCCACCCAGATGAGGTAGAAGTGAGTTGGGATTGTTCTTGGTACCAACTAAGCACAGATTTGAGAAAATTCCCTGAAAATGATAAAAGAATTGCATATACTAACACAAATAGACATACCCATGTTCTCCTTCTGCTCATAATTGTTAGAAACAGACTGTATGTTGTTGATGGCTGCTGTGGGATTGAAATTGGAGTGGGTACTTCTTCTCGTTTTTCCATGATTTTTTTTTTTTAATTTTTGGGATTCAAATACCCTTTTGAAAAAATATATGATTTTGGACCTCTTCAAAGGCGGACTTGTCTCCAAGAATCTTCCTTTTTGCTCCTCCTTCCTTATTGGTTTCTGGGTTTTGTGTTTGCCATGTTCGAATTGAATAAAGATTTGATTTTTCTGATGTTGAAGAATGGATTTTTCTCCAAAAACTTTACCTTTCCCTCTTTTCTTTCCTAATGGCGTCTGGATACTGTGCTTGCTTTGGTAATTTTCCCCTTTTTTAATGGATACCAACAGTGGTGCGGCAGAGGTTTATGCAAAGGACAAAGCAGAATTATATCTTCTGTTCCTAAAACTACTTGCGGTTACTGAGCGTGGATTCACTCTCTGGCTTATCTTTTGGGATTGCTGCTCATGTATTAAAAATTACTAGTTTTAATACTATTAGCGTATTTTTAATAATTAATTTCATCCATTCCAATCCTATTTCCTAGTTTGATGCAATGTTAGTGTAATGCACGCAATAGATATAGGAGTGATGGATTGCATTTATTTGTCATCCAAAGGCGATAGTGCCAAAGTGAAAACCATGTCTTAGGCCAGAGCAGGGATGTTCATTGGGCAGATTTGGATCATCCGATCTCAATCTTAATAATCCGAATCTCAATTTTCTCAAATATTCCAATCCCACACTATAAATAATTTGAATTTCTATCCAACAATCCATAAAAATTTAAAATTTATTCGAATCATTTAAACTTATTTTTTAAATTAAAAAAATATTTTTTCTTTTTTAATTTATATAATTAAAATTAGTATTCGGATCGACTCGAATCCGAATTCACCCGATGAATATCAATACATAAAACATAACGTTTTGAATAATTGAGAAAGGTTGTTCGGAATGATCGAATTTGTAATGGTTTAACCCGATCCGAACCCAAATAATTTCAAAATTTTCAATTCTATCTGACCCTAATAATACTATCCGAATATCTAATTCAGTTAGGGTCGAATTTTGAACGACCCTTAGGTTAGAGAGACCAAATGAGCAGCTAATTGGGCTTTAAGAATTAGGTTTTGTGTCTTCTGGTCCAAAAAGTGATATTTGGGTATTTTAGAGATTTTGTTTGTTTTCTTGAAGAAAATATATCGTTGTTTTTCTATTTTTCTTAGGCCACATGAATAGGAATACAGTATGGACGAGCATGTAATGCGTATAAATTTAAACCGTCAATTCCTGCATACTTTAGCGATTAAATGGTCCAAATACGTGCATGCACATAATTTTTTTTTTTGTTTGAACCCTTCAAAGTTTTGTGCTTGATTCAGTTGCCAAGGTCCACCCTTACAACTAGCAGAATATTTAATAGGTCCAGGGCAACTACACTACTTTTGTTCTTCACTCGGGACAAATTTGGTCACTTGCTACTTCCTCAAATTAACTTAGGATAAAGCTTCTTTTCGTTCCATAATTAGAGCTAATAGATCAACTATTCAAATATATTGCTAATTGAGTATTGGCTCAAAGATTTTATATCCATTCAGGTAGCGTTTGTGAATTTTGAAAATATTGAAATTGAAAATATTGGAATCGAAATATTTCGATATTTCGGTAAACAATGCAAAGCATGCGTCAGTTCCTTTTGCTAGGCACCAGTCATTACGCAATATTAATATGGAAAGAGTGATGGTACCGTTAGGATTGGGCAAAGTGTTTTAGGCAGTGTGTGTAAATTGTGTCCTATAATAATAAGACACCATTTAGGATTATTTTGAATCGTTTTGGTTGAGAGGGTCGTCGTTACGAATGGTTTAAGTCGAATATGGCTTACCACTTGTACACTCGTTTTCATTGGCAGCTTTCATTTTCAAATTTCAAATGCCAGGAATGGTAATAATAGCATTAAATAATCTAACAATGGTTAATGGAAAGAAACATCACATCCTATGCTCTCAGTAAGTTTCTCACCAAGTAATCCCACTCAGCTCAAGCTTTCAATTTATATCTGTAATAAGTCCAACACTTTATGACTTTTCTAATACTCATAATACAACAATAATTCAACTTTGGAATAATATATGCAGATATTTTGAATATCAACATTAGGTGATGTGATTTAATGGATGATCACCTAGACTTTCATATCATCTAGAACCGTCAGATCACAGAGAAAATATCCTATACTTTAATATAAAATAAAAGAAAAAAGAAAAAAGAAAAAAGATATTTAGCAATTTTCTACCATCTTTCTTTTTGAGCAACCTACAAAATGGACTTTCCCCCTGGAATTGCATGAAATTCAATATGGCATGAACACCAAAACTGCCTTCAAATAAAGGAAATTTGTATCTTTCAAGATGAAATAAGATAAAAATTGTAATAAATTGAAAATTTTGTACTAAGTTAACAAACAAAATTTAATTTTACAGGGAATTGATCATCACCATAGAAGTTGAAAACCAAATTCCACTTTCAATCATTAAAAATATTTCACAATAATAGAAAACATTTGCTTCCCAAAACATAACAAAGCAAGAACTTAATGCATTAAGTTTATATTTTTTGCATAAATTACATTTATATTTAAAATTGGAGATCCTCACCGTTTCTCACCAGTAATGATCCAAAGCAGAGATCAGCAATCTCCATGAATGATCCGCAACATGGCCCAAGCTTCCACCTTCAAATAAGCTGACCTCATATATTGAAGAACCTAATTGAAGCAGCAGCAATTCCTTTTAATGCATATCCCCAAATTTGCAAGCAATTGAGTAAATTCTTCCTCAATTGAATACCGTCTTGCCAACTAACACTAATCAATCTCAGTATTCAGCACCCAAATTGCACAAAATCCAACATTTGCTCCACAGTGAACTAATTGCAAACTAATCATACTTTTCTCGCCAATTATAAACCAGAAAGAAAACCCATGAAAGTGCCAGCATTAGATCCCCAATCATCTGCTTTGGCCAATGCCCCGCCAAATCTTCAAGCTTTCTTTCAAAGTAAACCCTCCATAAAGCCATTGCTAGATGGAGAAGCACACAACCTTTAGCAAAAAAGCTTTGAAATTCTCTGTCTTTTACAAATGCCACCATCAACATTAAAAACCCAATTGCAAACAGAAGCAAACCAGCAAAAGAATAGGAGATTTGGATCAGTAATTGATCATGTGGAGTTGAACCTAACAGCTTTTGAGCAGTTTCTTTTCCATGGCCAAGAACAGAAATTTCCTTCAGATAGAACATAATTGATGAACCACAAGTAATTGCAACAGTAGAATGTAGAATGCAGATCATAGAAAACATAGAGGAACCCATTAATACAAAAATCTAAGCAAACCCTAAATTCATCATAAAGCATCAAACACCAAAAGCCCAGATAAACCCATGTATAGATTTTGATAGAACAGATCAATCAGCCAACAATACACCTAAATACTGAAAACCCAGATATTTTTTTTCCTCAATAACGCAATCAAAAGAAAACCCAGATATTTTTTTTTCCTCAATAACGCAATCAAAAGAAAACCCAGATGGGAAACAATCAAGAAGAAGAAAAACAAACCCCTTTAAGATTGATTCTGATACAGAGAAGGCTATAAAAGTGGATGATCTTATAGTGCAATTTCCCTATTGAGATTTGATAAAAGATTGTGACTTTCATTGTTGGTAAAGAGAATCTGATCTGGAAATTGGAGGAAGCCGCGAGGACAAAATGGCTGGGTTTATTGAGATGCCCGCTTCAGCAGTTGGATTTGGAGCAGTCATCTCTGGTTTTGTCTGCTAATTAGAGACGCCTTTAGCACTCCAAAAATGCTATCCACGCACCACTACTCCCACGATAAAATTGGGACAAGGTAATCTGTAATTAACGTTTTGTGGATTGGGAATAGCAAAGAGAGGATTGTAATTTTAACATTTTCTTACAAATTGTGATCTTTAATATATTAAATGTGAAAAATTACTCGTGCATTACTGCATCGTTATATAATTTAGTCAATTCTCATTGTTACTCTATCGACTTCAAAATACATATCATTTCAAAATACACATCGTTTAAAAAAAATTATTTCATAATACATGATATTTTGATATAATCAAAATACATTAATTAATTTTTATCAAATATACTTTTATTTAATTTGTCTTTATAAAAGTAATTTTCAATCTATATTAATTATACTATATAATTAATATAAAAATAATAAAATATTTTAATTATGAAATCATTATTATTTTTAAATACTGTACATTCTCCTCTAACGTCAAGTATTTTAAAACGGATTGAATATTTATTAATTTTTATTTTTATCTGTGTTAATATATAAATTTAATCTATAATTTTTTTTTAATTTGCATACATATTCCTTATACCTCCATGTTTGTATATTTTAAAGTAATCGATAAATTCTTAAATTTGATAAGAGAAATAGGTTGTTTATAGTAGTAGAATTGACGCCGTACCAAAATGAATATGGCAATAGGATCCAATAGAATAAAACAGTATGTGGAACCTGCAAAAAAGCTAGCCCAGCCGTATCTCCATATTTGTATATTTTAAAGGAATGAAGCCAATAAACTTAATTTATTGTAGTTTATTCATGCAAGTATTATTTAAGAAAAAAAAACATTTATGCAAGTTTCAATTAATAGTATAGTTCTTAATAAATTAATGCTATTAATTTATAATTAATTGATGAAATTTCGAGTTTTGGTTTTAACTTAATTGCTTTAAAATTATTAAACGAGGACTATATATAGTTTGGTGCTATATATTTATATAATTTTAATGTGGATTATGGTTATTGATACAATGAGGCAAGCTTTGTGGCAAATAAAATTATAGAAAAAAAGGAAAGTTTTGAAATAAGTTTTTTGTGAAATATTTTAATTGATAGATGTTAATTTTAATATATTAAAATTTTTTTAATTTAATGGAAAAAACCCGCTATTAAAACATAAAATATTAATCACATTATTGAATATTTTAAATTATCTTGTATTTTGGGAGCCTTTCTTTTTCTTACGCTAAGATAATGGCATAGACAACAAAAATCATGCTATAATTACAAATTAGTGGCGCAATTGACACTTTCCTTAAGTCAAAAGTCTTATGATTAAATATAAATTCATGTAATGGAAAGAGGTAAAGAAAGGTGAATAAGTGATTAATTTTATACTTGATAAATACTTCATAACTAAGAAATTGTGTGATTTATTAGTAAAGATTTTGCCTTTTTAACTTTTGATGCTTTATTTATTTATAATTTTGAGACTAATTTTCACTTGCCAATTGCTTGCCAGCTTTAAAATTTGCACTTAGTAACAGAAATATTTATAAAATTTAATATGCATTGCTATCTTTGAAAATTCTATCAATTAATCATTGCCAATATTAGTGTTTTTTTCTTTTTTTTTGTTTATTTTCCATTTCCATAAAAGAAAAAATAAGGATAAAATTTGTTATAAAATGTTGAAAATTTATAAATTTATTTTTCTAAATGTCATTAAAATATTAAAAACGGTACATATTCTATTCATATTGGTCTATAATATATTTTCAAATATTTTTAAATTAAAAATCTTTTTGCTATTTACTTTTAAAAATTTATAATCATGAAAAAAAAGCATAAGTTATGCAAAAATAAAAGACTTCACGCATATCTCTTTGTATATGGAAATCTTTGTACGGAAAATTATTTTATAACAAGTACAAAAATATAGTAATAATTGAAACAGAAAATTCCAAAATAATAATAATAATAAATCAATGACAATTGAAACAGTCAAAATTCAACATTTATGGAGTCCATAACGTGCCATATAAGTTCAAGGAATTTTCCTGCGTAAACGAAGTTTGTAATATAAAATAAAAAAAAATATTCTTTTATAATTAATTTCATATATATATATATATATAAACATGGAATAAATGTCAAGTAACGTGGGTTCTTACTTAAATGCCTAAACAAAGAAAAAAGTGTTGGAGACGTTTGAATATTTCAAATGTCTGGCCATTATTGTTTCCTAAAAGTTAGGAATTTGTTTTGTTTCTGTTTTTATTTGACAATTTCTTTAGCTATTTACCACGGTCTTAGGATCCAAACGTGGATTGTTTTTTTGAATTTCTATTGCTTTGTAATGGCTATATAAGCCAAGTTCATTTTCAGTATTAAATAAGAGAGTAAGACTGAAAGTATCTTTGTTCAAGTCTAAATTGTTCTTTCACATTTTGGTATCAGAGCCATCAAAGAGGCCTGAGCGTGAGAGTGAGTAAAACACTACGATAGAAAAGTGTGTGAGAAACAGCAAGAGTGAAGATGTCAGGAGAGACGAGCAATTATGCTCAACCTTGTATTCCCAAGTTTGAGGGAGATTATGATCACTGGAGCATGCTTATGGAGAACCTCCTGAGATCAAAAGAATATTGGATTATTATCGAGACAGGGTACACAAAGCCTGCTGCTGGAAAGGTATTGACTGGTGCACAAAGGAAAACTCTGGAGGAGCTGAAGTTGAAAGACTTAAAGGCAAAGAATTACCTTTTTCAGTCAATCGATAAGACTATTTTGAAGACGATCACTCAAAAGGAGATATCTAAGCAGCTGTGGGACTCAATGAAGATAAAGTATCAAGGAAATGCCAGAGTTCAACGTGCTCAACTTCAAACTCTTCGCAGGAAGTTTGAGGTCCTGGAGATGCAGCTTGGAGAGTCAGTCACAGACTACATTGCAAGAGTGATGGTAGTAGCCAATGATATGAGGAATTTTGGTGAAGATATGTCGGACGTAAAGATTGTTGAGAAGATCCTCCGTACCCTCACTGAAAGGTATAACTACATTGTGTGCGTAATAGAGGAGTCCAAAGACATTGATCGTCTTTCAGTGGATGAGTTACAGAGCTCTCTACTTGTCCATGAACAGAAGTTCCGAAAAAGTGGTGGAGATGAGCAAGCATTGAAAGTCTCTTATGAAGACAGAGCTAGTGACAGAGGAAGAGGGCGTGGAGCTTTCAGAGGAAGAGGCCGAGGGAGGCAGAGTTTCAACAAGTCACAAGTTGAGTGCTATAAATGTCATCAGCTAGGACACTTTCGGTACGAATGCCCTAGCTGGGAAAAGGCAGCAAACTATGTGGAGTTGGATGCTGAAGAAGATCTTCTCTTGATGGCTCATGTTGAACTTAACAGTGCAAAGAGAGAAGCAGTATGGTTTCTTGACTCAGGTTGCTCAAATCACATGATCGGAAGCAAGTAGTGGTTTATGGATCTTGATGAGGAGTTTCGACATTCAGTAAAGCTGGGGAATAATTCAAAGCTGCTGGTGATGGGAATAGGAAATATTAGGCTAGAAGTTGAAGGCATAACTCAGGTAGTTACTAATGTTTTCTACATTCCTCAGCTCACAAATAATTTATTAAGTGTTGGTCAGCTACAAGAGAAAGGGCTGACTATTATGATTCAAGATGGAGCATGCAAAATCTATCATCCTAAGAAAGGCCTTATTGTCCATACTCAGCTGACAACAAATAGAATGTTTGTATTGCTTGCTTCTATAAAGTCAAAAGAACCAAACTGCCTCCAAGTCACAACTGAGGACACCACTGATCTCTGGCATCGACGATATGGTCATTCAAACAACAAAAGCCTAAGAACCTTGCAGTTCAAACAACTTGTAAAAGGGATACCTCAACTCAAAGCTACAACCAAAGTATGTACGGTATGCAACATTGGAAAGCAACATCGTGGGGCCATGCCAAAGAAAAGTCAACGGAGAGCGTCGCAAAAGCTACAATTAATACATGTTGATATTTGCGGTCCCATCACACCAATTTCAAACAGCAATAAAAGAGATCAAGGTATTAAGAGGCAACTTATGGCAGCATACACCCCTCAACAGAATGGGATTGCAGAACGTAAGAATCGAACTATCATGAATATGGTTCGATGCTTACTTGCAGAAAAACTAATGCCCAAAGTATTTTGGGCGGAAGCAGTTCGGTGGACAGTGCATGTGCTGAATAAGAGTCCTACTGTGGCGGTGAAAGATAAGACTCCAGAAGAGTGTTGGAGTGGAATTAAACCAGCTGTATATTACTTTCGAGTTTTTGGTTGCATTGGTCATATTCATATCCCAGATAACAAGAGATCAAAGCTGGACAACAAGAGCTATAAATGTGTGTTTCTCGGATACAGTGAAGAGTCTAAAGCCTACAGGCTTTTCGACCCCATTGCCAAGAAAATTATAACCAGTAGAGATGTGGTATTCGAAAAAGACAAAACTTGGGATTGGGGAAGGAGTGAAGATGAGGTGAAGTTCGATGTAATTGATTGGGGAGATAATGAGCATGATGGAAGTGTTCTTTGTGACGATGAAGAAGATACAGAAGAAGAGAGAAATAAAGATGAATCACCAACTGGCACTAACTTGAATGAAGGCGTAATGGCCTCAACACCGGTCTGGCCGTGAACAGTAAATTCCGATGGCGAATAGTGCACTCAGGCCGTAAAACGGACCCGAAAGTGAAAAATATTTTATTTGACCATCGGGAAGTATTGGTCATGGTGAGTCCGGGGTTGAAATTTGAAATGAAATCGAGGTTAAATAGACCTCCGAAAGTCGAAAATACGAAAAAGGTAGCGAGTCAATTTCCCTGGTAGGGAAGGTGACTTGATTTTGCATAAATTTTTAAAAATAGTAAATGAACTCCAAAAATTGCCATATTTTGTAGATCTTCATGAAATCTCATGTAGAATATTTTGGTATAAAGAAATGAATTTTTCGGCGATGTCGACAGTTGTCGAATCGAACCAGTTCGGTTGAATCGGACCAGTAACGGACTCCGATTGAGCCAAAATTTTGTGTGCTACCTAATTTGGATGTGATAAGAATTATGGAATTGAAATTGGAGTGATTTGAAGTGAGAAAATGGGAGAAATAATTTTGGACTTTAAATTAGGTGTTAATGGGCTTTAACTAATTAACTAAGCCCATTAACCCAATTCAAGCCCACAAAGCCCAAAACCCAGCCTATATAAAGAGGAAAATTTCTGGAACCAGCCAGCACAGCCTCTTCTTCCTCCTCTCTTCCTCTTGGCCGAATACCTCTCCACCATTGTTGTTGGATTTTTTCTTCATTTTTCTCTCCATTTCACACCAAATCAAGCCACCTAATAATAATGTCTGCCTCTCTAGTTAAGTGTTGTGACCTCCTCTCTTCAAATCAAGGAAGGAAATCGAGAAAAATTTGGAGAGAGAGTTTAGGGTTTCATTTGAGGGAATCAAGAAGACTTGAAAGCTTCCAAGGCTAAAGGCAAGGAAAAGGAAGCTTAGGCATCCTAGAACAAGAAAGAAAGGTTAGTGGCTAATACATCTTAGTAATTTCTTTGATTTCAATTAAGTACCCTTTATGTAAGTTAGGGTTTATATGAGAAAATGATGATTTAATTGAAATTAATGATGAAATAGTGTATCTAGACCTTGAATAAGTATGTTAAAATGTTTAAATGATTTATTGAATGATGATATGGTATATTTACCTTGATGGCCGAATTATACCTTAAAGAAAACCTAATTGGATTTTGTGAATTTTGATGAATTTAAGCTTTTAAATGATACTAGAAATGAAATAATATGCTTAGGAATTTTTATGAAATTTATTGAAATTAAATGAATATTTTAGAGAATATTTGCAATTATGTAAGTAATGAAAATATGGCATTTATATGAAATAAAATGTAAATTGATGAGAAAGTGAATGATTTTGGTGAATTATGGTAGAATAATTCACAATCTATGTGAAAGAATGAAAAGAAATGACTACGAGTAATTTCGAGTCATGAAATAATGAAAAAAATTTAAGTTTGATTGAAATTTTGATGAAATTGTGCCCTTAGAATTAGTCTGGCAGTAAAAGCCTAGCTCAGAATATAATTGGCTAGTCATAGGGACATCTGTACCGCGGTGCAAGTCACGGCGACTTGCTTAGTTATGGTAGGATCACTGATCACCATAGCTTCTGTTGTACCTGGTATCTGCTACGTGGAAAAATGATCGCTGAGATCATTTTTCAGTCTATATGTGGCCCATGAGGGTCCACGTCCCGAGTATCCAGTATGAGAATTTCTGTTGGTACTGTACTAAGGGCATGAAATGAAATGAAAGTGAAAATAAGTTAAAAGAAATGAAAAGAATGATAAAAATGAAGTTTAAAATGGAAAAAGGGCTAAAATGAAAGAAAATGAAAGTTTAGGGGCAAAATGGTAATTTTGCCAAATTGGATAATTAATAAGTAAAAATAAATGAGAAATGATTAACAAGGGCAAAATAGTAATTTTGGAGACTTAACAGTGCCAAAAGATGAAATTTTATAGTACAGGGACTAAACTGTAATTTTACCCAAAAGTAGTGAAATAAGGAATAAGTGATGAATAATGATGAAACTAATGTAAAGGAAATGAAAGTAAATGACTATAATGGCAAAATTGTAAATGTTAAGGAAAAGGACATTTTTGGAATTTAGTAAAATTGTGAGGACTAAAAAGGAAATTAGTCAACCGTTATGAAATAAATGAAAAAAAAATGTGAATAATGTGAAAAACCACTGTTTTCACTTAAACGGAATGAAAAATGCTTAATTGTCTTTATTTAGAATTTAAATGATTAAATAAAGTATATTAAAGAAATAAATATTGCAAAGAAAGTATTAGGATTGTTAGACACCACTGGACATAGTTTATGCTCAGCATGTAGTTTTTACTGCATGCAGGTACAGCGCTGGAGGAGCAGTGATGCACAGAATGAAGGACAAGAAATTTTGTTATTTAGTACATTATGTAAACTTTGGCATGTATATAAATGATTAATATATATAAATATTTGGATATGTAGAGATATATAAACATATATGTGTGTGATTGTGATGATGAGATGTTTTGATTTATTGGATGCTTGATGGAGATTTTGGAGTAAGGGAATGATTGTTATAGAAGTGTTGTGCCTCTGAGAGGCTGTGTGTTGTCTGATTTTTCAGGAGGCTAGACAAATACAGCCGTTATACTGCCGAAATTTTATTAAGTAAATAGTAACCCGGGACAGTTATAGGTCATTGAGTACCTAAATAATCAGTAATATCGAATTTTGATATTAGGTAAATGTTAATTAAAAGAAAAAAAATTTCGATTTACGTGCACTGTTCCGTATAATCAGAGTACCTAAATAATCACAATATTGCTACGACATTGTTCACGCAAAATTTTGCGACGAAATATTGCTACGATATTGTTCATGTAAAATTTTGCGACGACAGTGTTTTCGTCACAATATTGCTACGACATTGTTAACGCTAAATAGCTATTGTTCAAACATGCTAATCCCTCGCTAAATTAAAAGTATTTTTTTATTTTTAAATTAATATGAAAATTTTATCATTTAAATGATAAACCACAGATGACAAATTTATATTTATAGATTACTTAATATTTAATACAAAAAGATATATATTCATGAAAAGATTGTTATTTACAAATTGATATCATTAATTGTATATCTAAAATAATGTATGCATATATAACAATAACAAATGTCACCCAAAATGTCATACTATATACTTATAACTATAATGTAAATAGATACATTTGCTCCTAAATCTACTGCTGAAAAAAGTTGTTGCATCTCCATTTATTGTTGGATTTGTCTGACCCGTCGATCCATCTCTTGTTCATGATCAGCACAAATCTCAACTTAAAACTCAATCTGCATAGTGGTAAAATATTGCAAGTACAAGCTATGAGAAACAAATAGAAAATTACTACAAACCTAATAAAAACGCAAGTAGTGGATCTCTTTTTCGAGATTTTTAAGAATAATATCGAATCTTAAAAAGCTTAGCTTTGGTTGTTTATGGGGTTTTATCAATCTATTGCATGGCTATGGAATTAGAATGATAAGCAAGTCTAGTCTAATATGCTATCTTGTGTTAAAATCAATTAAGATTTCTAAATCAAATTAAAAATAAAAAAAAGCATAAAAGTCCACTGTGAGTAATCAAATGATGCATGGATCAAAAATAAGAAATAATTGTATACCAACATCTTTGCATGCATTAAAAAGATGCTAAAAGTATACAACCTACGTTGAGTGGCGGCTAATGGGTAACATGCAGAAACTTTAATACCAAACCCAATAAATGGGTTAATTAGGATTTACCATGACTTGACCATCATATATTCTAGAACCAGCTGAACACAGTAAAAAAATCAGCCCCCAGCACCCATTCTAATATACCAGCTACTACCTATAGTGACTTTCATCTATTAGAATTTGGCTCAGATAATTCCACATCCCCTAAACTTTGTACTCTAAAGCAATACCATGGTTGAAAATGTCATTGGACTCCAAAATATATAGCCGAGCGTCCCCACCTATTTCTCCCTTTAGACTAGGCTAATACCAAAGGGCAACATAGGCATTATCGTAAGAAACATCCAGGTAAAAGAAAAGAGGATTTTCCGTCCATAGCAAATAACCTTCACAATATTCTATAATCAACTCCTCAAAAAAGAAAAGCCATACTTATGATAATTATCAATTTTAGATCAAATAAAAAAAATCTTGCAATGTCGGACTCAAATTATCAATTCATATATGATTTATAATTAACCCTTAAACTTTTAAGAGAATTCAACGTTACCTTCTTCATTCGAATTATTATCCTTCAACTTATAAACTAGATTAGCTTTAACTCTTCTAAACAAAATAGTCTAAAAGTAAGATTATTATAAGTCAAAATTTATAAATATATTGTAATATTAGAATTCAAAAAGAAAATGAAACATATACATCAACTGTTAAAAATCAATGAATTTTAGCATAAACAAATATTGTGCAATTAAAAAAAAGTAAATAGAAAAAAAGATTAAGTTCAACAGGGGCAGCAATTGTAATTATTCAATTATTCAACAGTGGCATCAATTGTAAATCATTTTCCAATAAGCAATTGTAAATAAAAAAAACTGCACATGTAGATCTTAACAGTATAAAACAGTTCTTTTACAAGCAGGCATCATCATACCTTGTGATATGCACGGATGACCATCAGCCCAGCATACTCTCCAGCAGCACCGGCATTAGGTTGCAATGAGAAAGAGTCAAACCCGATGATGGTACACAATAAATCACCCAAGTTGTTGAACATTTCCTTTAAGAAATACAAAAATTCAAACAAAGGTAAATTTGATTGTTCATGCACAGCATATGCATCCTGATTTTCTGTTTAAATGACATGCACAACTACCTACCTACCTGTAAATGTTAAAGATTTGGTGCATCAAGAATGGACTCTCCCTTGTTAGCTTTGGGGGATCAGGAATTCAAAGATTTGGTACATTCTGATCAAACATAAAATCTCACTTTCAATGGGAGATCAGGAATTCAAAGAAGTTTAAGACTTGATAGCATCCGACAATAGAAAATGCAATAACAATAAATGAGCTTCTCCAAAAGCAAGGGGGAACAGAAAAATGGGGGACACCAGTAACAAATGGACTGTACCCGTTTCTTGTCAAAGAGTAAAACATCATACAGCATCTGCCATAACATGAACATATATTACCTGAGCTGTACTAATGGGGACAACACCTGGGTGGTCTATGAAGAACTGCTTATCATCCCGAAGATCTGGCTCATTGGAAAAGACAGAGAAAGTGAAGATTAAAATTCAAGAAGAAATATTGTGATTTTACTTTAAATAAAGCATCCAATGACGAGAAAACATATATCATCACAAAAAAAATGAAGGCCATGATCTGTTTAGACTTAAAACTGATATATCCACTGAATCAGCTGCCATTACCCGTCTCCAATTACCCTTTATCTATGCTGTTAACCACCACAATGAATTTAGATAATTTAACAACATAATATTCAGGTAACCAAAAAATAAATTTCGATGAAACATTCTTAGAAATGACTTCTGGATTAGCAGCAAAAGGGAAAGCTGAGCACCAGGAGAGTGAGCCACCTGGGAAGAACCCTGGCCTTGCTGATGAGAGAGAATGCCATTATGAAAACATCAGCTCCACGATAACTTAAAGGTCTTAATCTATTGTAATCCTCTTGCCCTGTTCAGGCCACAACATATTAAAACTAAACTGAGAAAACATATATAATAAACTATTGAGAGGGAAAAGAAGAAAAATAGAAGACAAGTTGTAAATATTACCTGCAGTATCCCATAACCCCATATTAACAGTTGCTCCATTGACAACCACATTTGCACTGAAATTGTCAAAAATAGTTGGCACATAATCCTGTTTAACATAGGCGGTGCACAAATAATTAATAAATGGCATGATAAACCAAACATCCACTTCAAAAGCTTCTAAGAATTTATAAAACAAAATGTATGGAATCGGAAAAAAATATAAGATTTGGCACAGGCAATTGGCATGCTGAAGGTTGACGAAATAAAGGAATCCTAAAACACAAAAAGTACAACTACCTATACATCTTACAATAACCGATAGCTGATGTGAGAAATACCTTTCCTAACTATGCAGATTCATCATTATAAAGCTGAGACGAAGTAATGTGAAACTAATGCATGAAGCTATCTAATTTGCCTTTTTAACATTGCTTTCCAGCTTTTAAGCAGCTGGGTAAGGTATAATGTAACAGCTAAGCCTAATAGCATAATCCTTCAGAGTTAACAAACAGTACGGCTACATGCTTAAACACATTTGCTGTTTGAATCACATAATAAAAAACACCAAGTTCATAAAACTAAGTAAATTAACAGTCTGGGTACCTGCAGCTTTGTTAGAGCATCTTCAATGTTACCCCTGAGAAAAAAAGAGTAGGTTTAAACCAACATGTCCATCATCAAATGTTTATATAAGTGAAAAAAGACAAGGAAAGGCATAGAGAATAACTTCTGAGTTCTTGTCTTTGTTGAAGAAATCACGAGCTCACCATCCTTGTTGATTCGATTCTTCTCCTGTAATAAACAGAAGTTGACAATTTGTAAAATTGCAGGACAAAAACCACAGAGACATACTCTTTCCTTTCTAATAAGGAAATGCAATGTCAGATGAAAATGAAACTCCAACGGATGAGAGAAATAGTAGAGATGTTTAATTTGTAGCTGCCCTGTTTGTATACTTATGCAATCCTTTGTATTTCCTTCTCTCTCCTTCCTTAACGTTTGGTCTTTCTCTACATTCAGTGTTCATTTCAATTACATAGCCAAAAAAAGCCAATCTGCATTCTTTATAACAACTTTTTTTAGTGCTTTCCACCTTGGTGTTCACTATCTCAATTACAAAACAAGTTAAACTAAGTCAAAGTCCCTGGAAAACAAGTTATCAGACAGAAGATAACAGTGATCCCATACCAAATATAAGGAAATGAACATAACGAACCTTTATTCACATTCTGACCTCCAGGCCCACCATTTCTAGCAAAACTTACACTTGCATGGTCTGCAAGGGAACATTGATGAAGAAACTTTAACTTACTTTTAGGTTGACCAACATAACAAATTGAACCAGAACCTAAAATAAAAGCCCAGGGAAGATGCGCTCTGCTATCCTTAGAATTGTCAAAACTACAGCTGAAATTACCACAAACTGAAGTAGGACGCCAACAACATTATAAGACCGTACCAGAGAAAGTAACATAACCACTTCTGCTTCCTAGATAGCTAGACTCGTGTGAAAAAAAATGAAAAAAAGAAAATAACACCATTACAAACAAAGCAACACTGAAGATGGGTAATTAAAATTCAGAATTACATAAACAATCAGAGGATGTGAAGAAGTTGAAACAAGCTTAGTTTGTCAATTGAACCACACCCAATGGCCAATAATCCCTAAATAACATTTCTCTTCCTTTCACGTGCTATAAACCCAAAAAGGAATTTTCATCTTATAAGAATGTCGAAGAGTGATCTGTTACTGATACGACACTAATTCAGTTCCAAACACTTGAAAAATAAGTGCCCATTGTGATTTTTGGAGGCGGCTCATTCCCAGCAGAGCTGGCTCGCTCCTCAGCTTCTTGTAGAAGCTGCTGAACCTGCGAAAGCCGAGCAAACACCTTCTTATCATTGGAGGCAGCGCAGCGAATCCGGGTGAAACCAAATTGGCGGGTTGCAGATTTAAGCGCGGCCGCCTAGGCTTGGTAGAGAAAGAAGCCATGCATGTGCCGAGGGTTTACAGGGATGAGGCAGGGTGGAGTTGGTGGAGGAATGAACTGTCAAGATTGTGGTAACCAAGCTAAGAAAGACTGTGTTTATTTGAGATGTAGAACTTGTTGTAAAAGCCGAGGGTTTCAGTGCCCGCCAATACTTCTTTTTCGAAAAAATGAAATCCGCCGATACTTCTTTTTATCCCCCTCAAAAATTTATGAATTTAGCTACAAAATAGGCTGTAGCAAAATTTGCTACAGCATTTTTCCAAGCTAAAAATTTTGTGAGTGCTATATTCTCTCAATTTAATTATTTTATTATATAACTTATAATAATTAATCATAATTAATATTATTGAATATAAATATAATAATTATTTTAATTTAATTAGTTAAATTTATTAAAATAAATGATTTAATTAAATGTAAATGAAATTTAAATATTAAAAATTAAAATGTAAATGAAATTTAAATATTAAAAATTAAAATTATATAAAAATAATCAAATAAAAATTCTAGAATTATAAAATTATAAAATTCTAGTATTAACTTTATGAGTAAAATATGAAATAATATATTTCCTTAATTATATAAAAATAGTTAAAAGTAAAATATAAAATAATATATTTCCTTAATTTGCGATAATAATGTTGTCGCTAATTAAACCATAGGAAGGGAATAGTATATTTTGCCTAATTTTGCGACAACAGTGTTGTTGCCAATTAGCTACAACAGTGTTGTCGCTAATTAGCTACAACACTGTTGTCGCCAATTAGCTACAACGGCGTTGTCGCTAATTAGATACAACAATGTTGTCGCCAATTGAGCCATAGGAAGGGAATAGTGTATTTTGCCTAATTTGCGACAACACTGTTGTTGCCAATTAGCTACAACGGTGTTGTCGCTAATTAGCTACAACAATATTGTCGCCAATTGAGTCATAGGAAGGGAATAATGTATTTTGCCTAATTTGCGACAACACTGTTGTCGCCAATTAGCTACAACGGTGTTGTCGCTAATTAGCTACAATAATGTTGTCGCCAATTGAGCCATAGGAAGGGAATAGTGTATTTTGCCTAATTTGCGACAACACTGTTGTCGCCAATTAGCTACAACTGTGTTGTCGCTAATTAGCTACAACAATGTTGTCGCCAATTGAGCCATAGGAAGGAAATAGTGTATTTTACCTAATTTGAGACAACATTGTTGTCGCCAATTAGCTACAACGGTGTTGTCGCTAATTAGCTACAACAATGTTGTCGCCAATTGAGCCATAGAAAGGGAATAGTATATTTTGCCTAATTTGCGACAACACTGTTGTCGCCAATTAGCTACAACGGTGTTGTCGCTAATTAGCTACAACAATGTTGTCGCCAATTGAGCAATAGGAAGGGAATAGTGTATTTTGCCTAATTTGCGACAACACTGTTGTCGCTAATTAGCTACAATGGTGTTGTCGCCAATTGAGCCATAGGAAGGGAATAGTGTATTTTGCCTAATTTGCGACAACACTGTTGTCGCCAATTAGCTACAACAGTGTTGTCGCTAATTGGCTACAACAATGTTGTCGCCAATTGAGCCATAGGAAGGGAATAGTGTATTTTGCCTAATTTGCGACAACACTGTTGTCGCCAATTAGCTACAACGGTGTTATCGCTAATTAGCTACAACAATGTTGTCGCCAATTAGCTACAATAATGTTGTCGTCAATTGAGCCATAGAAGGGAATAGTATATGTTGCCTAATTTGCGACAGCATTGTTGTCGCCAATTAGCTACAACGTTGTTGTCGCTAATTAGCTACAACAATGTTGTCGCTAAATATGCTTTTATCGTCGCAATTGTTTGCGCCAAAATTTTGGCGCCTGATATTAGCAACAATACGAATTTATTGTCGTTAATTTGTCGCAATATTTATTTTTCCACCAAATCTTTCAATATTTGCGACGAAAGTCATTTTTTGTCGCTATATTGTTCATTTAGCAACGAATTTTGTGTTGTCGCAAATTTTTGTCGCTATTCTGTATTTTTTTTTGTAGTGTGAGAACTGATTTTCTGTCCGATGTGATATCCGCCACTGCTGCAAAAAAGTTGATTAGAAAAGGATGTGTGGCATACCTGTGTTATGCAGTGGAATCAAAGAAAGTCAGTCCAAAGATGTCAGAAGTACCTACTGTCAGGGAGTTTCAGGATGTCTTTCCTGATGAGTTGCCTGGTTTACCACCTGACAGGTAGGTAGAATTTTCTATTGATGTTGCTCCAGGTACCGTACCTATTTCTATTGCTCCCTATAAGATGGCACCTGCAGAGTTAAAAGAATTGAAAATTCAGTTGCAAGAATTGTTAGATAAGGGGTTTATTAGGCCCAGTGTTTCTCCCTGGGGTGTGCCAGTCCTGTTTGTCAAGAAGAAAGATGGTACACTCAGGTTGTGCATTGACTATAGACAACTGAATAAAGTCACCATTAAGAACAAGTATCCTCTCCCTCGCATTGAAGACTTGTTTGATCAGCTTAAGGGAGCAGGTGTTTTCTCGAAGATTGACCTGAGATCAGACTATTATCAAATGGGAGTGAAAGAAGTAGATGTGCCGAAGACTTCTTTTCGTACCAGGTATGGTCACTATGAATTTCTGGTTATGCCTTTTGGGCTTACGAATGCTCCAGCCGCTTTTATGGACTTGATGAATAGGGTTTTTCATCCCTATTTGGACCAGTTTGTAGTAGTTTTTATTGATGATATTCTGGTCTACTCCAAGACGCCGGAAGAACATGATAAGCATCTGAAGCTTGTTCTGCAAGTCCTAAGGGAAAAACAGTTATATGCTAAGTTCAGTAAATGTGACTTCTGATTAAATGAGGTGTCTTTTCTGGGTCATGTAATCTCAGCAGAAGGTATTAAAGTGGATCCTTCAAAGATTGATGCGATTATCCAATGGAAACCACCCAAGAATGTTACGGAAGTGAGGAGTTTTCTGGGTTTAGCTGGGTACTATAGGAGATTCATTAAAGGTTTTCTACTATTGCAATACCTTTAACCCGGTTACTACAGAAGAATGTTAGATTTGTGTGGACTGATGCTTGTCAGCAATGTTTTGAAAGACTTAAAAGCATGTTGACTGAAACTCCAATTCTTACTCAACCTGAATCGGGTAAGGATTTTGTGGTCTATAAGGATGCATCCAGGAATGGATTAGGGTGTGTTTTGATGCAGGAAGGCAGGGTGATTGCATATGCCTCCCGACAGTTGAAAACACATGAGAAGAACTACCCTACCCATGATCTGGAGTTAGCAGCCATTGTTCTTGCGCTGAAAATTTGGAGACATTATTTATATGGCGAGAGATGCTATATCTACTCAGATCATAAGAGTTTAAAATACCTTCTCACTCAGAAAGAGCTTAACCTTAGACAAAGGCGATGGTTGGAATTGATCAAGGATTATGATTGCTACATCGATTACCACCCAGGAAAAGCTAATGTAGTAGCTGATGCACTTAGTAGGAAATTTATGTCAGGTGATGTGAATACCCTTAAGTAATTAGTACAAGTGATTGTTTTGCTTTAGTAATTGATTGTTTTGGTTGCAGCTCTCCGAGCTATGAATGTCCAGTTAAGTTTAGATTCAGATGGAGCCCTGGTAGCTGAATTACAAGTAAAGCCTGACTTTGTGCATCAAGTTAAGACTGCTCAGTTAGAAGATGATTGGTTGATGAGCATTAAGAATAAACTTCAGAATGGCAGTGTAGAGAATTACTTCTTGAGTGATGATGGGAGCCTTTATTTTAAGCAAAGGCTTTGTGTTCCAAACCAAGAAGAGTTGAAGAAAAGTATTCTAACTGAAGCACATCATAGCAGTTATGCAATGCATCCTGGAGGCAATAAAATGTATCAAGATTTGAAAGCTTTCTATTGGTGGCCAGGTATGAAGCGAGATGTGACAGAATTTATAAGTAAATGTCTGATCTGTCAGCAAGTAAAAGCTGAGCACCAAGTTCCTTCAGGGTTGTTGCATCCTTTGTTAGTACCAGAGTGGAAATGGGACCGAGTGACCATGGATTTTGTGACAGGCTTGCCACTGACTCAGAAGAAGCATGATGCCATCTGGGTGATTATAGATCGACTCACTAAGTCAGCTCACTTTCTGCCCGTACGGATGGACTATCCTTTGTCTAAACTGGAGGAATTGTATATTAATGAGATAGCAAGATTGCATGGAGTGCCATCTTCCATTGTTTCTGACAGGGATCCGAGGTTTACTTCTCGATTCTGGCACAGTTTTCAAGATGCTTTAGGTACGAGGCTTCACTTTAGTACAGCCTTTCACCCTCAGACAGATGGCCAGTCCGAAAGAGTGATCCAGGTTTTGAAGGATATGCTCAGATGTTGCATTCTAGAGTTTGGATCCAGTTGGGAAAAGCATTTACCTTTGGCAGAGTTTGTATACAATAACAGTCACCAATCCAGCTTGAAAATGGCACCTTTTGAAGCCCTGTATGGTAGAAAGTGCAGAACTCCTCTATGTTGGACCGAATTAAGTGAAAGGAAGTTAGTAGGTTCTGAGTTGATCCGTGATTCTGAAGAGAAAGTTCGAGTCATTAAAGGTAGATTGAAAGAAGCTGCGGATCGTGAATAGTGCACTCGGTCCGTAAAACGGACCCGAAAGTGAAAAATATTTTATTTGACCATCAGGAAGTATTGGTCATGGTGAGTCCGGGGTTGAAATTTGAAATGAAATCGAGGTCAAATAGACCTCCGAAAGTCGAAAATACGAAAAAGGTAGCGAGTCAATTTTCTTGGTAGGGAAGGTGACTCGATTTTGCATAAATTTTTAAAAATAGTAAATGAACTCCAAAAATTGCCATATTATGTAGATCTTCATGAAATTTCATGTAGAATATTTTGGTATAAAGAAATGAATTTTTCGGCGATGTCGACAGTTATCGAATCGAACCAGTTCGATTGAATCGGACCAGTAACGGACTCCGATTGAGCCGAAATTTTGTGTGCTACCTAATTTGGATGTGATAAGAATTATGGAATTGAAATTGGAGTGATAAAATGGGAGAAATAATTTTGGGCTTTAAATTAGGTGTTAATGGGCTTTAACTAATTAACTAAGCCCATTAACCCAATTCAAGCCCACAAAGCCCAAAACCCAGCCTATATAAAGAGGAAAATTTCTGGAACCAGCCAGCACAGCCTCTTCTTCCTCCTCTCTTCCTCTTGGCCGAATACCTCTCCACCATTGTTGTTGGATTTTTTCTTCATTTTTCTCTCCATTTCACACCAAATCAAGCCACCTATAATAATTTCTGCCTCTCTAGTTAAGTGTTGTGACCTCCTCTCTTCAAATCAAGGAAGGAAATCAAGAAAAAATTTGGAGAAAGAGTTTAGGGTTTCATTTGAGGGAATCAAGGAGACTTGCAAGCTTCCAAGGCTAAAGGCAAGGAAAAGAAAGCTTAGGCATCCTAGAACAAGAAAGAAAGGTTAGTGGCTAATAAATCTTAGTAATTTCTTTGATTTCAATTAAGTACCCTTTATGTAAGTTAGGGTTTATATGAGAAAATGATGATTTAATTGAAATTAATGATGAAATAGTGTATCTAGACCTTGAATAAGCATGTTAAAATGTTTAAATGATTTATTGAATGATGATATGGTATATTTACCTTGATGGCCGAATTATACCTTAAAGAAAACCTAATTGGATTTTGTGAATTTTGATGAATTTAAGCTTTTAAATGATACTAGAAATGAAATAATATGCTTAGGAATTTTTATGGAATTTATTGAAATTAAATGAATATTTTAGAGAATATTTACAATTATGTAAGTAATGAAAATATGGCATTTATATGAAATAAAATGTAAATTGATGAGAAAGTGAATGATTTTGGTGAATTATGGTAGAATAATTCACAATCTATGTGAAAGAATGAAAAGAAATGACTACGAGTAATTTCGAGTTATGAAATAATGAAAAAAATTTAAGTTTGATTGAAATTTTGATGAAATTGTGCCCTTAGAATTAGTCTGGCAGTAAAAGCCTAGCTCAGGATATAATTGGCTAGTCATAGGGACATCTGTATCGCGGTGCAAGTCACGGCGACTTGCTTAGTTATGGTAGGATCACTGATCACCATAGCTTCTGTTGTACCTGGTATCTGCTACGTGAAAAAATGATCGCTGAGATCATTTTTCAGTCTATATGTGGCCCATGAGGGTCCACGTCCCGAGTATCCAGTATGAGAATTTCTGTCGGTACTGTACTAGGGGCATGAAATGAAATGAAAGTGAAAATAAGTTAAAAGAAATGAAAAGAATGATAAAAATGAAGTTTAAAATGGAAAAAGGGCTAAAATGAAAGAAAATGAAAGTTTAGTGGCAAAATGGTAATTTTGCCAAATTGGGTAATTAATAAGTAAAAATAAATGAGAAATGATTAACAAGGGCAAAATAGTAATTTTGGAGACTTAACAATGCCAAAAGATGAAATTTTATAGTATAGGGACTAAACTGTAATTTTACCCAAAAGTAGTGAAATAAGGAATAAGTGATGAATAATGATGAAACTAATGTAAAGGAAATGAAAGTAAATGACTATAATGGCAAAATTGTAAATGTTAAGGAAAATGACATTTTTGGAATTTAGTAAAATTGTGAGGACTAAAAAGGAAATTAGTCAACCGTTATGAAATAAATGAAAAAAAATGTGAATAATGTGAAAAACCACTGTTTTCACTTGAACGGAATGAAAAATGCTTAATTGTCTTTATTTAGAATTTAAATGATTAAATAAAGTATATTAAAGAAATAAATATTGCAAATAAAGTATTAAGATTGTTAGACACCACTGGGCATAATTTATGCTCAGCATGTAGTTTTTACTGCATGCAGGTACAGCGCTGGAGGAGCAGTGATGCACAGAATGAAGGACAAGAAATTTTGTTATTTAGTACATTATGTAAACTTTGGCATGTATATAAATGATTAATATATATAAATATTTGGATATGTAGAGATATATAAACATATATGTGTGTGATTGTGATGATGAGATGTTTTGATTTATTGGATGCTTGATGGAGATTTTGGAGTAAGGGAATGATTGTTATAGAAGTGTTGTGCCTCTGAGAGGCTGTGTGTTGTCTGATTTTTCAGGAGGCTAGACAAATACAGCCGTTATACTGCCGAAATTTTATTAAGTAAATAGTAACCCGGGACAGTTATAGGTCATTGAGTACCTAAATAATCGGTAATATCGAATTTTGATATTAGGTAAATGTTAATTAAAAGAAAAAAAAATTTCGGTTTACGTGCACTGTTCCGTATAATCGGAGTGATAAGGGTGTTACAGAAGGCAGCGGAACAAGTTCAAGTAATGAACAAAACACATCTGAAGATAGTTATCTGAGCTCACTTGGAAAAAGGATCAAAGGAGTTCCCATATGGATGAAAGACTTTGTAAGCGGAGAAAGTTTTTCTGAAGCAGAAGATTTGCAGAATCTTGCTTTGTTTACTTCACAAGAAGATCCAACTTGCTATGAAGAGGTTGTGAGATGTGAGAAGTGGAGGAATGCGATGGATTTGGAGATAGAAAGCATTGTAAAAAATGAGACTTGGGAGTTGGTAAATCTGCCGATCGAAACAAAGAAGATTGGTGTTAAATGGGTGTATAAAACCAAGTTAAATGAAGATGGGGAGATTGATAAATGCAAAGCTCGTTTGGTGGTGAAAGGTTATGCTCAGAAACATGGGATAGATTTGGACGAGGTGTTTGCTCCAGTAGCACGGTGGGATACAATTCGAATGCTATTGGCTTTAGCTGCTCTGAAGGGATGGTCAATATTTCAGTTAGATGTTAAAAGTGCTTTCCTACACGTGGAGTTAAAGGAAGCTATGTTCATTGAGCAGCCATGGGGTTATGAGAAAAAGGGAGAAGAGGAGAAAGTCTACAGACTCAAAAAGGCTTTATATGGCCTAAAGCAGGCTCCAAGGGCATGGTACAACAAGATTGAGGGTTATTTTGACAACTTAGGCTTCGAAAAATGCAGTTATGAGCCTACTCTTTTTATCAAAATGAAGCTAGAGAAAAGACCCTAATCGTAAGTCTTTATGTAGATGACTTAATTTTTACTGGGAATGATGCTTGCTTAATTGAGGAATTCAAGTGTTCAATGAAGTATGAGTTTGAGATGACAGACTTGGAAAAAATGAGATACTTCTTAGGCGTTGAAGTTCAACAAAACTCGAAGGGTATCCATTTGTGTCAGAAAAAATATGCCAAAGAAGTTCTCTCTAGATTTGGTATGGAAAATTGCAATTCAGTACAGAATCCTATAGTGCCTGGTTCAAAGTTGACAAGAGAAGGTGGAGGGCAGAAGGTCGATGCAACTCAATTCAAACAATTAGTTGGTAGTCTCTTATATTTAACAACCACCAGACCTGATTTAATGTACAATGTGTGTCTTGTGAGCAGATATATGGCCAGCCCAAATGAAGAGCATTTACTTGCTGCTAAAAGAGTGCTTCGGTATTTGAAGGGGACTCTGGAACTCGGGGTGTTCTATGAAAGAAAAGGAACAGCTGATTTAGTTGCATTTACGGACAGTGATTATGCAGGAGACTATGATGATAGGAAAAGCACCTCGGGCTATGTGTTTAAGCTGAGTGGATGCGCTGTAGCTTGGTCCTCTAAAAAACAACAAATTATAACTCTTTCTACAACTGAGGCAGAATATGTTGTTGCAGCGAATTGTGCGTGTCAGAGCATTTGGATGAAGAGAGTGCTGAATCAGATAAGTCCTTCTTCAACTGGCTGACATTATGACCAAACCTTTAAAGTTGGAAAGCTTTATAAAGCTTCGAAAGCCGCTGGGAATGAAGTTCTTGGATGAGCTAAACTGATTGCTCTTGACAAATTTCAGTTTAGGGGGAGGAATTGTTGGAGACGTTTGAATATTTCAAATGTCTGGCCATTATTGTTTCCTAGAAGTTAGGAGTTTGTTTTATTTCTGTTTTTATTTGACCATTTCCTTAGCTATTTACCACGATCTTAGGATCTAGACGTGGATTGTTTTTTTGAATTTCTGTTGCTTTATAATGGCTATATAAGTCAAGTTCATTTTCAATATTAAATAAGAGAGTAAGACTGAAAGTATTTTTGTTCAAATCTAAATTGTTCTTTCACAAAAAGTATATATTTAAGGATGAAATGAATTAAATTAACAACAAATTGACGCTTCATCCAAACATTAAGAATTAATTAAATTGGTATTTCTTCCAAATCGATACATATTTCCTACAACCCAAAAAGAAAAATAAAAAGAAAAAAGGGCAACGTACCAATAATATTTGCTATAAATAGATATTTTCCATTTCAAACATTTTATTTGAAGTTTTAGCATTTTCAATTGTTATTATCACTTGGAAAAAAATGTAAAATATAACATCAATTAATTGCCTATATACTATACTAATTGATTCTTATTTTATTGAAAAAAATAAATTAAATTACATTAAAAGTTTAAAAATAAAAGATAAATAAAATTTAAATTTTAATCAAAAGTAACAGATAAAAAAGAACGAATCAACTTCAACTGCACAAGCTTGACTAATTAGCAATTAGCGAGTTTTTTCTTCTTCTTCTTTATTAATTTTGAAGGCGATTTGTGATGATAATGATTACTAATAAATACTAATTAAATTGTTATAATTTTCCACCTACCATAATTTAATATGATTCCATAAAATAAGAGGAGGAAAAGGTTAGGTGAAAGTAAGAATTTAGTGAAATATAATACACCAAATAATTTTAGTATCTTGATAAAACTAACTTAATAACATATTTTTATTTTTTATATATTTTTCCATAGTGGAAAAAAGCATAAATTCAAATTCGAGACCATTTAATTGAAATAATTGGAAATTATATTTTATAATTTTTATAAATATAAAATTAATAAATAATGAATTATATTAGGTTTCAAATTCAAATTACTTGAAATACAACATCAAAATTACATCCCAAACATAAAAAAAATTAATTAATAAAAAAATACAATATCTTAAATTATATTCAACTAAACACAAATTAATATTATAATAATCATGTTCATAAATATTTAATCAAAATAATCACAAATACTATGAGAATCAAATTAATAGGACTATTTTTTAATTTTACTTAAAACAATCATAAACTAGTTAACAATCAAATTAATTGAAGAATTATAAATTAATAAACAATTGTATTCTTAAAAGAAAAAATAAATAAACAATACAAAAAAAAACCAGATTATTAATATTAGGATTAACCCAAAATCCGAATAATCAAAACAACTTGACCTAAATTATAATTTCAGTTGAAATTTTTTGTTTTAAATTTTTAATTTTGCTGACTTATGTAATTTGCAGGGTAGTTGTTGGCTTATTGGTCAAGAATAATTGCCAGGGTGAGGTTTGAGCAGTAACCTGCGTAACCAACGCGCGCCGTTTTGCACACTCATACGGTTCTGTTTGTCATGCAAAATTTAGAAAGGAAGACAAAAAAAAAAAATGTATTTTTAGTTGGCAAATGGCAAGTACAATAACTTCTTTTTCCCTTTTTTTCATATTTATTGGTTTATTTTATTTTTAAATATTTTGTTAATTTCCTGTCCAGTGGTAAATTAAAAATTTATTTTATTGGCCATGGAGTGAATTTTTCTGATAAATATTCGTTCAAAACATTGTCAATTATGAATATTCAACCAATTAATAACCAAATTTTATTCGTAAAGTACCGAAATAAAAAAGTAAAATTATAAAAGATAAATCTAACGGTCAACATTTAATTAAAAGTATAAAACATTTTAAAATTTAATTTTTATCAGCATTATATTTATAAAAGGAAAAAAATATTTTCATCAATTATTAATTTTCTTACATGATAAGCTTTCGAAAATAGTTTATAATTAATTAAAAAACAACAAAATAATAGCTAGAAATACGTGTCAAAATCAAAATCCGTTAAATTTAGCAATCGGAAGGCACCAAACAAACAGAAACTTAAAGACTCCCTTCACCGTATGGAAACCAAAACCGGCTTTTAACTGCCTCAGCTGTGTCTTCCTCCGTTTCTACGTCTTCACGGATAGTGAAAGACAATTTTTTTTCCCCTCTTTCGGATTAGAAATTAGATCAATGCTAATGGGTTCGATCCATTTAAGTTTTGACTAAGCATAGCCGGCTAAAGCCGTTTATAATTTATCCGTGTTGTTGGTTTCCGCGTTGAACAGTCAATTGTAACAGTACCCAGTTTTTTTAAAAAGAACAAAAATCCGTTCTTTCCTGCAAATCATGCCTCCCATTCTTTCTTTCTTTTGATTTTATTTTTCCCCATTTCAATCTGTTGAGCTTTCAATTGATTGACCTCAAATGGGTTCTTTTCATTTTTAGTATTTGATCACTGTTTGCTCACTTTCAGCTGAAATTTGGGGATTGGGTATTGAGTGGTGACTTTGAATTTTTCTTTGTTTTTTGGTTCTTTTAGTCCATTCTTTTGAAAAGTTTGATTCAAGGGTCTTCTGTTCGGATTATTTGATCAATTGGGTAATTATAAAATGATTGAAATTAGTTGATGGTTTTTATCGCATGAAGGGAAGGTACAAGAAAGAAGGATTTTCATCGAGGTTTGTTCTTGAATTTTGATTCTGAAGGAGATATCAATAGATACGATTCTTTAAGAATATAAACATGGGTTGCATTTCTTCCAAAGAAAGTAGACTTAGAAGCCCCAATGAGAGGCCACCTCGTAAAGGGTCATTAGATAGGCGTGTTGCTCATGTGAATTCATCGAGAAGAGATGATGTGATTCGAACAAAGTGTAAATCATATAGTGGTGACGTCAAGGTTATGCTGATTGATAAGAAATCAGATGGCTCTAATGTTTCTCATGAGCTGTATTATGATCAGATTGAGAATAAGCATGTAGAGGAGAAGCAGATTGCGGAAAAGAAGATTGAAAAAAATGAGGTGGAGAATTGTGAAGTTGCAGTTGATAGTCATACCCGGATCGAGAAAAATTCTGATCTTTCGATCGGTAGTTATCCGGGTTGGGGAAAGCTGCCTAACAGTTTAGAAGCTGAACAGATTGCAGCAGGATGGCCATCTTGGCTTGCTTCAGTGGCAGGAGAAGCTATCAAAGGATGGGTGCCACGCCGTGCTAATACTTTCGAGAAGTTAGATAGAGTATGTTCTCTTCTTTATATGATGTCTTTCTTTTATTCAAATGCGTGATCACTGCTTTAAACCATTACTTAGCACTTGCTAAATTGCAAATTATGATGCTAGCTTGACTATGCCAAATGTAGCACATGATATCAACAAAATCTCTGGTGTCAAATGAATGATGCTTATTTATTCTTTATTTGTTATATCTTTCAATCCTTTCTGGACGTATGGATTGGCATCAATATTCACTGTTTTGAAAAGCTTAGGCTGTTTAGAGTTTGTCTCATATCTAAGCTAACACTTCATGGATCCACACTTCTTGGAGAATGCTTATCTCTGGAGTGCTTGCCTCTTCATAGTGTTTTCATTTATATCATGCATTCTTTAATTTTGGTTATTGAATCATGGGCATCTTCTCCTGCAGATTGGCCAAGGAACTTACAGTAATGTTTACAAGGCTCGGGATATCACTAATGATAAAGTTGTTGCAATTAAGAAGGTCCGATTTGATAATAATGATCAAGAGAGTGTCAAATTTATGGCCCGTGAAATTCAGATCCTACGCAGGTTGGATCATCCGAACATAATTAAATTGGAAGGTCTGATAACATCTAAGACGTCTTCCAGTTTGTACCTTGTCTTTGAGTACATGGAGCATGATCTTACAGGACTTGTCTCACTTCCTGGCAACAAGTTCACAGAACCGCAGGTTATTCTGTCCTGTCGTGGATTTTTACTCAGCTTCATCAAGATGCTTTGGTTATAAGGAATCTGTGTCTTTAATCCTTGTGGTTTGTTTATTTATTTTTTCTGTTAGATCAAATGCTACATGAAGCAACTGCTCAGTGGACTTGATCATTGCCATAGCCATGGTGTTCTTCATCGTGACATAAAGGGTTCTAATCTTCTTGTTGATGACAATGGCATCCTCAAAATTGCGGATTTTGGCCTATCAAGTTTCTTTGATCCTAAAAGTAGGGCCCAATTGACAAGCCGTGTAGTGACGCTCTGGTATAGAGCTCCAGAACTTTTGCTTGGAGCGTCTCACTATGGAGTTGCAGTCGATTTATGGAGCGCTGGTTGCATACTTGGGGAACTGTACACTGGAAAACCTATTTTGCCTGGAAGAACTGAGGTACTGAGTTTATATAGTAATTCTATTGTTTCACTTCCAGTTGGATGTTACATAACATGAAAAGGTATTAATTTAAGTCAAAAGTTACAAAGATGTTACCATAATTTAGATCACGATGGCTTGCAGGTTGAGCAATTGCATAAAATTTTTAAGCTCTGTGGTTCGCCCTCTGAAGAATATTGGAAAAAATTGAAGTTACCTCATTCATCTGTAATTAAGCCTCAACGACCTTACAGGCAATGCATTGCAGAAATATTTAAAGACTTGCCTGCTTATGCTGTCGGACTTATGGAGACATTGCTTTCTATGGATCCGGCCAATCGTGGAACTGCAGCTATTGCTCTTAAGGATAAGGTGCATAACTTCTATATTGGGAATCTAATGACTAGTGCATTTTTATGACAGTTAAATTTGACCTACATGAATTATAACCATGTTTTAGTTTTGCGTGTTACTGGTCTTGGTTGGAAAGACACTTTGCACCATTAGGTTGTTCTTTTTCTTTTTTCCTCTCTCCTTTACCATCTTTCTGCGGTTTCCTTTTTTCTCATTTAAGTTCTTGTGGTTCTCATGAATACTGATATGGTTTTTATCCTGGTAATTTGCTTTCTGTTGTTTGAATGGACAACTACCTGTGTAATTTCCTCATGGTGGAAGTTTTGATCACTAACCTCGCTGTATCTCTTTCTCTCTTCACAAACACAGTTCTTCAGATCAAAACCATTTGCTTGTGATCCTTCAAGTTTGCCCAAATATCCTCCCAGCAAAGAGATCGATGCTAAATTGCGAGATGAGGAAGCTAGAAGGTACATCTTTATGATTATTGGCATTCAAAAATCACCTCCAAATCTTTTTCACATGCTTTCTGGAGCCAAAAGTTAGAATGTTCTTTAAACCGGCTTTGGAAAGAAGTATATTGCGTGTGTTTTACATTATGGCATGATAAGTCACAAAGGGTTTTCAGTTTGTGTCTGTTGCATATGTACAAATGCTGTTTAAGGAGCAGTGCTGGAATCTGCATCTGCAGAAAAAAAATATTTTGAATACAGAATAGCGGGATCCCAAAATTCTGGGAAATATCTTTCATCTCCTTATCCGCATCAAAACAATTTTGCTTTATGTTATATGTTTTCTTTTGTTTCATTTTGTGCTCGAGTTGCTTCTAGAGAGCTTTACTAGCTAGTAGCTACCAGAAGTGGTGTTTACTGGTATTCACATATTTGGTTAATCTTCATAGGCAAAGTGCTGCTGGAATGAAGGATAATAAACCAGAATCTGTGACCAATACAGCATCAAACGCAAGAACCAAGTTAGCTACATTTGTGCAGGTAACTGCTAATCGAGTCTAAATATTATTTTCATTTATTATTCTTTTTTCTTTTCTAATTTTTTTTTTCATATTATGACATCTTGCTCTCTGTTAACAGGAAAGGCGTCATTCAAATGCTAATAGTAGGGGTGAGATTACCAACTGTCGCAAGGAGAAAACTGTTTCTGGTTTTCTGGTCGATCCTTCTAAACAGACTCAACCTCCAAAGGAAGAAAGCAGAGATTTTACAGACCGTCAACGGAAGAAAGTTTCACATTCTGGGCCACTGGTGCATGGGACCTGGTCGACAAAGACTGGAAAGGACCTTGATAATAATAATTCAGCATCAACCCGAACTAACCTCTCTGCAATGTCTGGGTTAGCATCAACCAGAACTCCATTGCCTGATGATCGCCAGGGAAAACTGAGAGTTCCAGAGTCAGAAGTATTAAGACAAGCTGATGAATATCTCAGTTCATTACATGGAACAAAGTCCATGACAAAGCATGGTCAAAATCATTATGTGCGCAAGCCTGCAGGTTCTCCTCGGTCAAGCATTGGAAAATCAAGTGCTAAAGAAGCAAGTTCGGTAAGTTACTTGGCTACTACAGAATCACTTGCATTATGTATTCTCAATTATTCTGTGCTGATAATTGAAATGAGCAGCAGACTGGTTTAACCTTTATGATTAACATTGGAAACTCGTGTTCATGTCTCAATCCAGTATGGCCGCGGATCAAGGGGAGGCAAAATTTATGTCTCAGGTCCGTTACTGGTTCCATCGAACAATGTCGAACAGATGTTGAAAGAACATGATCGAAAGATTCAAGAACTTGCTCGACGACGGCTTGACAAGGCAAAACAAGGGGATACTCAACCGAAGCTAGCAAGAGACAGTTCGTCATACATCGCAAACCATTCAGTTTTGTAAAGCAGTAATGAAACCTGAACACTCCTTGGTGGAGATGAAGAAACTGGCTAACTTAAAAGTTGGGATAGCTGATTACCTCAAAAAGCTCAGTGTACAGTTTGCATGCCTTTTGGTTTTTTTTTTTATTCCTGTTGAAATAATTATTTTGTAACATACATAAATCTATATCACATCATATAGACAAATGCCTTGTAATAGAGGTTTTCTGATTAATTTATACACAGAAATAGAAGAATCAATCAGGTCAATTTTGAAACCACTTTTTTTTTAATTATTATTATTATTATTATTATTATTTGAGCATTCACTTGCAAATTCTGTTGGTTGACCATAGCAAATAGTAGCACTGTGGAATTGGTCAGCTCAGAATTTAAACCCATGAAGTTAAAAATTGAACCTGCATTGCTTTAGGATTCAAATTATATTCCATTAGCTCAATTTAATCAGTTTATATTATTTATGCGTGTATATATATTAACTGATTTCATTTTCTAAATTTTGATTGGTTTGGTTCTTTAATCATAGTCTTTTGAGAACCGAATCACTAAATCAAAATTTACAGCACTAACTCCGAAAAAATTGAACTAAATAATAAAATTGTCTACCACATGTAGAAGTGAACGTAATACATATTGCAAAATGAAGCACAATGTAATTTAGATTGAAAAAGAAAAAGAAATGTAGTTTATATATATTGAAAAAAAAAAAGGAAAATGAATTGCACCAGCCGGGAATCGAACCCGGGTCTGTACCGTGGCAGGGTACTATTCTACCACTAGACCACTGGTGCTACTTTGTTATATCAAAGAAAGTAAATTTTAGAATCTTTCTAGCTCCAGTAAATCAATTCTACTCATACAAGAGTATGGTCTGCCTGCTAACCCATTGCAGCACCCCTAATTAACAAGATAAAGATAATATCTTTACAGAAATTTAGCACTGCTACCTGTTGTTTTATAAAAAAGAAAAAATCAACAAATCTAATAGAAATAAAGCTAAAATCAACAATTTAATAATATATAATTATACAAACTAAATTTTTAAATTCGGTTAATCATCTGCCTTCTAAAAAAATATCCGACTCGGATATAGATACGGACGACGAAATAGGTAAAATTTTATCCAAGGTAGGTTGTATTAAATCACCACTATACAACATTCTGCCTCTCCTTATTCCTTGGAGCAAATTAGCTTCCAATTCAATTCCCTCACTTCCCCCTTCACCTTCACTACTTGCCTTATATTTGGCCTAGCATTAGGATCATCATATGCACATAACAATCCCAATTGGATCACCCTCTCCACTTCTTCATTACTATATCCACCTTTTACCTTAATCCTATAATCTATTGCATTAATCACCTCTCTTCTCTCCATTAGCCCCCAAACATGATTAACTAATCCTGGTTTACCTTCCTCACTTGGTCTTCTACCACATACAACTTCTAGTAGCAACACTCCAAAGCTAAATACATTGGTTTGAGTCGAGGCTCGCCCGGTTCGAATCAGCTCTAGAGCCATGTACCCCACGGTCCCTACCACTTGTGTTGTGGTGCTAGCCAATTGTCCATGATGGTGCATCCTTGCTAAACCAAAATCCCCTAGCCTAGCATTCATGTCCTTGTCAAGTAACACATTGCTTGATTTAATGTCTCTATGCAAGACTATAGTTTCCCAACCTTCATGCAAATACAAGATCCCATTAGCCACATCTTTCAAAATCTTGATCCTCTCTCTCCAATTTAGAGTATTTGAGCTAAAAATTCTCGTCTAAGCTCCCATTTTCCATATAATCATACAGCAAAATTAAGCTTTCTTTATCTTGTTTACACCAGCCTTTGATTCCTACTAAATTTCTATGTTTTAGTCTTCCCAAGCTTGAAACTTCAGCCAAGAAAGCTCCCATTCCTTTTCCACTTTGATGAGAAATCTTCTTAACAGCAACTTCTACACCTTCTAGTATGCCTTTATAGACCTTTCCATTTCCTCCATATCCAATCACATTTTCTTCTGCAAAGCCCTTTGTTGCTACAAATATTTGTTGATAATCCCTTCTATGAGGCCAATACTCCAATTCCCAATCTTCTATTTCGTCTTTGTCCTTCTTTGCTCTCCTCTTTCTCCAAGCCAAAAATTCATACATCACAATCCCAAACACAATAGTGACCACACCGGCAACACTAACCCCAACTATGAATCCTCTTGATTTATAAACAGAGCTTTTTGGAGGAACAAAAGATGGCAAATTTCTAGTAATTAAATCATCCCCAGTTGAAAAGTTAGTGTTACTGAAACTCCAAGCTAATATTCTATGGCTTTGAACCAGTATCCCTGTAGCTGCACAAAAACCCACATACATTTCATCCAAGAAAACCCCAGAAAGATTAACAAACTCACTAATCAAAGGCTTAATTGGTCTTTCATCTCCTGCTTTTCCCATGGTTACATTAATTCTTGAATCCAAATAATCAATCCAAACTCGATAATTATCCCCATTATTAAGCTTCAATTCCTTAAACTTTCCATCATTCTCTACCCAATAACCTGCTTCTTCTTGTGCAGTAGATGTAAGTGAATTCACATCAATACCCACATGATTATCATTAACATCATTAAATTCTTGATTCATGAAACTATCAAACTCAATCCCAAAAGCATGGTTACTAGAATTGCCATCGTTTGTGAAGTTGAGAAGACCCAAATGCTGAGCTGAATTAGCACCTTGTATCCCAGCGGAAGGGAAGAAACAAAGGCAAAACCATGGCCAGGTAAGAAATTCTTGACTGGGGCAACAGAGAAAATGAAAGAGGTAGAGAAAGGTAAGGGTGTAGATGAAATGGGTAGTAAAGTTGGTACCTTTAAAGGGTAAAAAGATCTCCCAATATTGAAAGTTGTGTCATTTGTTAGAGCAAGAATTGAGGATTGGATTGATGCATTGCCATAGGTGAGAATACCAGAGGAACTGAAATTGGTGTTGAAGATAAATTCAAGGGGTGAAATTGGGTTGAATAGAGAGAAAGTAATTGTTAAGAGTAGAAGAACAAGCTGTAGAGACATGGCAGAGGAAAAAAATTAAGAGTTTGATGAAGAAGATGATTCAGATATTTTCTTGCAAAATAATTTGTGAATTCTTCAGGTAAAAGAGGTTTAATGAAGGATGATGATAACTCCTCCTGGTTCTTTCTAGTCAAAAACAGCATGTTTCGTTGGGTAAAAAATCAAAAATATGCTGCGGCCGACAGACATGATCCAACCTGTTTGCAATCGTGCTGGAAGCACTGTTCAACAATTATCGGATATACCAAAATTAATTGCATCTTCTCCAAGAAAAAGAATATATATATATATATATATATATATCAAGAAAAAACATTACAAGAACCATAATATCTCTCCGATCATAGTTACATGGTGCTAAAATACATGAATTTGATACACATAGAACACTGCATTAGTTGGTAATCGAAAAGTAATTACATTGGTTTCGAGATTCCAACATGAATCTTTAAAATTAACTTTGTATAAGCAAAATACTGCAAGTTCAGAGATTCCATCAAATGATCGGCCTGAAGGTAAAACTTGAACTCCAGCCCATGTATTAGTCTGGTCCACTAGGCCCAATCAACATAGCTCAGAATATGCAATTCTTAACCCAATCAAGGCTAAGCTCGGGTCAAATGATAGAAAAATTTCTACTAGATCTTTCAAAAAGTTTTAAAAAAAATATCATACTATTAATTTTTGAAAAAAATTTCTATGCATAGAATAATGTGTCTTAAAAAGGCTAAATCAAACCCCTCCTATTCCTATGTCTTTTACAAAATCGAGTATAAATCAATCGATTTAAAATAAAATCAAAATTAAAATTTCAATAAGTCCAAACTTAAAATAATGAAAATTTTGAAAAGGGCAAAAAGAAGTATTTTAATACACATTAATTATGAATCATCGTAGATTAATATGGATAAGCTTGGTGGTTAATTGGGTCTTCAAATTTTATAATTACTTTAGTCTTAAAAATTCCTATCAAGTTAATATACGTCATTTTATTTTTTTAAAAATTATATAATTCTTGTCAGTCACCATCCTCTATGAATTAAAGTTTTTTTTTATTGTTTATTTCATGTTGCATTATTTTTATTTAAAAAAAATTACTTTAGTCTTTATCTTAGGCTGTTTTCCATTGTAGCCATATATACCATCAAGATTTGAATTCAATTATTTTTTTTCGATATTTATAATTAGTATTAATCATACGGTATTCAAACCTCACTGAACCGATTAAATTTGAATTCGGGACGTCATTGTAGGTTAAGGTTTCTTATCCCTTTCCATGAAAGGTATCGTCAGTCAATTTTAAGACCTTTCATTCCTAGTTTAACATGCATTATCATTAGACCAACATCCCATGGTTTGATATTTATAATTAGTTGATAATTAAAGAAAAATTATTGAACATTATTAAAATATTACATTGAATTAATGGCCAATAAATAACTTTTTTTTTTGCTATGAACAGCATTTGTTAAAAATAATTTTTAGTTTAATTGATATAATTAAGCTAAAATTTCCTGCTAAATTTATATTAAAAATACATTTTTATGCTAATCATCTTTTTTTTTTTCCGTTGTAGATTTGAAATATATGAATCTGCCTATGATATTATTTTTCATTATATTGATTAAGTGGATCCAGCTGATTGGATATCGGATACGAATTAAATATAATATTTCAACACCGATTGAGTTTTAATTTACTTTACTTAATTAATTTTATATTTATATGAGGTTTCAACTTGCTTCATCATGTCATTCTTTTTTCATACAAAACTGGCCCCCTTTTTGTGTTCGGACAGACAATCTCCACTATAAAAATACAATAATTAATTATTATGCCCTTAATGGTACAAGAATCATAAGATGTAGTGTTAAAAAATAAGAATGATCACGGAGCGGGATAGGGACGGAAAATGACTTCCTACCTACTGTCTTGTTTAGAGGTGAGGATTCTCCATCCCAGCCCCGTAGGGATTCCTATCCTCAATCAAAAATATATTTTTTAAATTAATTATAACTAAAATATAATATTTAAAAATTAATTATAATTTAAATATGATATTTAATATTAAAAAATATAAATTCAATCACAAATCAAATTAAATTTTAAAAATTAGTAAAATTAAAATTAAATTAAATAAATATAATTAAATTGAATTATTAAATTTCGGATCAGGAACGATAATCCCTATCCAGTTCCGAATTCTAAATTAAAAAATATTTTTTTCTTGTCTTCGTCGCTACGGGAGAAATTTTTGAAGATTCTCTGTCCCATTCGGGGATGAAAAATCTTCATTTCATGATCATCTCTATTCATAAATACAAAATTAATTTATCCCAGTTTGAGTTTTTATTTATTTATTTTATCTAAGATTTTATTTCATTGATATATCTATGTAAAGCAGCAAAATTTGTGGTTGTGGCTGATAATATGATCAAATAACGTAAACAAAATTGAAAAAGAAATTAAAAAAATTGAATATTTTTATTATTGTTGTCCAAAGATATATTCAATTAAGTATTTATTCATAATTATCCGATAAAAGTGCAAGTAGCAACTAAAAGCCAATATTATTAATAATTACTTAATTTGGTTTAATAATTAATTATAAATGTAATAATCATAGGCCAACCTTTCGGACCGATTTGCAAAGTGATTAGATTGGCGCTTTTTCCCTACTTCTATTATTCTTTTCATTTATTTTCTTCTTAAAGCTCATCGATCATATCTTTTATAAAATATTTTTTGGGAGTTTATTTATTTATTTATTGATCTTGTCATGTTGTTTTTATTAAAAAATAAATATTTTAAGGTTATTTATTTACCAATCTTTCCATGTCGTGATTAACTAAATACTATACATGGAAGATAATAATATAAAAAAAATAAGCGAATGGGAAAATTTTAAATAATAACTATTTTTTAGACCTGATAAAATTGATCCAAACTAATGGGTCAATAAAATTCAATTCAATCTAAATGAATATTCACTGGATCAATCAAAAACTGATCCATTTTTATTTTTTAATCCAATTCAATATCCATTTGATCAACCCAAAATTAATCTATTATATTTTTCAATCAATTTGATCATTATCCAATGAATTTATTTAAAATTATTTTTCAATCCATTGGATCATTACCCAATGGATAGTAAACACAGCTTTGTCAATTTTGACTAATGAATCATAAATTCGAATCTTATATCTGTCTGCCTCTTCTTCTTACTATAAAACTATAATTTTTTCTGTATTTTTTTATTTATTTGATTTTAAGAAAAATAGAGAAAAAAACAATATAGTTAAAAATGAAAAAAAAAAGAAGGTGGAATCTTATTCTGAAGAGATGTCAGAGGATGAGTGTGTCTTTGTGTGGGTGTGTATGTGCAGTGAATCTGCACTAATATTCCCTAATATAGATATTTTTTAAACCTTGTTAAAAAGTTATGCTTTATTATATATACAGATTTATTATATTTTAAAATTTTGGTCACTTATTCACGGTACATTATAAAATAATAATCTAATATTATTATAGACGAATGGAAAAAAAAATCTCAAAAGATAGAGCCTAAAGCCATCCAAATAACTTTAGCTTTACTAGATATATATATAGATAAATAGAGATTTTAAGTTTTAAAAAGTATATTAACTCAATTTTAATTTTTTTAAATAAAATGGACTGGATAAAAATATAAATAGCTTAATTTAAGTATTGAATCCCAACTTGCATGACCTGATCCAACGAACTTTCATGTATACAGTAGGTGTTGCTGCCACAGGGTCAGTCTGTATTGTGAAAATAATGGTTGAATTCCATCCACCAACAAACCTCAATTCATAATTTCAAATCATTTTCACAAAAAATAATTAAACTATTAATTTTAAATAATATATTGCCCAAAATTAATTAATAAAAAATGTTATACTAATTTATGTTAAATTTATGGGTCGATTCAAATCAATCCAATCCATTTGGATAATAATTCATTTATGATTCATATCTTTTGACCCATTTATGATCCAATCCATTAGTGCCCCATCCACTAATGACCTAACCCAAACTCATCCAACCCGTTTATTTGACACCTCTAATTCAACAGCTCACCAGGTATTGTTGCCACAAGCCTCCTTTCGCTCACCAAGCATGGTTGCCACGAGCATTTTTCGAGAGCTCACAAGACATGATTGCCACAAGCATTTTTCAAGAGCTAAAAAAGGTATGGTTGCCACGAGCCCTCTTTCGCTCCTCATGCATGGTTATCACGAACATTTTTCAAGAGATCACCAGGCATGGTTGCCATGAGTCCCCTTTCGCTCACCAGGCACAATTACCACGAGCATTTTTCAAGAGTTCACTAGGTATGGTTGCCACGATCATTTTTTAAGAGCTCACCAGGTCTTAGAGGAAGGAAGTCAGAAGTTTCATTGGTAGGAGCATAGGTGGGAGCGATATTGGCATATTTGTGTATGCTATGAAAAAGAGCTTGAAATATAGGAAGTTCTACAGGCGTATTATCAATGGATGAACTATGAGCCGAAGTGCTAGGGGTGCTATCGTCTAATAAATTATCAGAAATCCTAACTTCGCTAGAATCCATTGACTTGCTCATCTTTTTGAAAATTAAATAGAAAATAGGAAACACTCAGTAAGAGACTGACCTGAGATTTTGCGATCCTAGGTGAAGAAACTAAAGTAGAGAAGGATGTCGCATAGTTAAGAGAGTGGAAAATGTGAAAATGAAGAAATAAATAAGGTATTTATAGTAATGACAAGTCGATCTTAGCCTTTGGATGAGATACGGAGGAACGATGAAGATTTTATCGAAGTTTGTGAAATTAATTAGGATAACGGTTGGTATGCGAAGCTCAAGGAAAGTAATAATGATGATTATAGCGATTACGGAGATCGAGGGTATATTTTCTTTGCAATTGCTGCTAGCACAGAAAACGAAGTGTCTCCTCATTTAGCCAGGCTGACACGGCTGCATGGCTACGAGCTTGTGTTCGGTACTTTAAGCTTGACATAAATATCCCTAACCTCGACGGGGACTTATGATAACTGAACTAGGCTTTTGGCCCAATACCATGATCTGATCGAGAGCTCAAAGTCTATATTGGGATCCTCCTTGTCCGACAAAGCTTCCCATCTTGGAAAAACTTCCTATTCCGGTGAAATTTTTCTCCAAGTGGGACTCATTTGATTATCAGAATTTCGAACCAGCACAGGACACTTACACCTATAAATAGACGATATGATCAGGTATGAGTTCTCTCTTAGCAATTTTGACTTTCGTCGGCACTCTTTTATTTTCATGTATCATTGAAGCAACTCATTGTACCAGTCAGGATTCGATACCAGCCAGATAATTCCGAACTGTTATCATATACCGTTACCTAAATTTAATTAATCAAAAAAATTATATGCTAATTGATAATATCTTATATTCTAATTCAAGATTCCACATAAATTGCCTTGCATATTAATGGTCTGTAGCTGAATTATTAATATATTTTGGTATATGAAAAATAGTTTGCATTAACGGCTAGCATCGATCGATGATGCTTTCGTTGTATTTTTCCTCCCCTAGCAACTATAAAAAAAAGTTCTCAAAAGGATCATTTTAATGATAAAATCTGAACTTAATATATTAAAGATCTCTTATTCGAACGTGTAAACAAATAAAATCAAAGAATGAAAAACGAAAGAATAAAAAGAATATGATACTGACATGACATGATTTGCATTTTAATATCATTTTAGTATCACATTAGGATCGTTAGATAAAAATTAATGAAAATTATTTATACAAGTATGGATATTTTTGTTCTAAAATAAATAATAGAAAAATTTTAGTACCCTAAAAAATATGACAGGCAATTTTGCACATTTTTTCTATTATATATTTTCTTTATTATGAAATGCAAATTTGAGAGTTAAATTATGTTTATGTTTTAAAAATTTTTCAATTGCAAAGAATATTCTTGCTAATTATCCTTGTACCAAATTCCAAATTGCATAAACCAAGGATATCCCAAACCAGTACCCAAATAGTAAACTCATTTCAACGTATATCATCATCGTCGCCACCCAGCCATCCTCGTACCGACCACGTGGACAATTGTTAGCGGTTTAATAAACTAATTATTTCAGTTGGCCCCACATCTCCTAGGATTAGGAAGAATGAGATAACTCTCAAAACTTTTTTTCCTATTTAATTGACTACTATGGTAATTAGTTAATATTAATTAACGTAATTATTTTAAGGGAAAAAAAATAACTAAAAAAGTACTCACTGCTTAATAGGATCTAACAATGGAATATTTTTGTGAATATCCATAGTTATCAACACGAACAATTATTGATTAGGCTGATGTGGAACATAGCTGTCACTAAAATGAACTTACTCAACAGCCAATAATGATCTGCCATGTCAGCAAAAAAGACAACATTCCCATGCTCGCGGCGTCTCGTTCGTCCACTTGGGACAGCTTGGCCCTACGTGACGACGCTCATGTTGTTATAAATATTGAGAACAAATCATTTCACAATTCAATCTAATTAAACGTTTTTAATTCAGAGCTCAAACGATCCAGGTCATGGCCGGAAAACAGTTGAATCACTGGAATTCCGATGATTCCGGCAAAAGCATCCGGTTTTTCGATGAAACATCGAGCTTCACCGATATTGTGTTCGGTTTTTTAGAAGAACGTGAAGAATCGTTATCTATAAATTCTTGTACTTCGACCGAATTCAGTATCTCAGATGGCGAGGACGAGAATTCTTGCAATTCTAAAGAGAATAGAAAGTTTTGGGAAACCCAAAATCAACTTCTTCAGGTACTTTCTTTTTATTTTCTCAACTATAAGTAAAGTAATTAAGCTTTCTTCAATTAATTAGTGCTTAATTATTATTTTTATTTGTGCAGGCAACACTGCATAGAACTACTTCGTTGGAGACGAGAATTCGTGAAGCTACGAAAGATGCATTAAGGGAGATTAAGCAACTAGGGCTGCAATGCCTTTGTCATACTCCGGCAACCGGAGATGGCCGGAGTTTTTTGCAGAGAGAGATTTCATTAAGACTTCAAGCGCAAGGTTATAATTGTGCCATTTGCAAATCCAAGTGGAAGAGCTCGTCTGATATCCTATCAGGTATTTTGTCTTTTGACGTGCCAAGTAATGACAATTCGCCATTGTGTTTTCTTTTTTCGGCCTTACTATGATTTTTGGTGAAAAAAAGTTTTAAAAAATGAGTTATTTTTATAGTACCAAAAATTAAAAACTCATCTGTAATCGGCTAAAAATTAACTAAGTCGTTACGGAAGAAAATAGTCTAAATTTAGTAGATTTAATTAATTTAATTTAACGGTTAATTTTTATTTTTATTATTTTTTGCAGGGGAACATAATTTTCTAGAAGTAGTGGAGATGTTAAATTCGAAGAAAGGTGAAGTGAGAGTGGTGATTGAATTAAATTTTCGAGCTGAATTTGAGATGGCAAGAGCAAGTGAAGAGTACAATAAATTAATTAATCGGCTACCAGAAATATTTGTAGGAAAATCAGAGAGATTAAAGACGTTGATAAAAATATTATGTGCAGCAGGAAAAAAATACATGAAAGAGAACAAAATGCACTTACCTCCATGGAGAAAGCACAAATATATGCAGTCTAAATGGCTAGGTACATATCCGAGAACAACACCTCTGCCCGCGGTGGTTCGGGCCGCTCTGCTATTCCCGGGACGGCAGCCGGCCGCCAAGCCTCGAGCCTCCATGTTAACTTACGATATGCTAGAAAGTTTGCCTGTTTTGCACCGGACGGCAGTCAAAGTTTTGTGATAAAAGGGAGACATTTTTTATTTTAATATTATTATATTTTTAATTATTTCGTTGTTGAAATAGAAATAGTAATTTAGTGCTTGGAAATTGTATAAATAGTTAAGAACACTGTACGGGGATAGAGTAGAAATAAATTAAAGAGGATATATATATACGATAGAGGTAATAAGTATAATATATTTTAATTGTCCATTTCCTTTAACTCCTTTCTTCTTTTGATATATATATATATATATATAAGCTAAAGTTGCAATTGGCCTCTTGAAATTTGACAAAAATAATAATTAACTCTTTAATATTTATTTTGCTATAATGTTTCTTCTAAAGTTTACAAGTTACAGCGATATCATCCAAAAATTGACGAATCCGTTATTTTGAATATTTTTCGTTAGTCAACTGTTGGTATGATATCGAATTAACACGTAGCAAGCTAGAACTCTATATTCCAAAAAAATAACACGTGACAAGAATAAAAATGTAAAAAAAATTCTTAAAAGATTTTAAAAAGGACAATTTACCCTTTAACATTTGTAAATTTAATTGGATAATTTAACTTTATTGACATGTCATACTTATGGCTCGTTAGTAATTAATTAATGAAAAATAGTTAAAATAATGAATTTATCAATTTTGATACGATATTATTTCAATTTATAAATTTTTGAAAGGATATTATATCAATATAATTATTAAAAAATTAATTATTAATTTTTTTTGTCAATTTTCATACAGTAAAATGTACATTCGGCCGGTATATATATATATATATATAAACTGTAAAAGCAACTCGAAAGCAACAGGAAGTTAGTTAAGTAAAGCTGGGCCAATTTTGGGTCTTTTACTTCATCTTAGGCTTGGGCCTAATTGACTTTAATTAGCGAAAAAAAAGGTTGGATATATTATAAGAAATGCAAAATGCATAAGAAGATTTCTAACTTTTAAATTTCTTGTATTTTTTATAATCTATTTTTCCAAATTCATTAATCAGATTAATTTGGATTTTTACCGAGTAAAAAAAAAAGAGATTCTAACCATAATATTTTATCATTTTGAGGTTAAATTTGTTAATTTTTATATTTCAATATTATTCTATCAAAACTTTCAATTATCATTTTAAATGGAATCGAGAACTTTTAATCAACCTTAAGAGTTCATTAGAATAAAATTGATTGGCAATTTTTTATTTGAATATCCTTAAATAATATAAAAGCACGATAGATTAATAAAAAGAGCATTTAATAGAAAAAATGATAAATAATGCGGTCGCTATGTTATAAAAAGGAAATATAAGAATTCAATTAGAACAAATCACAAAAATGATATTTGGTAATAAAAAATGAATCCAAGAATCTGTACTTAGCTTTTTAAACATTTTCCGAGATAGACGATTTTAAATATGAACTATTATAATAATAGTCGAAATATTTTTTAATAAAAAATTAAAAATAAATTTACAATATTTTCAACATTTTAAAAATATAAATCTGACTTTTATCAATTTCTAGATGATAAACAGGTTAATAATGGCTTGCCCATAATGTTTTCCTGTCAATTACCTTTTGGAAACTCCCCAAAAGACATCTAAACTTAGAATTTAAGCGAAATTAAATCATCTTTGTCAATAAATATCTCTTTATTAGTCTTAAAAAATGAATAAATTGAACATTCTATCGCATGGCTAAGGAATTCTCAACTTTCCAAGCAATTCAATGAACAAAAACGAAGAGAAAATACATAAAAATAAGGTAAAAACAGAAAAGTTAGTTATTATGTGGTTATTTTCATGCCAATTAATTTGGCAATTTCCGTGAAGTAATAGTGGAAAAAGGTGACATACCGTTAGAAAATGACGTAAGAATGGCGCATACGATGAGAGATACTTTCAATATTGGCAACGTAGTCTCGAAGCATGGACATGTCTAATGGAGCGACTTTGAACTTTGAAGTTCAGGTCAATTATTGGTCAACTTTAGCCGGAAAATGTACAGTTGATTGCCACGAAAGACCCACCAATTTATTACAAGTTTCTCAATTTGCCACAGCAGCCTCCATCTTGCATTATCCAGTGCAGTGATATCTGATATGTACAAATTCATGAACTACCAATAAAAATTGAAAGCTATTAAGAAAATAGTAGGTAAGTGATTTCTAATTCTATGCGTCGGTAAAAGAGAATTGATAGTTTTTAAACTATCCGGTTTTGTATTACTGTGCTACTAGTTAGATCCGACTTGAATAATAACATTTTTCACCGCTTTCAAAATACCAAAAATTAAAAAATTTCAAAAAAATTTCAAACAAAATTACGAAATACCTAATTTTCTATCTATTTATAAGGATAAAAGTTCAATTTTGATTAAGATTCACTCTCATAACTAGAAAGGGTTCCTAATATCAATAGGATTTCTATTGAGTAAGATGTACCATCTGATTAGAAAATCAAGTTAGGTCTTCAGACTAACTTTTCAAGTAACTCAAGTAAACTCCTCGAAACGAAATAGCTGAGGCACCAACTCAGATTCATAACTAATCGAATGACTTACGGACTGGTTTGGTTACCAAGTTCGGTTATATATATAGGTATAGCTGATTTTTATTATTGATTTTAGGTGTGTTGCAGTCAATGCTTATTAGTTTATTGTGCATGTTTTGTTGGTTAATTAAGCCAATCAAGAGCAATATAAACCCTAGATCCAACGAGAAAAAGGTCGTTAGTGATCATAACAAGCTAAAACTATAATATTTTATTTGGCACAATTCGAATGTTTTATTGGCATCCTTAAGTTCAAGCTCTAATGTTTGATTTTGTCATCAATTACTCCAATTTGCCTCAAGTTTATCATAATCTATAGCAAAATGCACTTATTTTGTTTTATAAAGTGTGGTCAACTGGTGGTTTTTTTTTTTTTTTTCATTTTACATTTTTAGTGGGTCAGTGTATAATTTTTGTATTGAACAAAAAAAAAAAGAACTAAATTAATTAAATGATAAAATATAAATATATTTTTTTTTCAAACAAGTGGGATCAAATAAGGATAGATTCGTTCTATTTGACATCTTTTCATGGGTACGTACTCTATATTCAATCGAACATGTACCGTATAACATTAATTTTAAATGAAAATATTATGTATAAATACAACATTGTAAAATGTCAAATTGACCCTTTAATGTTTTTTATTTTTATTTTTTAATATATAATTTTTGGTCTCTCTTTGATCATTCATCGTAGAGCAATCCTCTCGTTGTTTGATACATATTTCAGTGTCATTTAAGCCGCTAAACAAGACAGAAATAATACATTCATTTTAAAATTACAGGACGATAAATAACCAAATTTTAAATTACATTGTGACAATTACATTTTTATGAAATTATATATATACATATAACATTAATCTTAATAAAACTCAACTAATTATATTGCCTTTTCTATACTCTTCTCTTTAACTTAAAGAACAACCAAATCATTAGAGGTGAGCAAACTTTGGTTAAAATCGAAAAATCGAACAAAACCGATCAAGTTTTTAATTAGATTCGACTTTTTGGTTTTTTGGTTCGGTTTTGATTTGAAATTTTAGATAAGTTTCGTTCGGTTTTGGGAGAAGAAAATTGCGAAAAAATTGAACCAATAGAAGTTCTACTTAATCAGGTAATTTTTTGAATTGATTAATTATTTTGTATATATAAATTATTTTATTTCGAGTTGCAAATTATATGAGTAAATTTATCAATTATTAATATCTATTTTTTAGTTGATAATTTGAAATTTTGATGATTGGATTGAAGGTCGATGGAATGAAAAAATTTATTCAACAATTTTTGTTGTATTATTTATTATGTATTTTGAGATTGTATCTTTAATTTGGACTTGTATTTTATACAATTTGAATATTTTTACTTTAATATATTATAATTTGTAATTTTGTATAATTTTTAAACATAATTTTTTAAATAGTTTTAATTTTCAATTTTTCGGTTAATCGAGCCAAAATAACATAAACTTTCGGTTCGGTTATTTCATTAGTTTGGATTGGTTCAATTGGCTAAATTTTCAGAAGATCAATTTTCGATTATTTTGGTTTGGTTATTAAACCGAACCGACCATTACACACTACTACCCATCGTTGGAGAGTCTAGGCGAAGAAAAATAATTCAGCCTTGGTCTTTCTTACAGGGTCCCTTGATTTTTCAAGAAATCAAATACCTAGAATTATCTTAAACGTTCAAAGAAGCAGAGTAGTAATGCACCGAAGTGGAAAGCAACGTAGGCAAATTTTATGGAATTATTTGATTCTTTCTAATATGACCAAATCAATTTGTAATGGTTGTCTTTATCTCATGGTATTTATGCTCTTTTAAGGTAATTGAAAGGAAATTAATCCTCAACTTTAATGGCTGCTACCGGATAAACTTTTTATGTTGTTGAAAATTTCTTATTTAAACTCGATTAATTATTTTTTATTTATTAAATTAATATTTCATCCGTCACTCTTTAAAATATATTTCCTCTATTTCATTATATGTGAGTCTTTTAAGTAAAATTCAAATTTTATTTATGTGTTATTTTTATACTTCAAATGTAATTTAATTTTTTCAATAAAATTTATTTTATTTAAAACTAATTAGATTTATTAATTTAGTCAAAATCATATAGTTTAATACTAAATTTTGATCTAATTAATTTTTTTAATTATTGTAAAAATAATAAAGTGACAGATAAAAAAATAAAAAAAATAACTTTCTATTTTTTAAGAAAATTAAAAAAATAATTAAAATATCTCAATTTTTTTAAAAAAATATAGTTATTGAAAAAAATATCCTTTTATATTTTTAAAAATTTTATTTAATTTTAGTTAAAAATAAATAATAATAACATAAAAAATATTAATTTATATGAAATATTGTTTTAATAATTTAATTTATAAATTTATCGATAAATCAGATATAAATAAATACTTTTTTAGATAAATTTAATTGCGTGCAATATGTATTATTGAGAATCAAATTATGGCCAAATCAAAAGCTATTTTGAAAGGGTAAAAAGAAAAGTGGACTGGAAACTCCATAAAGCCATGTGAAATGAAAGCATTTTTGTCCAATTTGATGGCTGATGAATGAAGGGTGACGTTTAGTGGATGACGACATCATCACACCTCACATTCTTTTTTTTTTTTCAATAATTTTTTTTTATATTATGTGCGTTTATGTATATATGCAGAGGTCAAGAAAAGTTAAACATAATCATATCTGGGATTTGATTTCCTCCGATGCGTAAAAAAATTGCGAATTTAAGAAGGAAAATAACAGAGATGAATCGGTCGTCTTCTTCTTCGTCTAGAAAGATTGCTTCTTCATCAACAAAAACAGAGAGAAAGATTGTCGAGAAAAACAGAAGAAATCATATGAAGACCCTCCACTCCAGTCTTTACTCTCTCCTCCCTAAACAGTCTGCTAAGGTATTTCTTTCTCTTTTTCCTTTAATTCTTTTATTTTATGTTTTTTTTATCTAATTACGGATTTCGGCTAATTTAATTCAAATTAAATCAGTTCATGTCCATACGCATGCTTTATTGGCACTATGTATGATTAAAAATAAAATTTCTTTGGAATTGGTAACAGGAAACGGCCACACTGCCTGAACAGATAGATGAAGCTATAAATTACATAAAAGCTTTAGAAGAGAAGTTAAAGAAAGCCAAAGAAAAGAAGGAAAGCTTAGTCGGAGGAGGGAGAAAAAGGTCATTTTTAAGTGAATCTTCATCAACCCTAAAACCACCTCAACTTGAAATCAGAGAAATGGGTTCTTGTCTGCAGATTGTTGTGATCAGTGGAATGGATAATGAGTTTATTTTGTATGAAGTTATTCGCATTCTCCATGAACATGGTGTAGATATTATCAGTGCCAGTTCTTCACTTGCTGGCAACTCAATCCTCCATCTAGTCCACGCACAGGTGATTTTAACTATTACTATTTAAGAACTTTAGTGTATATATATAGTGACCATAAATGATAAGTCATAGATAGGAGATTAAGTTATAGAACTTATTTCTTTCTCTTATTATAAAGAGCATGACAATGATTTGAACTGAAAATCTTACGATTTTGATATAATTTTTTTGCTCTCAGATGAGGGAAGCTGACTTAAGTTTCGGAGCTGCGAAAGTAAGTGAGAGTTTGAATAGATTTATCAAGGGATCGACAAGTGAAGTAGACTTAGAACCAGAGTTATGGGACTTTAATGATCTTCAACCTGAGACATGGGGATTTTAATTTTTAACCATTGTGAGAAAAAAAAAAAAAAAACCGAAAAGGAAGCAAAATCAATGAGAGGAAAAGTTCATTGTAGTTATGAATATATGTGTATGATTAATAGAAATCTCCCATATGATAATACGTTTTCTTATATGTACTTGTAAGGCAAAGTAGCCTTGTTGTTCTTCTAATAATATGGGCAACCGGGACGCAATTTTACCTTCACTTCTCACTTCGTTAATTCTTCCACAAATTATCACTTTATTTAAACTAATAAATCTAATAATATGAACACAAGATTGATTATTACAAGAGCATCTTCTTTTTTCTCTGTCTTTCGCAGTTTAATTGATCATTTGGGAGGATAATATTGATATAGAAATGTTATCAACTATCCAGTAAAGTATCAAATGATAAGATCGCAAATAATAGAAAATAAAAAGAGTTTTTGGGAGATTGAACGAGGGAACTTTTAGAAAATCGGAGCCTAGATTGTAAAAAGAAACCCAATGAAATACTTCAAAGGTTTTTAGGAGCTTTCTGTTTACAAAATACTTCAAAGATTTTTAGGGGCTTTCTATTTACAGGTATTGAGTGTTTAATTTTTATCATACGTATTGACCATAATTGGAAATGGCAGTAAACTGATCAAAGGGGTCAGTTGCTTGAGGGGTTTGACTTATAGCCTACTCAATGAGCTTATGATTTCTCGGACTTAGGTTCAAGTCCTTCGAAATACAAATGTAGTGTGAGACAATGCCAGTGTCAGATATTGCTTTTAATATTTCAAAAAATTTGAACCTTTGACTTAGGACATTTTTGCACCTTTGACTTTTATAATAATATTTACATTGCATTTTCTATGCAACAAACTTATTTATATTGAACGAATTTGATCATATTTCCTACTCAAAGTAGGTTAAGAAAGGATATAAAATTTGTTTCTTCCTTATTTATGGCTTTTTGCACTATTTTTATAAAGAGAAACTAATTTTGCTGCACATTGATTTTTCCATTTAGCTTATAATTACTTTTGGGATTGCACATTTTGCTCAATCCTCCCAATGGCATTAGCTAATTGGTTGCTCTATGATTTGTCTGAAGTCACTTATATTAGTTATTATTACTATTATTATTATTTATGAGTAGAAGAACATACAAAATTGAATAATGCATAACAATTAAAAAATTATTTCCCAAGTAATAACATAAGATGATTAACAAATATATTAAATTTAAATCATAGATATATGGATTGTTCTTAGAAATTTAAGAGATAGTGAATTCGGATTAATTAAGTTAATGAATTTTTCATTCTTATATATGAAAAAGAGTTTTTGGGCCGCAACTTCCATGATGGGCTCATGGGCCCTTAAAACGGCGCGTTCTTTCCCAACTCCATACGGCGTCGTTTGATTAATTGTTTCCCTTCTCTTTGCTCTTCACACTGCCATGGCTAAAACCTCGAGAGCGGGACTGAGAGCTATGGTTTTTCATTTTCAATTTTAAAGCAGCAGACATCAGAGAAGCTTAAGAATGGGAACATCGGTGCAGATAACGCCGCTGTGCGGTGTATACAATGAGAATCCTTTATCTTACTTAGTCTCCATTGATGGCTTCAATTTCTTAATCGATTGTGGCTGGAACGACCACTTCGATCCCTCTCTTCTTCAACCTCTCTCCAGGTCCTTCTTTATCCCTCTATTTAAGTTTCAAATTCTGTTGAAAACTGTGAAAATTTGACTATGAGTATGGTGTTATAGAGTAGCTTCGACGATAGATGCAGTTTTATTGTCGCATCCGGATACGCTTCATCTCGGTGCATTGCCTTATGCCATTAAACAGTTTGGCCTCTCCGCTCCGGTTTATTCTACGGAGCCGGTTTACCGATTAGGCCTTTTAACTATGTATGATCAGTATCTGTCTCATAAGGTGAGAGCAATTTATGTTCCTTGTAGTAATTTAGGACGTGCCTCTTTTTTTTTTTTTGACTCGTGCAACTTGTCATTTGGTTTTGGCTTTTGCAGGCGGTTTCTGAATTTGATTTGTTTACTCTGGATGATATTGATTCTGCTTTCCAAAGAATCACTAGGCTTACTTACTCTCAGAATCACCATCTTTCTGGTCTGCAATTGTGCTTTTAGGTTGATAAAGTTATTTTTCACTGTTTTTGTACATTTTATTGAGGTTGCTTTGAATGATAGGTAAAGGAGAGGGAATTGTTATTGCTCCTCATGTGGCTGGGCATCTCCTTGGAGGAACTGTGTGGAAGATAACTAAGGATGGTGAAGATGTTGTATATGCTGTTGATTTCAATCATCGCAAAGAACGGTAAATAATTCTTGATTCAGTTTATTTTCAAGTTAAGAAGCAGGAGAAAAGCTACTTACCGAGACTTTTCTTTAACAGGCATTTGAATGGAACTCTTCTGGAGTCTTTTGTCCGCCCAGCTGTTCTCATTACTGATGCCTATAATGCTTTAAGTAATCAGCCTCCTAGACAGCAAAGAGACAAACAATTTCTAGGTATTTTCTTTGCATTGGTGGATATTTGCTGTTCATGGCACGTTTATATTTTGTAGCCATCATCAGCTTAATCATGTTGCTGAAATTATTGGCATGCACTTAGACATAGTTATTTTCTTATTAATGTTTGCATGGAGCTTCTGCAAATGTATATTTCAATGCTATTTTTCTGTAATTCGTTTTAGAGAAGACTATTTTGAAGACTTTAGAAGCCGGTGGAAATGTATTATTACCTGTTGATACTGCTGGGAGAGTGTTGGAGCTTATCTTGATATTGGAACAGGTCAGTTAGGGGAACAGTACTGGCAGTTTCCTAGCTTTGGGTAGCCATATAATATTTACAGTGGTCTCGTGTATGTGCTCCTTGCAGTTCTGGGCTCAACGATTCTTGAACTATCCCATATTCTTTCTTACATATGTTGCATCAAGTACCATTGATTATGTCAAGAGTTTCTTGGAGTGGATGAGTGATTCAATAGCAAAATCTTTCGAAACTTCTCGTGACAATGCCTTTCTTCTGAAGTAAGTGCTTCATTTTCAGTGACATTTCCAAACTTCTTTATGCTCTGTGAATCAAGTTTTATTTGTCTTCATGATGCTTTAAGTTTTATCCTCCGTTTTGCATTATGGAAGTTGCTTATTATGATTTGTGCTTACCATGCTACTTTACTGAATCTTACAGGCATGTGACACTTCTAATTAACAAGAATGAACTTGATAATGCTCCAAATGGTCCCAAGGTGATTCCTGTACTTCTCAAAATTGATTTGGCTTGTTGTTTCTGACTTTTTAGTTTCCATGATTCTGACCTAATACGTTGGTTTAGATTGTTCTAGCATCCATGGCAAGTTTGGAAGCAGGTTTCTCACATGACATATTTGTTGAATGGGCAGCAGATCCTAAGAACCTGGTGCTTTTCACAGAGAGAGGCCAGGTACGTTTTCAATTTCTTATGTTGGGTGTAGTTAATTCATACGGAATTCAGATGTAGAAAAATAGCTCTCAGATCAATAAGTTTATCTTATAGGCTTCCCTGTAATATGCTTGAAAAGTTTTGCATGTTTATTATAATTTTTCATTGATGCCTTTGAACTACTAATGGTGCTAGAGACTCGAAAAATGGCTGTTTTATTTAAAAGAAAACATGCTTTACTTTGCTGAATAGAATGATTTCCCTCGTCATATTTTTCTTGGAAAAAGAAGGAAGACAAACATAAAAATAGATGTATGGTTTTGTTCTTTAGATTGTCCAGCCTGGTTTATGATACCTTCTATGTGTACATTAGTGCTGTTTATTGGGCTCAAAAATATCATGTTAATTGATTTCTGTTTTTTACATGAGAATATTTGCGCTTAATTGCACTGTTTTTGTAGTTTGGTACGTTAGCTCGAATGCTTCAGGCTGATCCACCTCCAAAAGCTGTCAAAGTCACATTGTCAAAGAGGGTTCCTTTGGTTGGGGATGAGCTTATTGCTTATGAAGAAGAGCAGAAGCGGCTGACAAAAGAAGAGGAGTTAAAAGCTAATCTTGTTAAAGAGGAGGAATCAAAGGCATCTCATGGGCCTGATAGCAATTTGAGTGATCCAATGGTCATTGATTCTAACAGTACTCATGCTGCAGCAGATGGTATTCCTTTTTCCAGTTTCTGATAAACCATCCTTTGCAGTTTTGTTTTTTGGGGAGGTCATTTTAAATAATATCCTTTAGGTTATATATATATATATATTTGTCTAGCGCCCTACTCAATGATTGCACCTTGCAGCAGGTGGTTCTCATGGGACTGGATACCGAGACATATTAATTGATGGATTTGTTCCACCATCTACTAGCGTTGCACCAATGTTTCCATTCTATGAAAACACCAGCGAGTGGGATGATTTTGGTGAAGTCATAAATCCTGATGATTATGTAATTAAGGATGATGACATGGACCGCACAGCAATGCATGTAAGTTTCCTGCTTGGAGCTGTTGCCAGTTGACCATATGATTGCTATAACTCTGTTAACTGGTCGGCTAATTTTCTCTGTCATCTGTCATGTGTTGTTTTTCTCCATCTGTGGCTGCTGATATCGTTAATGTGAATGCTTACTGCTATACCCAAACAACCACCTCGCATAAATAACGGAATTTTGAAAGATTATTTGTTAAACCAATGTCTTAATATGCACAGACTTTGAAGATCTTTTAGCAAAGTAATGTTTTGGTAACTTTTATCAGAATCTAGGAGTTGGAATATACAAATATTTAAATATTTTTGACAAAAATAATGTTTATAATGAAATGAAAATGGAAGGTAATGAAAGCATATGATCTCTAAGAAATGCTTGACCGCTAGATTGTCATAGATTGCCAATTTCCACTATTTTCTTGATACCAATAGTTTTATGTTGTTATTTCTAATATTGCTTTTGATGTTATGCTTGCAACTAAGAAGTCTTCTGATAAGGAACAAATTCAAGACAACAAAATAAACCAATAAAATAGTAAATCAAATGGAAAAATAGATGAGAGAAGGGGTTGATTTCATTGATAGAGAACTGGAGAAAATACAGGAAATACAAGTTCTAGGAGGATAACTTCCCTCTCCAGTAAGAAGCCCTGCTCACAGTTGTAAAAACAAATGATTTCTTAAAGCTAGACCCCCTCCCCCTGCTCACTAGCTAAAAAAACAAAACAAAAGATGAAGCCCTTTTTTTCCCTTGTGTCCACCTTGGCACCAGGTGCACTGCTTTTCTCTCTCCTGCCTTTAACCGAATTATTCCAACCAAATCCCTTTTAGACCCTTGCTGTGTTGCTGATTTCACAACCCCTTGTTGCATTTGCTGTTTCTTCTTGCGAGCATAAACTTGCAATTTCCGAGGCCCAAGTGAATCTGGATCCTGGAGTCTTGGCCTCAAGACTTAGCTGGGGGTATTCACTTCTCATAACAAATTCGTCTTCCCATGTTGCGTCGTCGATGCTCTTCGAATGCCATTGCACTAACCATTGAGTCACACTTTCGCCTTCTCGTTGGATCACTCGAGTGGCAAACACCTTCTCGGGAATAGGACAATCAACATGCTCTAACTCCAACTCAGGCGGCAGGTTGGTGGAGCTGGACTGAGTGCCAATAGCTTTCTTAAGTAAGGAGACATGGAAGATGAGATGAATTTTGGAAGAATCAGACAGGAGTAAGCAATAGGCCACTGCTCCTACCTTGGCTGCAATCTGGTGTGGCCCGAAGTAACGGGATGACAGCTTCAGATAGATCCGTTTGTGACGGACTGCTGGCGGTGAGGCCGAAGCTTCAAGTATACCCAATCCCCTACCTTTAAGCCGACCTCTCTTTGATGCTGGTCTGCACTATGCTTCATTTGCTGTTGTGATTGCAGTAAATGATCCTTAAATTGTCTTAAGGCTTCGTCTTGGTCCCATAGTCCTCTAGCTACTGCCTCCACCTGCATTTCACCAGCAATGTACTGTAGGATGGTTGGGGGCTTCCTCCCATACACCACCTCAAAGGGTGTGGTGCCTGTGCTCCCAAGGAATCCACCGACTCCAGTAGCAGGGCTGGTCAGCGGCAAAACAACGGAGGTATGATTCGAGGCATCGATTGACAACTTTAGTTTGCCCATCCGTCTCGGGGTGATAAGAAGAGCTAAACTTGAGTTGATTGCCCTGTAGTTTAAACAATTCCTGCCAAAATCGACTTACGAAAACCGGATTTCTATCGCTAATGATGGTCTTCGGGAATCCATGGAGCCGTACAATCTCCTTAACAAATAATTTAGCAACTACGCGGGTTGTGTAAGGGTGTTTCAAGGCCACGAAGTGGTTGTACTTCGACAATCTGTCCACTACTACCATCACAGCATCATACCCGTTCGACTTCGGCATGCTTGTGATGAAATACATTGAGATATCCTTCCATATTGCTTGAGGCACAGGAAGGGGTTGTGATAGTCCTGCGGGTGAGAGAGTAGAGGCCTTAAACTGCTGATAGATAGAGCGGCTCCTGACATAATCCTTAATGTGTTGAACCATCCCCTTCCAGTCGAATGTTGCTGCTATTCTTCGATAAGTCCGGTAGTAATCGGAGTGTCCCCCTACCACTGAGTTGTGAAACTCCTCCAACATAGCTGGAATCCATTTGGAAGTAGAAGAGATTACCAGTTTTCCATTGTGGTATAAGATGCCCTGCTTTAATTCATATTTGGGCTTGGAATCGGGGTCAACTTGTAGGGCATGTCTTATGGCTATCAGTTGAGGATCCTGGGTTGATTCTTCCGGTAACTGGCTACCTCCATCCCATGTAGGAGAAGAGACAAGAGGTGCAAGTTCAGTGTCTTCTTGCTGTCTTGATAATGCATCAACAGCTGAATTAAGTTTTCTCGGCTTGTATTGGACCTCATAGACATATCCCATCAGTTTGGCGAGCCAGTTTTGCTGGTCTATAGTGGGAATTTGCTGCTGTAACAGATGGTGCAAGCTCTTCTGGTTAGTGAACACAGTGAATTTTCTCCCTAGCTGGTAAGGGTTCCAATGCTGGATGGCTAGTGCCACTGCTATCGACTCCTTCTCATAAGCCGACTTTATCAAGTTGCGTTCGGCTAAAGCTTTGCTGAAATAAGCTATTGGCCTACCCTCTTGCATCAATACACACTTAATGGTGAAAGGTTTACCGAAGTTAGGCAAGGTGAGGAGCGGTGTTGCCGTGAGCCTTGCCTTTAATTCGTCAAAAGCCGTTTGAGCCTTCCCATCCCAACAAAACCCGTTTTTTTGTCAACTCTGTCAAAGGCTTAGCTATCATGCCAGTCTTTTACGAACTTTCGGTAATATCTGGTCAAGCCCAAAAACCCACGGACCCCTTTGACATTCCTTGAGACGGCTAATTCTAAACTGCTGAAATTTTAGACGGATCTACCGTCACCCCATCCTTGGATATGCAGTGGCCCAAGTAGTCAATGGTAGATTGCCCAATGGAACACTTCTTTGTGTTAACCTTAAAGTGGTTGTCCATCAGGACCTGTAGGACAATGGCTAAGTGCTCCCTATACTCCTTCAAACTCTTGCTATAAACTAGGATGTTGTAAAAAAATACCAAAACCATGTAGTGCAATCAAGGTCGAAAAATGTCATTCATAACGCTTTGGAAGGTAGAGGGTGCGTTTGTAAGGCCGAAAGGCATTATTAAGAATTCATAGTGGCTATCATGTGTCCGGAAGGCAATCTTGGGTTCATCTCCTTCCCTCATTTGAATCTGGTAAAAATTGATTTTCAAATCCAAGTTTGAGAAATACACAGCCACGTTCAGCTCGTCAAGGAGCTCTTTGACTACTAGAATTGGATATTTATCAGCCATTGTCACTTTGTTCAAGGCCCTGCAATCGATACACAATTGCCATGTCTCGTCTTTCTTTTTGACAAGGATAACCGGATTGGAATAAGCGCTCTGGCATGGGCGTACAATCCCCTGTTGTAGTGTCTCCCCTACTTGTTTTTGTATCTTCACCTTCTGTATGTGGGGATACCAGTATGGGCGGACACTGACAACCTCGTCCTGTAACAAGCTAGATTGAATGGTCATGTAGGTGCCTAGGAGGCAGCCCTGTTAATGGACCAAAAATCTCAGAAAAATGAACCCTAAGGCTATCAACATCAGACCTCTGAGCAGGAATGAGCCCCTGTACTATGGATGGCGGTAAATTAGATTGTATGGGATCCCTGCACAATTGCTTTAGACTTTCTCCTCCTAACCACATCTGCAAAGCATCCATTTCATTAGGAGTACCGTCTATGCCTGTTAACTCAACTGGTTTGCCCCTGTACTCAAAGGGTATCCAACACTGATCCCAATTGTGCATTACATTGCCTTGAGTCTTCAACTACTCAATCCCTAAAATGACATTCAGTGGCCCCAAATCAAACGATAATGCATCCAGAGTGAGCAGGATAGACCCCAATTGCAACTTAACATTTTAACACTTCTCATGAACTGTAACACGGTAGCTATCCCTCAATTTGATGTTCTTAGATGAAATAGAAGAAATAGGAAGGTTTAGGGATCTTACCAATTTTCGCAAGATGAAGTTGTGAGTCTCTCCAGAGTTACCGAAGAGGACAATCGGGATCCCTTTTATGGCTCCCTGTAACTTCAGAGTTCTAGTCACTTGGGCTTTGCTTATGGACCCAAATGAAACTTCAATTGCGTTGCATTCACCTTCCTCCCCATCTTCTTCCTCTAGTTCTGCTGCCATCTTCCCTTCTTCTGTTTGTTCCCCTGTATCCATGTAAAGTTCGTTCTCCGAGATGGAGATCCGAAGTTCTCCTATGTTGCAGCGCTGTTGGGGACCGTATGGCTGTGCACATTTGAAGCAAAGATCCAGCCTATGACGCTCAATCACAGATGGCGCAGACCCCTGTTCTTGGGTGGTTGTTGTGATCAGGTGGACGGAAGCAGGCTGCTATGCTTTGGAGGGCCTTCAACTTGTGTCATTGGGCCAGAGCCCACAACTCTAGATCGTGGGTCGGGTTGACCCGCATCTTTGGGCATAAAAGATCGACTTGGTGGAGGTGGGTTGTAGAGCTCCGCATCTCTAGCGAGGACCATAGCACCCTCACAGGTTTGGGGCTTCAATTACCTAATCCATCTGCCCACCTCTTCTTTCAAACCTCCCATAAAATACCCAAGAAACTGAGCTTCTGATGTTTTTGGGATTTATCCTATAATTGATTCAAACGCTTCAGTGTATTCATTTACAGTCCCGGTTTGGAACAAGGTACGTAATTCCTCGTAGGGGTTATGGGTTTGACTTCTGCTAAATCTTCCGTTCAGCCTGAGTTTGAATTGCTCCCAGGTCAGATACGGTTGTCTCGGAGTACTTGGGAAAACTAGGTGATTGCCGCCCTTGTCATACACATTTGTGCAATGGGTAACTTCATTTGTTCTGGTGTTTGATGAACATTGAAATATAACTCTGCTTTCGCAACCCAGCTGTGTGGTTTTGCTCCTGTGAACTCTGGCACCTTCACCTTGGGTAAGGACATTGGTCCACCCCTAAAATGGTTAGTTCGAATACACGAATCCAGTTGTGGAGAGCTTGGTTGGCCGAATCTGGTATTGGACTGGATGAAAATCCTCTTAGGTGACTCGTCGTTTGGGTTGGATGCATTACTGGTACGTGGTTTGGATTCCTTTGTTGTGGGTTGATGTTCGTTCTTTGTTTGGAGCTTGCCGTCCAAGTGTTTGAGCTTATCTTCAACAAACTTCTGAAAAGCAGTAATGGATCTCTGTATTGCAGCCAAGGTTTCTTCATGAGAATCAACTCGTTGCTGAAAATCAATCTTAGCCTGTAAGCGTGTTTGGGGTGGGTCATTCATTTTCTTTTTCCACATACGGCGCCAATCGATAAGGAACAATTTCAAGACAACCAAATAAACCAATAAAATAGTAAATCAAATGGAAAAATAGATGAGAGAAGGGGTTGACTTTATTGATTGAGAACTGGAGAAAATACAGGAAATACAAGTCCCAGGAAGATAACTTCCCTCTCCGGTAAGAAGCTCTGCTCACAGCAGCAAAAACAAATGATTTCCAAAAGATAGTCCCCCTCCCACTACTCACTAGCTAAAAAAACAAAACAAAAGATGAAACCGTTTTTTTCCCTAGTGTCCAGCTTGGCGCTAGGTGCACTGCTTTTTTCTCTCCTGCCTCTAACCGAATTATTCCAACCAAATCCCTTTTAGACCCTTGCTGTGTTTCTGATTTCTCAACCCCTTGCTGCATTTGCTGTTTCTTCTTGCGAGCATAAACTTGCAGTTTCCTAGGCCCAAGTGAATCTTGATCCAGGAGCCTTGCTTGAGTAGCAGCTTCTCCATCATCTTCTGTTTTCCATTTCCGTGCTTTGCTTTCTGATTCTCTGTAGTTTTGATTTGATGCTGTCATCTATGATGATCCCTTAAGTGCTAGGGCGTTCATCCTCCTTTCCATAATTCAATAGACGTTTTCCCTAAATTAGAAAAATACTAATTTGAGCATTTGAAGATTAAAGTCTTTAGAAGAAAAAGTTATAATCGGTTTTTATTTTAAGCTTGCTTCGCACTGTCTGGGTATCTGGAATAATCAGAATGTCTTATTTGAGTGCTGGATTACTTGTGAAGTAAGAGAACAAGCTCAGGTTGTGTATAGCTGAAGTAAGAAGTGTGTGAAAATATCTAAAATATGTCATAGTTCTATATCAAACTTTTAAACAAGTGCATTACACTTCTGCTTGTGATGTTTATGTTCATGCCTTTTCTGAAGTTATTTATTGGATTTCCATTTTGAACTTGTCACCTCTCTTTTGCTATATATTCTGTGTAGATAAATGTTTAAATGGATATTACTTGGTTGTCCCATAATCGACTTTTAGTTGCTTATCTGCTTTTCCACGTGGATTGTTTTAATTTTAGCTAATAGTTTAATATTTCATTTCAGGTTGGTGGAGACATTGATGGAAAACTTGATGAAGGATCTGCTAGTTTGATACTTGATACAAAGCCTTCAAAAGTTGTGTCTAATGAATTAACTGTAAGTTCAATTGTAGTCTATTTTTAGGTATGTTGACGGGATCAGAAAAGCACCCTTCTATACCGATCTGACCTAATATATTTTTTTGCAACATTAACCATCTGAACATGTGGGTCATATCACCTGTGCCTTAAGAATTTTGGAGAACCCTTTCTAGACTTATGCACGCATCAGATTCTGTACTTAAACCCAAGCAATATAGCCTATAGCTGAATATGTTCTTTTCAAACAATACATGAAGAATATATACTAGATCGGCTATGTTATTAGCTATTGCCATGATTTCCTATTACATCCCTCAAATGTAGTTATGATGGTAGGTGTTCTGATACATGCATTGAAGGCTTGTCACTTCTGAAGTTCTGATTGTTGTCTTCCCTTTTTTGTCTTTCTAAGAGACTGAAAAATCTTTCCACTATATCTCAGGAGTCGTCAAAGGAAGTACTGTGGGCTTTTAATTTAAATTTTCCAGATTGAAACAGAAAGGGGAAGCTTTTCTTGGGGATTAGGGGTGGGGGAAGGGTTGGATCTAGTTCTCATGAGGGATCAATCCTAACAAATTTCCAGCAACATGTGAATCCTTTTGGAATTTAATATTCTAATGACCTAATTTTTTATATTAAGATTTAGTATTTTGTATTCTCTGGCAATGTAAATTAAATTTGATGTATCAGGATCACACTTCTATTATTCGCCTGTATGCTTTGTCGTGCTGCCAGGAGATATGATTTAATAAGCATCTCGATGCAGCAGCTTTTTGAATCTTCCCAGTTTGAACAATTGAAATCAGTTATCAGTTTTGGAGTTTGCTGAATTTATGTTCCACAATGCTTTATAGGTGCAAGTGAAGTGTTCATTAGTATACATGGACTATGAGGGTCGCTCTGATGGACGATCGATTAAATCAATTTTGGCTCATGTGGCTCCTCTAAAACTAGTAAGAATTTCAGCATGCTTATATTACTTGCCGCATTTTTATTTTTCATCTCATACCATGTTTACTATTTCAGCTATATATATGTTGTTCCTTGGTGGTGTTGTAAACTCTGCAATTTAGTGCACTCTTATGATCGCATGGTTACTGTCTCAATTTTTCGTCTAGAAAAAGCATTCTTAGGGATGCCAGAGGTGTCTTTCCTTTCAAACAAACAATTTTCCTTCTTGCAGGTTTTGGTGCATGGATCAGCCGAGTCTACAGAACATCTGAAGCAGCACTGCTTAAAACATGTCTGTCCTCATGTTTATGCTCCCCAAATTGAAGAGACTATTGATGTTACCTCTGACTTGTGTGCTTATAAGGTGTGGTTGCAGAAAACTCTTTTCTTTGATGCTTTTTAGAGATCAGATTAATTTTTTCCTGTGTCATGGGGTTTAGGTACAACTTTCTGAGAAGCTGATGAGCAATGTTCTCTTCAAAAAGGTAATGTCTTGGTTGCTAATAAATTCATGGTCCTTAAGTTCTTATTTATCTGGTCACGTTTGCTACTTGTTTTTGATCTACTTGGCAATTTCAGTTGGGAGATTATGAAATAGCTTGGGTCGATGCTGAGGTTGGAAAAACTGAGAGCGAGATGCTGTCTTTACTACCCATGTCAACTCCAGCTCCTCCGCATAAATCCGTCCTTGTCGGTGACTTGAAAATGGCAGATTTCAAACAGTTCCTTGCTAGCAAGGGCGTCCAGGTACTTTTCAGATGACACAGTTTCTTTTAGATTGTAAGTTAGAAAAAGAGGTGTTTGGAGTTTTGTTCTGCATCTTTGCGCCCTTCAAGTAATCTAAATACCATAAGTTAGAAAATTCATGTAAAAAAAAGATCAATATACATATCTATAAAGATGCCAACGTTGGATCTTAACAGGTGGAATTTGCTGGCGGAGCATTGCGATGTGGGGAGTATGTGACTCTTCGTAAAGTTGGGAATGTTAGCCAGAAGGTGAGCTCTTATTTCAGAACTTCAATGTTCTCCTCTTCTGTTGTATGCAATGAAGATGATGGTAATCGATATCTTAACTTGTTAATCTTCCATGTGCTTGTGATTTTCGGGTTAGCATTTTTGTCAATCGTACCATGTGATTGTGATTTTGCGGTTAGCATATTTGTCATGTATTTGAATCAAATATTTGTTCTTAGGGTGGTGTTTCCGGCACTCAGCAGATCATCATCGAAGGACCGTTATGTGAAGATTACTATAAGATCCGCGAGTACCTATATTCACAATTTTATTTGCTTTAGTTGAGATGCAATATCTGTACAATCTCTTTCTATTGTTATTTTTTAATCTGTAAGCTGTACTTAAATGTACAATATCAGTTTATCTTCAATTTCAAAGCCTCCTGCTCACTATTTTCTGTCTATTTTATTATATTTTCTTTTTATATGTGATCTGATTTGAATCAATTCGAAAATAGTGACTCAAATTTGAAGAAAACTTAAATCATTTGAAACTAGGGCTGAGCAAAATAAACCGTAGAAACGGTTAACAGAAAAATCGATCCGAAATCGAATCTATTTTTCGGTTAATCAAATTCGATAGTTATGATTTAGGTTAGTAAAATTGAGATATTTTGGTTTTTGGTTTTGGTACACGGTATTTATTTTTTGCACCAAAATGAAAAAAAAAAACCCCAGATTAAGCAAACACTTGAGAGGTGATGGATGGCAATTGCATAAGCCATCATGTGGATTTTGTTAATAAATAAACAATTAAAGAGGCTCAGAAGCTAATTCATATCATCAATCTACAACGAGGGGACCTCTCATTTGAAATTGAAGAGAAAAAAGGTCTTTTCCTTTACAAATATTCTCTTATTTTAATTCCATCTCTTTTCATGCACGTTAAACCATCGGAATTTGATCGGGTGACAAGAAGATGACCAAGTGTTGATTAAAGAATTGTTTAAGTTTCTTTGTTCTTCTTACATAAACTATTATTTATGTAGTCTATATGCCGATTATAATTGAATTTGGGTCCAGACAAAGTTGGTATCAGAGCACGGTTTAGAATCTTGCAAACTATGGAGTTAGGTTTCATAATCATATACTCGCAGTTCGATAGAGAGAGAGAGAAAGCTTACAGCTGAAATTTCCGATTGAAGAAGAAAGAAAATTCAAATACAGATTGATTTTGCACAAGCGGATAATAGATGTTCTTGAAAAAGCAATGGAAAATCCAAGTTCTGCAAACAAAGCATACCAAGAAAATGCAATACAATCACTCTTACTGGAAGAAGATACTAATTTTCGTGTAAGAATAAATATATAAATATCATTAGTGATTAAATTGATAATTACCTATCAACTGCTTTCGATGTAATTTTGTCACATTGTTGGATTTCTCGTCATTTTCAGAAATTACATTTCCAGATGTTACATGGAACCTCCAGCCTAGCTCAACAAAAACACCTCTTAAGAGTCACCAATCAAAGTCAACCAATAGAAGCCTTGAATTCGAAGGAGGATCTTAAACAATTTGTGTGTAAAATTACCCATTTTCCCTCTATGAGTTTATAAGTTCACTTTTCAATTAAAGAACGAGAAAAGTTATGGATTAAACCAATTACATTTTGCCACGCATCTAAAATAGTTATATTTTTTACACTTTTTTATACATGGCAAGATCTGATTGGTTTGATTTATGGATTTTTTTTTTATAAATTTGGTTTAATTAAAAAATGGCTGAAGGTGCAAATTACCTCCTAAAATTTTCCAAAAACTGCAATTCAATCTTTGAAATATAATTTGGTGCAATGACATCCCTAATATTTTAAAATTAGGACAATTTGACCTCTAAAATAACATTTCTACCAGTTTAATCATCCTCCGTCTATTGATTGCTGATTTAGTGACATGGATAACAAGCAGCACTCTATGATTTGACATATAGGACATGACGTGGTTGAAAAATGATACATCAGCAGATATATGTCCAATTTTTAAGTATCATGTCTCATTTATGTCATAACGTCAGTGGTTAATAGACAAATGATGGTTAAATTGATTGAGCCATTATTTTAGAGATTAAATTATTTCAATTTTAAAATATTAGGGTGGTAATGTACCAAATTAAATTTTAGGAATTGAATTGAACTTTTTGCTAAATTTTATATTTACACCTTTATCCATAAAAAATTTACTTGCAATCAACAACTCTTTTTCATAAAAAAAGAACATTTTTCTTTTAATTTTTCATATTTTCCCTCAAAATCTTTGACTGCCATGAATTTGCATTGCAATTTTTAATAATTGTGCATCTGCAATGAAACAAAGTTAAAAAAAACCATTTCTTCATGTTGATTTTGGGGAAAATTTGATAATTGTAAATAAATTCAGCCACCAAATTGATCTTTTACAAATTAATATTATTCTATGATAATTTCCTATATTGAGAGCAGGTTTCATGGCTATTTCACAAAAGACAGTTCTACAATAGCGGCGAACTTTGGGTGGAGGATATGTTAAGATTAATTGATAGACTTTCAAGAGAGAAAGCCATTGCCAATGTTGCTCTGTAATATCCCACATTGGTTGAATAGTAGAACGAAATAGTTCTTATAAGGTTATAGATAGCTCTCTCTTACAGACGCATTTTAAAACCGTGAGGATCTCGATCCAAAGCGGATAATTTTTGTAAGTGACCATCCGAGGACGTTACATGCTCTCAAGGCAATCATTTGGGTACCTAAAAGAACAATTAAAGAAAAAATCAAGGTAATTAAAGAAAAAAAAAATCTTAACAGGATTAAAAATTGATATTAATGAATTAAATGGTTCGGTACTTGTTTTTCTTAAGTCAAATTTCAAATTCGACTTTTGTGAATGGCAAAAATAGATATCAATAGAATTTTACTCTTATAAAGGACCGATTTGACTTGAATTGAATAATTTAGGTAATTATAAAAAAATAAGTATAAATTTATAATGTTACTAATTTAATAATTTTCAAAATATGGCAGGGTGTGGAAAAGGAATCAGAAGAAATAAAAAGGAAATTGTTGAGAGAGGTGTAAAAGCTATAGACATTGATATTTGTTCATTGTGGAGACAAATGGAAGCAGCAAACCAAAAAAAAAAAGTGTCACTCAGAAATTCATTGATGAAATAAAGAAAAAATTATAATGACATTTTGTAATTATGTATAATTAATTTCTTTTATAGTGGATTTTTCGGTTTCAAATTCATGGTTTGTGAAAGTAATTATTTATTCAAGAATTCATCGATGAAATGAAGGCAATCATATGCTAAAAGAAAGCATGTTGATGAAAGAAAAACCCAATTAGTTGAGAAATCGGCTGCAAAATTGGCCTCACGGTAAATATGACAATTTTAAATAAACCAATATGGATATCATTGGCTATAGAGTAGTGATAGCCCTACTGTTTTATCACAACATTCTAAATTCCAAATATTGAGTTATTAAGACAATTTAGGTATTAAATGAGAGTTAAGGATAGACAATATAATACGTTAGGATGAGTTGAATTCTTGCTATTTTAACCGTTGCTGGACATTAATAATTCAACTCATTAATGATAATTGATAATATATATTATATTATCATCTAAGGCCTATACCATCTTTAGGTCCAAGGTCCATCTCACCAGACCAACGGCTTACATGAGATAAATTTCTATCAAATACATGTGAGATCTGCAAATCTCCAAACTAATCCAATCGGTCTGACAAGCTATATTATGATAGTCATACTAATATGTATATACATAATGAATAGAGTATGAACAGTCAAATCACTGTATGACGTAGTCCAATCTTCTAAGAGTTCGAAGTATTGCACTATTAAAATTTGCTTTCTATTTTCTCTCTAAGTACTCTACTGGCTTAAATTTTCGAATGCTAATGCTTGATCCGACTGAGTTAGCCTTCTTGCGAGTTCTAGGTCATAGCCAATCCAATCGGCTACTATCTCAGTCTCCTCTTTATGATATTCTCCGGACTATCAATAATCACGGCAAGCTAAATAACACTTATTCAGCACAACCAGTTCCCATGCTCACTTCTCTCTTTATAAATTATTATTTTTCTCATTAAAAAATACTAATTTGAATTCAAATTAAACAGATTAATACCGAATATTTTCGAAAGGTCAAAGAGTAGCTATGTTACAGATATCCGCTGGATTACTAAACTAGTATTAAATATCTGTATAAACAACAGATCCCATGCTAGGCTAATGTATTATTAATAGCATGTATGTGTATATATATATATTATCAAAAAAAAAATGTAGATATATAAATAATTTCTGATTCTGATAAACGCAATAGATTTAGAAAAAAAAAAGTGTTTAGCAAGGAAATAAAAATGAGTTGACTTAATTACTTGGCGTGGGGTGCAACCAATTTTAATAGAAAAAAAATCTGAAAAAAATTAGATCCCTTTGTTTTTATAGCAGATGGTGATTTATTGTTCTACTGCAGAAGTGGAGATCGGCAAGAACATGATGGGCAAGGAGGATTTGGAAGCTGAGGGAAAACTAGAAATTAATGGTACAAAGAAAAGCCGAGATCCAGCTTCAAAATGTAGAATTGAACATGCTCAGAATGTCATTTCTTCTATGAACCATAAATTATTAGACATCTTCCACAAATTAGAAGAAAACATGGTTTGCAACGATCATTCATTTTCTTTGCACCAAAATATATATACTTGATAATTTCATGTTTTTATTTTATGAATAAGGGTGAAATTTGCTTTTAAATGATGCAAAATGGTACAGGAAATTTTATATATTTTTTTAATCTAATTTCAATGACAATTTGTGATTTTCAACATCAGTTCGGTGGAGATAATTTAATTTCTAGGTTGAAACGTCGGCATTTATGGGAAGATTCATTCAGAGGCGCTGCAGATACATTGAAGAGCAGACTGGAACCTCTACAGTTAGCTCTTGACAAATTGAGTTTCGCAAACAATGCTGACAATGATAGAGCTATCAAATCATGTTTATTTGAAGATGAGATTCATTTTCAAGTAAGAATTCAATTTTAAAAAATAAAAATGCTTTTTATTTTTTTACATGGTGATTTATTAGACATCATCTATCAGTTTCATGAATTTGATTTGTTGGGAAAACATGCATATAAATACACATAAATAATAATAATTTAGAGGAAATATATTTATTTCTTGTAGTGCAAGCAATTACTCGGGGAAAAATAAATAATTTACGGTCTAAAAACCACTTAGAGATGATAAAACTAGTAATTTCAAATAGATCTTCTAATTCCTTTTACATAGAGGTTTATTAGAGTCACAACCCTAATAAAACTTTGATTCCTTTTTGGATCGGTACTAGATAATTCTAAATCGATTGGGATTAATATAAGTAGAGTCACGAGTGTATCCAAATTCTATTATGATTTTAATAATTTTTTCTATTCAACTTTGAAAAATCATTCAGTCCTATAAACTATCAATTTTTTTTACTAATAGATCATTCATATTGATGTAAAATCTTTCATGCAATGATAAAGACACGTCTCTTTTTAGTATACGTGAAAAAATTACACGTAAAAATAATTTAAAATTAGTATGCATGGAAATTAAGACTTCAAGAGTAAAAATGACTGGTATTTACAAGTTGACAGGAATGTTCATGATTTATTAAGTCTTTTGTGAAGTTATTATATAATGTATAATTAGAAAATAATCTTTAGGTCTTGGAAATTTTTATCAGAACTTGCATTTCCGGTTGATTCATGGAAGCAAGAATGTTGCAGAAGAGAGAAGATTACTAAGAGAAACAAAGACCAAGAAAGGAGCTAATGGAGAATGTTCATCACTTAAGAAGCTTAATTATTCTGTAATCATAATTAGTTAATCAAATTATTTTATTAATTGGTATATGAATTTTTTTTTTTTTTTCTGGGAGCACTAGAAACAGATTAGGTCGCCGATTTACACTTACTACTACTACTACAATCAATCTCGAGGAAACGTAAAGCAATTAAAATGGGAAAGGGAGAAAGCTATTGCAAATTCTGCTGCGAAAGGAAAGATTTGGAATGAATTCGGATCTAGAGAAACTATACGAGCGAAAATTAAGGTTCAATTATTTCGAGTTTCTTGTCTGAACTAAATTCATATAATTGTTAGTGTACCGATTAATTAGTCGTACTTTTGCTAAAATCCAATTGAAGTTGAATTGATAAGCATTTATATATTTTGGTTAGATTAACCATAAGTTAATGTAGCTGATCATGTTTTGAAGCTATTGCAGGCATTTGAGAAGGAAGCAGAAAGTTTTGGATTTTAGGAAGAAAGTTAAGGAGTTGGAGAAAAAATTGGAGGCAATAAAAAGAGAGATTATTTCTTTGAATAAACAATTGATAATTGCAAATAAGACAGAGTAAAGCATACCAATGTATACTAATTATAAGAATACGGAATTCCTTATAAAAGATTAGATAATTCTCATTTCACAAATTAGTTTTTGAGTTGAGTTAGAGCTAATTCCATTGTCATATCGGAATATTGTGACGTCAATAAACGTCCAACTATTCAACATTTATGCTTAAAATTTGGATAATTCTCATTTTACCGGCCGAGTTGAGTTGCGAGTTGAATTAAGCTTAAATTCCATTTGGTTAACCTAAGGTGAAAAATCAAAATTGGAAGATTTAATACAGAAAGATAGAATCTTTAAGATGAATATGGATTGGATAAAGGAGAAATTGGATCCTCCGAAATTAGCTTTGGGCAAATTAAATTTCTCCAATAATGCATACCAACATAATTGCGAGGTGTGTGTGTGTATATATATATATATATATATATATATATATATGAATGATTACATTTGAAAGTTGAATGCAGATTTCATGGCGTGTTTGGCAGTCATCACAAGTGTTTTGAGAAAGATGAGCATAGCCATAACCTTGAAAAGATCAGACACTTGAAACAGAAAAGGGAGAAAGTTATTGTTAATGCTGCTGTTAAGGGAAAGATTTGGAACTCCTTGGGATCCAAAGAAGCAATTCAAGAAAAAAATCAATGTAGCTCTTCAATATCAACTATTATATATTTAATTGCAGCTCTTAGACAAAGAATCAGAGGAAATAAGAAAGAAGCAAAAAAAAAATGTCACCTAAATAAATAAATAAGGTTCTTTCTCTATCATTAGTGCATTTATCATGGAGTGATGAAAACAAAAACTGGAAATCACCTATTATTCAAACGGCGCAATTGACCGGGACTCTAATCTCCCGCTCTCTGCCCCCAAAGATGTAATTGAAAATAAATAAAGAAAAAAGAAAACAAAAACTAATGAAATTTCATGTACAACTGCAATAAAGAACAAGTATACATAAAGAGAAATAAGCCTATGATAAAAATCCAATCAATACACTGGAGAAGTTTTGCTCTGCTCCAGCTTGTTGAAAAGTAACTGGGGTTAGTTTATACGTCTTCTTGCCAATTCAAATATATTATTATTACTATCCAAAAAAAAATTGATTGACAAAACTTATAATATAAGATTATGGCATCTTTTAGAGCAAAAAATCATGACATCCATAAAGAATATGGGGACCTGAACTTCAACAAAAATTGCCATCTATTCAGCACCCTTGCTTGCCTTGTACGTGTTTACTAATTGCATTTGCACATCCTGTGAAACTGGCAAGTGTTCTTTGTATTCCATTGTGAATTCTCCTTTCCCCTGTATAAATACACCGATCAGCATCCTATATTGACAAAATTTGAGCAGAAAAGCATTTTGAACTCATCTGAGGCATATGCAAACCTGTGTCATTGAACGAAGAGCTGTCGAGTACCCAAACATATTGTTTAGAGGAACCTGTATAGCAGATTGCAGAGCAAAGAGCAATCCATTAAGGTCCAAGTGATAGTTTATTTGCATAGTTCATTTTAGTTACATAGTTCCCATATTTATTTACTTATAACAAGCCTGTCAACTCCTACATACGTAACTCATAAGGCGTACAGGTTATGCTTACATTAGCGGTTATCACAGAGTCGTCCCCATCCTGGTCATTTCCAACAATCACACCTTTCCTCCTGTGGAAAACACAGAGATAACTAAGTTTCAGACAAGAAGAAGAAGAAGCCACAATAGCGACATGGTTAAAAAATATGAAAAAGAAAATGTACTCACTTGTTAATGTCACCAGCGACAGTACCCTGAAACTCTGTTGGTACTTTTAGTTCAACCAACATGATAGGTTCCAATATCACAGGCTTTGCAGCTGCATAGCACTGATTTATGGAAATTGGAAAGAAAAATAAAGGGGAAAAATCAGGGCCAAAAACGTGAAAGATGGTTATCATGAACCTACAATAGAGTTCACCCCAAAAATAGAGGATATGAGACCTGTCTAAAAGCATATATTGCAGCTAACTTAAATGCAAGTTCACTAGAATCCACTGCATGGGAAGCCCCATCTGTCAAAACAATTCGGAGATTTTCCACAGGATGCCCAATTAAAGAACCCCTGTACGTGGAAAAGCAAACGAATCACAAAGCACATTTTCATAATTTGCATCGAACATCAATTAGACCTTGAAAAAAGTCATAAATAAAACTTGAATATGCACAAAAACATTCAAAGTTATGCTTGATCCATTTGTTAAGTGTCAAATACCCACGCAAAGACATTTACATATACTCAACATAAGATATGCCATTAAGTATGAAATGATGAGTTCCTCAGTGTTAAATGGGTGCAATGCCCAACTATAATAATTCAAGATGCATATGTTCCTTGGCCTATCTGACATTTGTTTGGATACTAACTGCGTCCAACTAGTATATCTTGCCCAAAATGTAAATTTTCCTTGGCCTATTCTATTTGTATATAAGATGCCTATTGACACGAGTATTTCTTCAAGCATAAATGTACCAGTGAAATACACATAAAATGGGATAAATCAAAAGAAACGAAAAAAAAAAAACTTGAATATAAATCAATCTATGGTGTATGGGCTGAGAAAAAATTGTTTAGTCTAATATCTTGCCAAAAATAACTAAAAGCTTTGGACTTACGAATTAGCAGCTTCTCTAAATCCCTTCTCGATTGCAGGAATAAAACCAGATGGTATAGCTTGTCCAACCATCATGTTCTCAAACTCAAATTTGGTAGGTGAGCCTTCTGGTAGTGGCTCAATGAACCTGTGCATGGGGAAATACAATCAATGCTCAATAAACTAAATTAATCCTAACCACAGAATTGCACACACACATTTCATGTCAGAGGAACAGAACCATGATAAATCTTAGGTTGAAAGTGAGAAAAATTTCTTGAATCAATATTAAACCTAAACAATTAGCAGTTTTGACCACAAATGTGAGAGCAACTAACCAACTGCACCGAAGATCCATAAACAGAACAATCGTCTCATAAATAGGTGTCCTGGTCAAATAAAACTAAGATACTGCTTGAGATGGAAACTTAGGCTTGACAATTTTACAAGCATTGGAATCCTACATAGGAAACTAGACCAGCCCTCCAATCTCTCTCTCTCTCTGTTCCTTTCCTCACACAAAGATATCCCAAAACAGAAAAGAAAAAAGATGCACCAAAAAACATGGAACAAAGAGAATTGCAGCAGGGAAAAATGCACAAATAAGCGAAAGGTACAAGCAATCTAATAAAACTGTTCTATAATCAGCTCAACTGTGACAAAACCAACAAATCATCTTTGCTTACCCAATCACTCTTCCATATTGACCTTGTCCTCCACTTTGCTTCTTATGTAAATAATCAAATTGTGCACGTTGCGTAACAGTTTCTCTAAAGTTCACACGAGGCTTCCCAACAGTTGCATCAACCTGTTCAAGTAGAAATCATAGAGAAATAAATGAAGTGCATGATTCTATTAGAAAACCTGATTTCCTGTCATAGTATGATAGACACCTTGTACTCTCTTCGGATGCGTTCCACATATATGTCCAAATGTAACTCTCCCATTCCAGAAATAATTGTCTGCACATAAATCACATGTTAGGATAAACCCTATGATAAAGGGACCACTGGAAGAAACTACAAGCCAAACCTGCCCACTCTCAGGATCCAAACCAACGCGGAAAGTCGGATCCTCTTTCTGAAAACGATTCAAAGCCTTTGAGAACTGGGAAAGTTATAGAAGTAATGAATCAGTAAACTAACACAAGAAACCAAAGAAAAGGGAGTGCATATCTTCTTAGCATACTTACTTGTCCACCAGAATCTTTAGAAACTGGTTGAACAGCTAGAGACATGACTGGCTCAGGTACATTCATTGAAGTCATGGTGTATCGGATTGATCCGTCCGTAAAAGTATCTCCTGTTGATCCAATTAGATGGTGAAAAAATGAAAGAAACGTGAAAAATAGTACAATTGCACTGGAGACCAAGTTGACGATACAGGAACCAAGAACAATCATCAATTCCCATCCAGATTATTTCTTCTTTTATTTATTTATTTGTTCATTTCTTTGAGCACAAATCCACCTCAAAAGTTGTCCTAACCCTTTTTTTCACTGACAACCAAAATTTCATTTTCATTTTTGCATTATCTTTAAAAACTTTTACTTTATCTCCTCACTGTTTGCTTTCCCATAGAAAGAGATAAACTTATTCTCCTTTGAACATATGCATGTGAAGGAATGAGTTAGACCTGAAGCACAATCAACACCAAACACAGCAACTATTTGCCCAGCATGTGCCGATTGAATGTCCTGTAGAATAAACATGAACAAAAACGAGAAACTTAAAACATATGTAAAACAATTCCAACTGAATGAAGACATCTAACAATACTTTGTGTAAGGTGACGTTAATGAAGATCCAAAGTTTGATTGATATGAACTACCAAGAGAAACTTCAAATGAAACTCACCTCCATTTCATTAGAATGCATCCGAACCAAGCGAGGAACCTATATCCAGAAGTTGAGGAAATGTATTAAACAACCAAGAAAAATGAACTAATCCATGTTTAGATTGTATATCCAATGCAATGACATAAAACAACAAAGAATTCCAGATAACTGAACATAGAGCAAATAAATTGTTTAGTATATATCAAACCAAGTAATGGTATTTGTCATATTTTCTAGAATGTCAGTCTGAATCCTTTAGATGGCATATAAGCTAGGACTATATAATATTTGTTATGTACACACCAGTAGTCTATCATCTCCTTTTTCCTTTACTTGAGCTGCAGTCAACGATATCCTTGATATTGCAATTACATAAATATGTAACTTTATACTTTTTGTAGAATTCCTTACTCCAGAATGAGTAAGAATGCATGTTAATTCATATTTAGCCATCCATTACTTAGAACTAAAGCAATCTTAGCTTCAAGTCACAACATATGAAAGAATAAGAAACTAACAGAAAATAATAAACTAACATAAAACAAAAAACAGATATATAACATGCCTGAACTCACCTTGACCTTTTTGCCTGTGTTTATGTTCACTATAAAATCACCTTTCCGAATGACACCTTCATAGATCCTTCATTATAAACGAAGTTTTCGCATAAGTGGGTCATTAAATGTATTCCAGCATTATATCAGAACATTTTCATGCAAATACGAAAAAGCATTTAAGTAAAAATAAAGCAATTTATTTCATACCTTAGGAATGTCAATTGACCAAAACGTCCTTCCTCCAATTTAAAAGCCAATGCCACGAGTCGTCCATCTGGATTTCCAGCCAACAAGACCTACACTTCATTTAATTAGTTTACAAGACAAAAAGATAAGAATTTAGTAATAATAATAAGAAAGGGAAATCTTGATAAAATTATCCAACTGAATACCTTTTCTTCATCTTTGGATTGATCAAGAGCATAGTTACTAACTTCAACAGGACAGGGCAGATAACTGAGAACACCATCCAGCAGTGGTTGCACTCCCTGTAGAAAATTTCAGAGTACAAGAAGACAGCACAGACAATGAGAAAGCATTTTATGACTGATAATACACATTTGACTTGAAGACACAAAACAATAGAAGTACCTTGTTTTTAAATGCACTGCCCATGAATACTGGTATAAATTTCCGTGCTACAGTAGCCCTGCGGATTGCCTCCTACTCAAGAAAACAAGTAAACAATAAATGTCATGACCACTGAATATATGCTCTTGCAGATAATAGTTTCTTGCAAAAAACAAGTAGAAATAAAGCATAGATGATAACAAAGAGCAGAAGTACTGAATAAGCAGTGACAACCTGTAATGTAATGGTGGCTAGAATCTCACACAAGCAATAAAATGCTCAATGTTTCATGTCCAGACAGATGGAGATATACATAAAAGTTAGCGGTTCATGAAATTTCTTACCCTGATCAATGCCCCTCCTAAAGACCTATTTTTCTCCCTCCCTTCACACATACCTCAAGATCACTAGATGAAATAGACTCATCCGCAAGAAAAGCATCAGCAAGCTTATCATCAACTTCAGAGATCACTTCAATTAGTTCATGCCGTTTTTCTGCAACTAAAGCCTCCATATCAGCTGGTATATCTTCAGCAACAACATTTTCACTGCAACAAGTTGAACAGTAAGAAAAAATATTTGCAAAAAGACTAATCAAGCATTATGCAAAATCTGCTTCAAAGAAACTAAACAGTGCCAATAGATTGAATCCGCACCCATTTGAACCATGAAAATAATAAGCTTTCATATTCACAAGATCAACAAGGCCTTCGAAATTTTCCTCCAACCCAATTGGAACTTGCACTGCTGCACTGTGATGCCTCAGTTTGGCTCTTGCCTAAGATGTAGAATGAACCAACAAGAATTGGAAACGATAAAGTCAAATTCTAAGAACAATAATCAAATTTTTCTTCTCTTTATGACTTCAAACAAGATAATTGGCAAATAAAACCAAAGAACTAAAAAATTAGTTACTATACCTGGTTCAGAACTTTCCATGGATCAGCACCCATTCGATCAAGCTTATTAATAAAGGCAACTCTAGGGACTTCATATCTCCTCATTTGCCTATCCACGGTGATAGACTGACTTTGAACTCCACCAACACTGCACAGCACAAGAATTGCTCCATCAAGCACTCTGAGTGCCCTCTCCACCTCTATAGTAAAATCAACGTGTCCCGGTGTATCAATTATATTGACCTAACAAATTTCAAACCAAACAATTCCAATTCACTTATTAAATCAAGACTGAATCCATCAAACTGCGAACATAAATGGCTAGCTCTCGCTACCTGATAGTCCTTCCAAGTGCAGTAAGTGGCAGCAGACTGAATAGTGATACCTTTTTCTCTCTCTAAATCCATGGAATCCATTTTAGCTCCAACCCCATCTTTGCCACGGACCTCGTGAATCTCATGGATACGGCCAGTGTAGTAGAGGATACGCTCGGTGAGAGTGGTCTTTCCGGAATCGATGTGGGCGGAGATTCCGATGTTCCGTACACGCTCCATGGACTCCTTCCACCATGGCTCCTTGTCGTCCTTAGCACGAGCGACGTTGGCGAATTGACGGAGGTGGAAGCTGCCAAGGAGGAGGGCGGTGGCTGGAGAGTGGGAAGGCGGAGCTGTCGCTCTGGCACTGGAAGAATATAAGGAGAAGAGGAGGCGGGATGTGGTGGATCCCCTTGACAACCGGGCCATGGCGGAGGCGGAGGCGGAGGCGGAGGCGGAGGCGGAGGAGTTGAATGGAAAAGAGGAAGTAAAACCCTGAGGTTTTGGGAGGGTAATGTCGTTTTGATTGGGTTGTGAGTAATGGGCTTCGGATACCCAAACCCGAAAGCTTTTGTATATAAATGCCCCAAAAGTTTACGAATTTACTCTCTTTTCTTCTTCATCTCACGAATTAAATTTTTTAAATTTTCTACTTCACCAATCTCTTTAATTTTCACTTCTACTCTAAAAGAGCTTCTGTTAAAATCAGAACCTTCTTTCTTCACTTCATTTGAAAATTGGTTCTCTGTTTTAGCCTGTCGTATTCCTCATTTGAAATAATTGCTATTGTGCAGCTTAATCTGATTTTTTCCCCGTCAGTTGGCAAGCTCTCCACAAAAGGAGGAGCTTCACTGTCCAGTGTTTTTTAAGTGATTTTCCACGCTGATTAGCTTCATATATTTGAAAAAGTTGCCATTTTTTGAATTGCCCCGACTTGTGCAAAGTGCACGTTGTATATGTTATAGATTTTTGGAGCTCGATCGCAATAAAGAAGTGCCGAATCTGATGCTCCAATTCCTTATCCATGTTATATTATTTAAAAAATAGCTTTTTGCAACGTTCTGAACGAACCTTCCACATGCCTGCCAAACGTTCGCTATATTGACTGAATTAAATCAAAATAAGGTTTCAGAATGATAAGTGTTTCTCTTCTACCTTGCAAAGTATGTATTTTTTTCTCTTTACCCACTTTGGTTTTCTAATAAAAGTTCATATCTTTGATTGATTTTATTCGTCAAATTGTTTAGGCATTGAAATTTCCATCTTCAAAGCTTGGAAGATTGAGGACATTGGCTTGTAAAGCATCGTCGATGGAACTCACTATAACACAACCAGATGATTGGCATCTTCACCTTCGCGATGGTGACCTTCTGCACGCTGTTGTGCCTCACAGGTTATTCATACTAACAATATGATGGGCCTTTTGGTCGTTTTTTCCGATTCAGGTTCTGATGTATTTCTTTATCTACAGTGCTAGTCACTTTAGAAGGGCAATTGTGATGCCCAATTTGAAACCTCCTATTACCACTACTGCAGCTGCTGTAACCTACCGCGAATCCATATTGAAAGCTTTGCCTGCAGATTGCAATTTTACTCCACTTATGACACTTTATTTGACAGATACAACAAGTCCTGATGAGATCAAGCTCGCCAGTAAGTTTAAGTTTGAATTTGGAATCTAAAGAAGTCCATTTGTTGCTTCACGGTTGGAATGCAATAACTTTATATTGTTTTCTTCAATGTCTTTTCGGTGAATAAGTCCTGAAAGTGAAGATAATTTTTTGCTAGCTCATAATCATAGATTGGAGGGAGGAATTTAGTTCACTATGCCTCTATGCAAAATTAACCGTAATATCCATAGGAATTAACTCCTTATTTTCTAAAGTATATTGATGATTGAGAGACTAATAAAATGGGATAATTTCATGGGCTCGATGACCAAAAAGTACATACTTTTATTCCTGTATTTAGTTGGTGCATATACATAGACACACAGACATATATTCTCAATGGGGGCCAAGGTTGGAAATTTCAGGGCATTTGGCTTAATTTTGTATATACCTTTACACCTGGTCAGTCTTTTGTGATAACCATTTCTCATTCTCGCTAAATTAGCATGTAAAATCACTTTCTTTTCTCAGGCTAGAGCTTGCCATGATTGTATTAAGATGAAGTAAATAACAATGGATGTGGTAGATTTTTCATACTGTGTTTTTCGTGTCATTCTTTCTTTATTTTTACAATACTTTCTTCCAACCCAAGGCTTCATATTTAATTATTTAATTGTGAATGCTAATTGTGTTAAAAGGGAGGAGCGGAGTTGTTTTTGCCGTAAAGTTGTACCCAGCTGGTGCTACAACAAATTCTCAAGATGGTGTTACTGATCTTTTTGGGAAATGTCTTCCTGTGCTTGAGGAAATGGTTGAGCAAAATATGCCTTTGCTGGTAATTTTACAATATTAGCTGGCATTTAAGTTTTCTTAGTGGATCCTCTTTTTGTTTATTTGCACTCCTTTTGCTGGTTGAGCAGGATTTAAACTATTTCAACGTCAATTTTTGTGACATTGTAATGAGAGTAGGGGTGCATTTTGATTTTTTTGCTTGAACAATGCTTAAATCTTTTAAATCTGATTTAGAGTATAATTATTAGTGCTTAAGTTTTAACCTAAATGAATATAGAATATTGTTGTACTTTTTATTTTAGTAGAAATAGTTGAGAAAATGAAAGCAGTGGTGGATATGGTTATTGAGATAAACTGTTGCTAGTTGCCAGTGAGATTGTAGAGCAATAAAAGCAATTACATCAGTAAAGGGTGTCAATGGAATGCTTTTGTTTACTTTTTTTATTTCACCCATACAGGGACAGCTAGATTTCTGATTGACTTCACATACATGCACGATTCTTTCCCCAGGTTCATGGTGAGGTTACAGATCCTAATGTTGATGTATTTGATCGTGAAAAGGTTTTCATTGACACTGTTTTACGACCCTTAATCCAAAGACTTCCGCAATTGAAGGTTGTAATGGAGCATATCACTACAATGGATGCTGTTAGGTTTGTTGAATCTTGTGATGAAGGTATACTTTGTTTCATGTAGTAGTTTTTAAGTTATGCTCTGCAACAATCATTTTATTTTCTGTGCATATTATATTATTCTGATGTGTTGTTGGGCAGAATTCTGATAACACAAAACCTGAGGAGTGTATTATCTAACTTTGTTTGATCTTTTTAGGATTTGTGGCAGCAACTGTCACTCCTCAGCATCTTGTTCTCAATAGAAATGCTCTCTTCCAGGGAGGATTGCAACCTCATAATTACTGCCTTCCAGTACTCAAAAGAGAAACTCACAGTACGTGTAATTGCATTTTTTAAATATGATATTCTTAAGAAAGTGAACATATGAGTAGGTTGATATAACTTTTAGCCTGCAAACGCCATAAATTCAAATTTCTATTTTTTTTTTGGTTGCATATAAAGTGCTTGAGTAATATGTTCGTGAAAATAATTGTGTATTTCATTGGATATGTTTATACTGTTTAGTTAAGATTAATACAGAGTAGACAATGTATTATATGAGAATGTTTGCTTGTTATATTTAATATTTCCTTTTGCGTGAGATTTTTTGTCACGTGTAATGTAGGACAAGCAATTGTTTCAGCTGTGACTAGTGGAAGCAAAAGATTTTTCCTTGGGACCGATAGTGCTCCCCATGAAAGGATGAGAAAAGAATGCCCTTGTGGATGTGCTGGAATTTACAATGCCCCAGTTGCCCTATCACTGTATGCCAAGGTTTTTGAAGAGGTAACCTCTTCCATTAACTATCTTCTTATCAAGTGTTCCTTGATCTTTTATAAGTTTATTCATCTTCAAATCATAACTCAATCTCTATAGAAAGGATTTTAGAAACCATGAATTACTAGTACGCTCCTTCTGGATGCATTTTGGGGTTGAATATTGTTTAAGGTACCCCATATACTTTCAAAGTTCGATGGAAATGAATTAAACCAAGTTTCTATTCTCTTGATCATAGCAATTTGAATTACACATAAAAGCAATTAACCTTCACTTTTTTGGTTCAATACATCCCAAACATTCACTTTCCAAATGCCAATTTCTACTAAAGTAGCAGCACAAAATCTTTTTGTGCCACAAATGCTTAGTTTGGGCCTTGAACATCAGAAATTTTGATGCTCTACGGAAGAGAATGCCTCTTTTGTTTGATGTGATTGACCAAATATGTAGTTTCTTTGGAGTTAACCTTGTTTTACATGATAATGCTATTTCCATATATCACTTAGTTCAGCTCATTGTATATCCCTAGTGCCTGATGTGGTAGTGCTTTAACTCCAGGCTGGCGCACTTGATAAGCTAGAGGCTTTTACAAGCTTGAATGGGCCAGACTTTTATGGACTTCCAAGGAACACATCAAAGATTAAATTGACCAAAACCCCATGGAAGGTGCCCGCGTCTTTCTCATTTTCATTTGGAGATATCATTCCAATGTCTGCTGCAGAAACACTTGAGTGGCAACCGTCTTCCTGATTTAGAGACAATGCTCAAAGGGCAATTGATAGAGGTACTTGAAAACAGCAGTCTGGGGTCTTATCTTGGTTGTTGCAATTCCTTTTAACTACAATTGGAGAAGCATTGATTTGGCTATGTTTTCTTTGTTATATCGAACTAAAGAGAAACTGTTTTATGTTCTTAATGATATATCAAATTAATGATAAATTATCATACAAGAAAAGCAAATTGCATATTGAATTGACATTTGCAGTAAGTTGATGTTTAGAGAGTAGAAATCAATTTATTTTATTTTGTTTTTTCCTTTCCTTACAATGGAAGGATATATATTCCAACTACAAATGAAGAATAGAGGAATCAAATACGAGATCTCCTGCACTTACTACCAAATCAAATTCTAGCAATTTTAATATATGTATTATTTAATTTGTTGGGGTAGAAGTTGCACAAGCAGCTTTGAAAATTGCATCAAATGCATTTTCTATGCAGGACTTGAACTTCTCTGGGTCAATGAAGTCCTTTTCTATCAGAGCAGCGACCCTGAGCCTTCCCATATAACTCACTATTCCTGTCATCAGACTCTACGATTGCAGAAAATAACTTACCATTATTTCTTAAAATTATATAAGTTTTGTGTGTGTGTGTGTGTGTGTGTGTGTAAACTCTCTCTGCAAGTGTATACCTGAGGTGCACCAGTGACCACAAAGTAGAAGCCACTAATTGGATGGCTAGCTAAAGCCATCTGCTCTGTTGGTCCCATAGTATTTGTGATTCCCATGCTGCTGTATTTCAGTGTTCCTCGCAGATGTTTAGCTACAGCCTTCCAACACCAAAAATATCCTTAGCATTCTCAAAACTTATTATAGATTAATTTATAAAAAGAATATTTTATATACACCAACGGACAGATTCAAGAGCTCCTTTTAAAGAATACCTGTGGATCTTGAAATTTCCTGATGAGTTGAACGTATTTAGCAGTGAGAAAAACAGACAAAGAACTTTTCTTTGTACGGATGATTTTTCTAGCTTTCCAAACAAACTGGAGAGGATCGTTAGCTTCATCAGAATCATTTAATTCTGGAAGTGGAACAGATAAGAAAGTAAAATGATTGCCCCATGGCAACGTATAATTAGGCTTAACCATTTCTTGAACAGATTTGTAGCCACGATACATCCTTGTATTTAGCAGCACTAATGATCTTGTTTTTGCCTTCCCTGATCCTTTATTTATTGCTTCCATGTATACTCGAGTTCCCAAGAAAATTGTCCCTGCTATTACATCATTTATTGTCTAGCACCAAAGCATCGAATCAATTATAACATGCATAATTGATTCTTGTTAGTATATTAATAATGTCTTTCAGAAGACAATTTTACTACTATTAATGACTCATAATTTAATATATTGTCAAAATTACTATATGAAAGTAAAAGTATTCATGCAGTATGCACAGTTGAATGAAAATACCATGCTTTCTTATTTTTTAATGGAAAAATTCATAATTTAATCCCTGTACTTTAACGATTTTACACATTGGATCTCTATACTTTCAAAGAAATAGATGGACTTACCATTCCAAGCTTAGTCTTGACTTGCTTAATTTGATCAAGAGAGAAACACATTGTTAATGTAACAACTGGCAAACACTCTACTCCAGGGTGTGCAGATCTTATAGCAGACAAATCATCTTCAACTTTCACAAGACTTGACCAAAGATCTGATAAAGTATTGTAAATTGAAGAGAAAAATTGAGGCACAGCCTTCAAAACATTGTCGTTTTGGCCTTCTTTATGAATTTTGGCAGAAGGAAAAGACAAAGGAATAGAAGGATTATCAGCTCTGTGTAAGCAGGACAGAAGAGCTCCCATTAAAGAAAAGCCATCACCAAGAGAATGATGAAGCTTAAAAATTAAATTTCCTGATGATTGGCTTGTTGGGTATTTTATTATATGAATTTCCCATAATGGTTTATTTTCTGGGAATTTTTCCTTTGATAATTTTGATATATAGTCATTCAAGCAATCATCATAAAATTTTGTTGAATTTCCAGCTGGGAAAATTGGTACTTTTACATGATCTTCTAGATTTACTTCCACTTTCCTGCATTTCTTCTCTCCTTTGTTGTCTATGACCTATTTCGAAATTCTTATTCTTTAGTCCAATAAAATGAGTTTACTAGAATTTTGCATGGAAATATAAAGAGTAGCTTCACATGAAATTAGATGTTATTTCCCTCCTAAACTATTGCAATTAGCCTCTAAACTAATCGAATTTTAAAATACATTCTAAACTTGTTAAAAATAAAAATAATATTATAATATTATTAAAAATAGGTTTAACGCGCAAAACTATTTTTAATATTTACTAGAGATAATAATTTTGCCCGTAATATTTAGTTACATGCGATTATTTTTGAGGTTTATTAGTTATTATCAGTAATATATTTTTTGTCATAGATTGCTTTCAAAACAAAAGGTAATATTTATTAAAGCTTTCCTAATGGAGAAAATAGGTAAGAGTAACAGTTGTTTTTGTGAAAGTAATTGTCCCACATCGCTCGAAAACAAGCAATTGCTATACTTTATAGAAGCGAAAGAAGGAAAAGCAAGCAACCGGGCTTGGTAACGCGAGCCTGTAATCCAAGTGGAGGCCAGAAAGTGATGGGACGGGGTTTGGGCCCAAGAGACTGGGGCTTGACGTGGCTATTTCTCGGCTCGTCCGTTCCAAGCTATGGAGTTGAACTGTGGGTCTCAAGCGAAGGCTTAGTTCTCACAGCTCTTAGAGTGGAGGACACAGCGTGAGGCTGGCTTCACAGAGCAGCGAGAACCTCCCGCTCCTAGCAGTGGAAGGATAGCGGGCCGTTGTATGTCAGGCCCGTATAGTCTAATGGGCCCTGCTGTCGAACCATCATTTTTATTTCTAATTTTTACCTGTGTCTTATTTGTTACAATGTAAATTTAATTATTAATGATTAATTGTTTGCAACTGCATATAATTCATGGTTTCAATTAAGATATTAATAGATTATAATTCCCCCAAAAATTGTACATGCTAAACATAAATTGATATTTATCTATTAAATTATCAAGAATATATATATATACATACCTTTTTTTTTTTAACAGAATCATGTGTTATTTTGTTTACTTTTTTTATTTGACCCATACAGAGACGACTAGATTTGTGATTGACTTCACACACATGCACGATTCTTTCCCCAGGTGGCCACTATTGAGATTTCGTTTAACGTAAAAAACCATTTTTGACTTATATGCTTTTTTTTTAATTGAATTTTTAGATCCATTTACCTTACATTTAACTAATTAATTAATTGCTATCAATATAGATTATACAGTATCAATTTCATTTATTAGAGTTTCCCCACAAGGCATAATAGCCATATATATCTCTTGAAAATGATAACATTTTTTGTGAAAAAGAATTGTCCCACATCGCCGGTTTTCAAGAAGTTGAGGAACTTTATATAAGTAAAACCAAGGTACATCGACCTTTGGGTTTGGTAATAATTACTAAAATGTACTCTTCTTGTTTTTTAGCAAAATCAAAATTTTATTTATCTATTATTTTTAATGCAATTTAATTTATTTTTTTAATTTATTTTTCTTTTTTAATAAAATTAAAAACAATCAGATTTGATAATTTAGTCTTAATCACGTAATTTAATACAAACTTTAAGTTTATTTATTATTTCTTAATTTCAGTGAAAATAACAAAAGTAACTGATAAAAAAACGGAAGAAGTAATATTTTATAATTAATTATAATTAAAATATAGCATTTAATAATTAAAAATTAAATTGATATAGATTTTAACCATTAATAAAATTAAATTACATAAACATAATTCAATTTAATTATATAATTTGAGGAAGGAGAATTAAATATAATTTAAAATTAAATTATATAAATATAGTTAAATTTAATTATAAAATTTCAAAACGGGAATCACAATTTTTGTTTTTGCTTCAAACTTTAAGTTGGAGAATTTTTTTTTTTTCCACTCCAAGGAAGAAAATTTTGAGGATTTTCTACCCTATTTGGAATGATTTTCCATCGAAAACAGAAATTTTTTGTTCCATGTTCATCCCTAATTCACAAAGCATTGACATCCTCCCGCTCCAAGCAGTGGAAGGATAAAGGGTTAGTGCAACTCGAGCTCATTTGGCCCAATGGGTCTCACTACTTGGACCGTTACTTTTTTTCATGATAAATTGAAACTCAAATTAATTTAAAATTGAAACTCAAAATAATTTAAAGTGGAAAGATTGTGTGAATTGTTCATTGTTTTTATAAATGAGAGATGTTCACCTTCATATGTTAGGTATCCATCTATTTTCCATAAATAAAATCTTTGACTTGCTACTATCAGTATTTACTATTTAATGTTAACGAAAATAACTATTGATATTATCAAGTAGACGGTTCTGCTAAAGCTTCTTCCTCAACCTTCATCGATTATTCTTGAAAATAAAAAAAAAATGAAAAAATGACGGCCATATTTCGTCTTTAGGATTTTTGTCAACTTAAAATAAATACTTATAAATACCCATAAAAAAATGTTTATTTTTGTGTGGAAAGATTTGAATAGAGAGTATAAATCTGTAAGAGGGTTTTAGAGCTAGTAGTCGCTATGTTTCGTATGATTTTTTTTTATATATATTTTTAGGCTTATATAGTGAGATTTATTTAGAGTATAATTGTATTTTATAGTTCAAGTGTTATACCTTATTTATATTTCTTTTGATTATAATTAGTGAATTTTTGTTCTAATTCGTCCGTGAACATAAGTTTATGCTGAACCACATTAAATGCCGTATGAATTTTATTTTTCTTAATTTTGAACTTGGTTAATTATTTTATTAATTATTTTTGCAATTAAATTATAATTTTGATGGTAGTTTAACATATAAAAAATAACTACAAAATATTTATATCAGTTATCGGTAGCCGCTATCGACTATTAGTTAGCATGAACCGCTAAATGAAATAAAATTTAAATATGGAATTGATTATACTATTGGGTTTTGAATCCACGAAATCACTCTTTTAGTGTTAGTCACTCTTATGTTTTCAATCTCTTGAATTAAGCCTTAAAAAAATCATCACAAAAATAATTTTATTTTTTATTTTATTCGTTTAATATCACAATTGGCTGAAGATGAAAATTTATCACCGGATTGCTGACTTGGCACTCCATACAAGCATGAAACATGCTAAAAAGAACTTTAAGTGAATATTTGTTTCAAACATTATCATATACATATTTGCTCTATGATGGCATATTTTCTTATTATTTGGAGTATCACATGAGTAATCTCATAGAATTTTAAATTTTTATTTTTTTGGTTATTGATATTTTAAGAGTTGAGTTATTATGATACACAAAATTCATTAAACGCTGGCTCCTTATTACTTATTAGTGGTGAATGTAATCAATCCTCCATATCATCTAAGATGTACATATCCTTAAGTACTATTCTATCACACTCCATGCAGTTCATGGATTTATATATAAAAATTGTGGGCTGTTTAATGTGATTGTTCTTGTGGTTTTGTTTAACTAAGTTATTAGTTATTGTCAGTAATATATTTTTGGTCATAGATTGCTTTCAAAACAAAAGGTAATATTTGTTAAAGCTTTCCTAATGGGGAAAATAGGTAAGAGTAACAGTTCTTTTTGTGAAAATAATTGTCCCACATCGCTCAAAAAACAAGCAATTGCTATACTTTATAGAAGCGAAAGAAGGGAAGTTAAGACGCTAGGCCTGGTAACGCGAGCCTGTAACCCAAGTGGGGGTTATAAAGTGATGGGACGCGGTTTGGGCCCAGGAAGTTGGGCTCTGATTCTGCTACTCCTCGGCTCGCCCGTTCCAAGCTAGGAGCTGAACTGTGGGTCTCTAGCGAAAGCTTGGGTCTCGCGGCTCTTAGAGTGGAGGGCACAGCGTGAGGCTGGCTTCACAGAGCAGCGAGGACCTCCCTCTCCTAGCAGTAGAAGGATAACGGGCCGGTGCCTGTCGGGCCTTTATAGCCTAATGGGCCCTGCTAACGAACCGTCGCTTTTTATTTCTGATTTTTTTAACCTTTGTCTTATTTGTTACAATGTAAATTTAATTATTCATGATTAATTGTTTGCAACTTCATATAATTCATGGTTTCAATTAAGATATTAATAGATTATAATTTCCCTAAATAATGTACATGCTAAACATAAATTGATATTTATCTATTAAATTATCGATATGTGGGTCTCTAGCGAAAGCTTGGGTCTCGCGGCTCTTAGAGTGGAGGGCACAGCGTGAGGCTGGCTTCACAGAGCAGCGAGGACCTCCCTCTCCTAGCAGTAGAAGGATAACGGGCCGGTGCCTGTCGGGCCTTTATAGCCTAATGGGCCCTGCTAACGAACCGTCGCTTTTTATTTCTGATTTTTTTTACCTTTGTCTTATTTGTTACAATGTAAATTTAATTATTCATGATTAATTGTTTGCAACTTCATATAATTCATGGTTTCAATTAAGATATTAATAGATTATAATTTCCCTAAATAATGTACATGCTAAACATAAATTGATATTTATCTATTAAATTATCGATATATATATACTATTTTTTTGTTTGTATCCTCATGAAACTTCATTTTCAATTTTTCTGTTCATGACAAAAAAACCCCTTAAATTAAATTAAATTCCCACCTATTTCATGAAGAGTTTTACATAATTAATTAATTTGTAGCTGAAAATGTTCCACAAGAGGATTTGAATATAATTTCAAAGGCATTTTCTATGCATGATTTGAACTTTTGAGGATCTATAAAATTTCTTTCTGATCCCACAGCCACCCTAAGCTTTCCTGTGTAGCTCACCATGGTTATCGTAAGACTCTGCAATTAACAAATTAATTATAATTAAAATCAACGTAATTAAGCTAATAAGACACTATCAAGTACAATTAGGTACCTGAGGTACGCCAACCACCATAAAGTAGAGGCCTTTAACTGGATGATTAGCCAAAGACATTGGTTCAAGTGGACCAATTACATTTGAGATTGTCATGCTTGAGTTCCTCAATGTGCTATGGATATACTTGGCTGTCACCTGCAATTTCAATTTTAAACACAATTTTCTTTTTAATTTCACACCAAAAATTATTTTCTATTGTTATTAAAGATGTATGATTCAATTTTCGATCTGAACTGTTTAAGTAGACTCCTTCGTGGAGCCTGGTAACTTGATTATTTGGGTCACTTCGGACACGAGCTGAAATTCAAGCATAGTCATTTTCGGAATTATATTTAGACATGGATTCGGTAGGTAAAAGTTATATTCATGTATTCCAGCTTAGTTTCCTCATCATGTAGAATATCCTCCTAAATGAGTTTTTTGTTAATAAGAGGACTCGATTCTAAATAAAAAACTGAATCATATCTAAAACAGAGTTTATATCCCTCTAAATATGCACGATACTGCAAGTATATCTTTTTTGGCCACTTTATTCACAAAATCGTTCTTTAAATATTTTCATTAACTTGATCGTCGAAAATTTCATCGGATTTTTTTTATTTTTTTAAGAAAAGTTTTCCACTTTAGCTAAATTTCGAAAACAGTCTGGTTAGCCAAACTGTTATCAAACTGAAATGTATATATATATGCTAATTTTTCTCATTAAATCACGAAAGATACCTCGGGGCCTCTAAGTTTCCTTAAAGAATCAAGAAGTGAGCCAGTGAGATTAACAGCAAGAGAACTTCTTTTCCTCATAATAATTTGCTGAGCTTTCTTGACAAATTGAATTGGATTTGAGATTGAATCTTTAGTTAGGTTAGGCATTGAAGCATGTAGAAATGCAAACTGATTTCCCCATGGTGACTCTGCATTTGGCTTCACCATCTCCTTTACTGACTTATACCCACTAATTATCCTTGTATTTAGCAACACTAATGCTGTTGAGTTTGCATTTCTTGATTCTTTGCTTTCTTCTGATCCTTCCATGTATAATCTTATTCCGTAGAACATTATCCCCGTTATCACATCATTTATCGTCTGAAATGTTCATTTAACAAAACACGAATATTACTAATACTTATATATACATTATGTTCAAGAAAATCCATGGAAGATAATGTGGACTTATTATATTTATGATTAGATAATTGCAAGTTACACTAAGTCTATATAAATATTTTTCAAAATTAAAAAAAAAAATAACTTACAACTCCAAGGCTGGCCTTAATTTGCTTGATGTGATCAAGAGAAAACGTGATTGTTGATAAAGAAATAGGCTTAAACTCAACTCCATCTTCGCCTGATCTTATAGGAGATTGATCATCTTCAATAAAGCTACTCTTAAGAAGGCTCCATCCAAAATCAGACATTGTATTAAAAATTGACCTAAAACTATACTTTTTAGGACCCAATACTCTTTTCTTGGTCGTGCTACCTGCTAATGGAAATTGAAGGGAAGGGAATGTCAAAGGAAGTTTAGGGTCATCTACCCTTTGTAGGCAAGAAAGTAGGGCACCCATAAGTGAAAATCCATCTCCTAGGGCATGATGAAGCTTGAAAATTAAATTTCCCGATGCATTGCTTGTAGGGTATTTTATTATATGAATTTCCCACAAAGGTTGGTTTTGTGGAAGAGGGTTTAGGGCTATTTTTGATATGTAATCATTGAAATATTTATCATAAGATTTTGGGGTTAATCCAGATGGGAAATTAGGTATATGAACATGGTTCTTCAGATTTACTTCCACTTTCTTCCATTGTTTTGCTCCATTTTTGTCTTTAACCTGTAATTAATTAACTCTTAATTAGTATCCGCATTAAGGTTTAATGATAGTAATTAAATGAAAGTTTACAAACAAAAATTAAAAAGGTTGACTTCTGGAACTATGTGAAAGGACACCTAACCCTTTTTTAATATCTCTTGGCATTTAAAATGTTTGGTGAAGCAGTCAGACATCTCATGATGGTAATAAATATTGATTTTTTCAAGAGTTATATATATATATATATATATATATATATATTGGCATTTAAAAAGAATATATACTCGACAAAAAATAAAAAGAAAAAATATTGAAAATGTTAAGAAATAGAGATAATATACCATAATAGAAGAGAACCTAGGGCTGATGGGGAGAAAAACATGTTGAAGCAAAGACATTGTAGGAGAATCATCAATTGGAATTTCTGATTCCAAAACAGCAAGCACACAGATTGATAGAACTGAACTATTGAAATACTGGCCTGTTGGACTCACTGGTTCTTCTAACATTTCTTCGTTTTCCTCATGAATGAACTCCATTGATTTTCTTCTTTTTCTCTTTCGGTTCAGATTTTAGACGTGAAATGCCTATTTTTATAGCACATAACCAGGGAAGGATCTCACTTATTGGGACAGCATGTAAAGTGGACGGTGAATATTAATTTGCATGTGAATATTAAATTCCTTGTACTGCTCTTCCTGTTTTTTTAATTATGAATCTCAATTCTGAACTCATTTATGGTTGGAGTTGGACTCAGTAAAAATATAATTTCACACCCATATTTGTCCATTGTCATCAATGGTAAATTTCCTTCTTTTTTTTTTCTCGGGAAATTTTCTCATTTAATTTCAGGTAAAATTTCGAATTTACGAACTCTTTTCATTTTCTTATACATGATTCTTTTAGCAAAAACTTTCAATTTATCTATCGTTTTTAGATTTTTAATTTAATTTATTTTTTCAATAAAAATTAATTTGTTTACAACCAATTAAATTTAATAATTTAGTTAAAATCAAACAATTTAATATTAAATTTAATTTTAATTAATATTTTTTAATTTTTGTAAAATCGGTAAAAATGATAAATAAAAAAATGGAGTATTTGTTATAGATTCATAATATTATTACGTTCTTCTCAATGAAGGGAAGATTCAGTTATTTCCTGCATTCATTCTTATTTTAGCATCAATTTTTTGAAAAGAAATGCAGTTATTTTTTATTTACTAATTTTTGTGAGTTATTATATACATTTTGGCGCATTCTCAAATAATTGTAAATGTAAGGGAATTATGAGCATCAATGTGCAATGGAAGAGAAAGCCTAAGATTTTTCACTACCTGGGGGTTTTTTAATTTTTTATTTTTGACCATCAAATCACTTAATAATACCATATAAAATACAATGTAAAAAATAAAAAACACATACAACCAAAAAGTAACTTAGATTTGGAGATTAAATAATTGACAAAAATATGTGCACCAAAAAGTAAGCTCAAAAGTAAAAATTATATATTAAATACTCTTTCAGTTCCATTTTAAAAGGTACTTTCACTATTTTAAATTGTGCTGCTTTAAATATTTTTTTTTGAAATTTAACAAATATATTTACATGTATATACCTATTTATTATATAACTTATTAAATATTTCTTTTTATTTTTACTCTCTATTTTTAACTAAAATTAAATAAAATTTTTGAAAATATAAAATAATATTTTTGTCAATTACTATAGTTTCTTTTTTATAAAATTAAAATATTTTAATCATTTTTTAATTTCCGTAAAAAATAAAAAAATATCTCTTAAAATGGAAGGAATGGAGTAATTGACTACAAATACCAAAAGATGCAAGTAGAGACGAATGAATTCAATTAACCTGAAAAATTGTGACCAAAATGGTTGTTCAGCTCATAAATCCGGCAGCTGTATACAGCAGTGTTTCCATCTAGCCCCTCCTCAGTAGGTGCACTATAATATCACCGTCCAAATCTGGCAATTTTAATCTCGAAAAACCCTGATTAAGGGCAGTGAATAGGCTAGTCCGTCTGTATGTCTGTATTACTAACGAATATTAATTGCTTATATTGATAGATTGACATTTTTAGATGTAAAATAATCAATCCTTTTCTTCCTTATTTAGAAGTCTCAAAGAATATTTTTAAATACTTAGTAAGCAAGCATTTTGCCTTTTTTATGAATTTATCCGACGCAAATTCAAATTAATTGGATGGCCAAACTAACTGATTCTCACAAATTTAGGTTTTGAATATTATTAATTGGCCTATGATTAAAAAAATAAAAATATCTACCAACAGCGAGTTTACCCAGATGACAATAAATGGAAATGTCTCCTCAATGTCAAGTTCTCCCAACAAAACTTGAAATGGAAAAATAAAAACTATTTTCTGAATGGGCAAAAGCTAAAAAAGATAGTAAAACAAATTCGAAGAATTCTTTTGCTTACATGCATTAGTATTTACTTGAATGCAATATATCCAGTCAAGAAAACAGAGAAACACACAACCAAAATTAGCATCAGATCTCCAACAAGGATTCAACAGTTCTAAACCCATGATTCTCCGGTAAAGGTCTGTTCCCCTGCCTGACTGAAATTATAACTTCCATACCTGAAATACATATATGATTTAAACAAATTTCATTCAAGGATGAAGGTAAGATTTTATTCCTATTGGCATGGCTACGAAAACCACAGGGAGGATGCTCTAATAGAGCAGATAGAAAGCTCCACACTCCAACTAAAACTTGGAAGTTCACAATTTTTTTTAAAACCCTTATTTACCGTTCAAAGTAAATGAAACTACAGCAAAAATTCATTAACTTCCATATATTATACTAATAACCCAAACATGCTTCAGTATAATATTACGTGCAAACTTCAAACAAGTTACTTCTGGATGCAGCTACAAGTACTTAAATTCAATAAATTTGTTCTAAATAGTATTAATTCAAGTGCAAACTTCAAACAAATTACTTGGTGTGTGTGGTTGTGTGCATGCATGTGTACTTGCATCTTTGGTACGAGGGTGGTTGGGAAGGGTGGTTAAGACCCTCTATTCAAATGTAAGCAGACAGTTTGCTTTTGTGTTTTCAAACAAATTTGCAAGTGTGCATGTGCACTTGCATCTTTGAAATGTGGGTTGTTGTAGAGGAGGAGGAGGTGGTTGTGTGTGTGCGCGCAAATTTGAATAAGTAATTTACCTTTAGGTGTTTCCTGAAAAAACATTACTTCTTGCGTAGCAATCTGTCGGGAAGTGGAATGTGGAGGATTTTACGTGTGTCATGAAATGCGTACTTTTGGATTTGTAAGTAAACTATGATTTACTGCGAGAAGTTCAAATAGCAATGTGACAAGGTCAATCAGCAAATTCAACTAACCATTTTGCCAGACAATCTGATATGGCATGCCAAATCACCTGTTTCACTTTAAGAAAGGGGAAAGTTAACTCTCCAAACTAAGCGTGTCCTTGCTAGTTGCTCGCTCAGTTTGGAGCATTAAGTGGATATCCAGCAAGCTGCGACGTTAGATTGCTAGTAACTATTGCACAGAATATGCTGATAAATACCAGTTTCTTTTTAAAGATGAGTGATGGATTTAAAGCAATAAATAGAACCCAACTTTTGCCATTTATTTCAAGTGGTAGTTCGATTACCATATGCAAATTCACTGCTAAGAGATGTAACATGAATTAATCTTGAAAGACAGTACATCACCTGCTGCTCGAGCTGCCACAGCTTCTTGGAGGACATTGGTCACAAATAGAAGGTCTGTTGGCTTACCTACTCCCACAGTTTGAAAAATTTCAGAGAAGTTTCTTGTTTCTTTCTTATTTCTGAAAACCGTCAAAAGATAAATTTACCAAGCCTAACATGGTAAACAAATTCACATAATGAATCTACAAAGAGACTTACCCCAACGTTGCATGAAAAAATCCACTAAAATATTTCCTCAAGTCACCATAGTTAGATTTGGCAAATAAAAGCTGTTGGACTTCTCTGCTACGGGTCGAATATACATACACCTTAAATAAGACAAGAAAAAGATTGTTAGCCCAACATAAAATTTAACGTAATGATATAGATATAACAGCAGGTTTAAACATGACTAACTGCTTCAGAACTGGCCCAGGCAGTTGGAAATATATTTTCCTTCAGTCCAGGGCATCGAAATATAAAATTTCACATAAAAATGGAGATATAGCAACATGTTTAGTTTGCAGAAACATAACTGCCACATCTTACTTCAAAAAGATATTTCCACGAAGTTTGAAGAAGCAGTTAGTTGTGCCACCAATGGTGTATACTGCCAATGCTTGAAAAACAAACGAAGAAGCAAAAGATTAGAAAGAGGCAGAGGCAGAAAAGATACCTTAATCCCTGAAGCATGCCACCTTACAAGCGCTTCTGGCACATCATCAAATACAACAGCTACCATGTCATTCCTTTGAAATCCAGTTCTCCATATATGATCCTGAAACATTAAGAATACAGTTAGAACAAATAATAAATTAAATTACTAAATACAAACGAAGCACACATATAATAAGCTCACTTGTAATTGTTGCAATGCAATGACTTTTCTGCCACCCCTTATCATTCCTTCCACAGTGGCAACCAAAGAAGCAATTACCAATTCTTTCCCAACAGAATCAGGCGGGATAGGCACGGCACCTAAAACACCTTGCTCAAAATCATCCTGAATCTGCTATTGAAGTAAGATATTACTAAACCCAGAAAGCATCTGCTATTCTAAAGGCCTATACTATCAAACAGCACAATGACACATAACAAGACAAACATTCGTAGGCTTATTTTTTTGGTTAAGGACTTAAAAGAGAACAAAATTTCAATTCAAAGAAATAGAATGAATATAAAAACGATTAGATTCAGCAAGTGAGATGGCCTTCTTTGATAGATGATAAGACATTTATATATTTGTCTTATGGAATAGAAATCAGGTTCAATCAAGCAAGGTCGATATTTCAACAAAAGAAATACCATTTTATTTAATAGTTGCACTATCACCCAGAAATGAAATTTCTTAATTTGCTACAAGCCTAAAATTGTAAATCCAATAAAAGTTTATTCCTTTTTGGAATTTTATACTTTTTTTATGTTGCAGCACCATAAAATGCAAATCAATGATGAGAATTGAAGTATTACTTATTTTCCTTTTCTTCCTTATAACCTTTGTCTAAATTATCTTCTCTAGGTTTTAGACCTACATCAACCATGAGAAAAGGATGTCACAAAAGAAAAAAATGTTAACGTAATGCACAAGGTCATGCCATATGTGCGAAGCAAATAATTGCTGAACTCATCCCCAGAGTCATGTCATGCCTATTATGAATCCTATCACACATGCACTCCTAGAAGAAGCAACCTATGACAAACCCTACGATAAAGTTTTGAATATCATCAGATCTATGAGTAGATAAGTTTTTATTAAAACTAAAAGAAAAGAAATTACTTGTGAGCGCAGCAAATGGATAGCTTCTTGAGTTTCTTCACCGTCATATGTGGCAGCTAAATGCTTTCCCACATTTTCAAGCGCATAGGGGAAGAGAACATTGGTAAGAAATGATATAGGAGTAGTTGTGCCTTCACTGTGAAGTAGTATACAATGCTGCTAACATTTGAACATAAAATTAAAAGAACTCTTGTCAATTTCCAAGAATAGGTACTTTTCCAACCGGGAAAAAAAAAAAAAAAAAAAAGAAAAAAAAAGAAAGAAAAGAAAAATTGTCACTTGAGTGTTGGAACCCATGATTGTTGTGCAACGGCTGCAAACTTACTTGTGAAGGCTCAGACAAGTAACCTACACCAGAAGCCCCTGGTCTCATACTCCTGCTCAACCTTAGACCCAATCCCCAAACACCATTAAAATTGTGAATTGGGCCATGACATGGATCAGACCAGTCCAATCCCAATTGGTGTAGCTTGATAGCGGCATCAAAGAGATAATGATAACATTCAGCCTGGTATGAAAAAACAGATGAGTTTGAGAACTAAACCTTTATGCATACAAAAGGTCGTATGCTAGCATGCAAAATAGTTGTCTTCCACCTCTCCAGATTTCACATTTAGGTGGACCAAATGAATGGTTCAGACTTCCAATTTTTAAACTTGCAACCTTAGAGAGCTACAGATCATGATCAATTTTAGAGGCAGACCTTTCACTTTAGTTTACAACAACTATATGCACTAATAGTGTCCCTAGGCTTTCATTAATTAATTTGCTCAAGGGTAATCTCATTTCCTGCAATACGAAAATTGCAACTAGTACACCTGGTTGTTTATGAGAAAACATAGATCAAAGAGAAAAATATAACATAGATCAAACAGAAAAACAGTCATAAATGATTCAAAACTATATAGTTTGAGGCGCAGAGCCAGGGATTAATATTAAGGTGGGAAAAACTTTTAACATATTCTAAACAAGGGGTACATGGTTGATTTTATTCAATTTCTTAATTAATTTTTTTTTTTAAAGTTAAATCTAAAAGCCTTGTAATTGAACTTATGGAGCTGGGGTACAGAGGTCAAACAGTATAAAAGTACCGAATGAAGGTAAAGTTTCCGAGATACAAAGAAGATCCACTATTCAAGATTGTATTTTGCTTTGTGTGTCATGATCCTTATGTTTTCCCTCAACTATTGTTTACTTGAATAAAAGGCTATCTTTCACCCTCTGATGCAAGCGTAGAAGCATGTAATTTCACACTCCAGTAATCCTAGTTCATTCTTCAAATTTTGGAGATACTAGCATTCAATTAGTCAACATAAAGAAAAGAGAAACAAAATTCTGAATCAAGTACTAGAAAACCAGCTAAATCAACACCAAATATCCCTTCAGCATGACAATGACAATATCTAGCTTTTTGTATGCATATCTACTACAGTACTATTCTTTGCAAGCATCAAGAATTTAAGTGCAGAATTTGCATCCTTTAAGGAAAAGAGCTTGCCAGTGGTAGGCGAAAACAAACCTGAGTCTTGGCATTGATCCATGAATCTCCCCATATGTACACCCCATGGTTGCGAACAAGAACAGCTGTGGTCTTTCGGTAAGCTTTTATCTATAGAGTAAAAGGTTCAATGTATAACTATGGATAAAAGTAGCAGTAATTTAATTAGAAATCTAAAGTTGAGGAAAAATTTGACAAAAAACATGGCAATTAATCTCCATGACTAGAAACTAAAGATATTGAACATGATGTACTCAATCTTTCAGAACCATTACAAATCAACATAATGACAACCCTTTTCCTTGTACAAAAAAATTTAACTGGTTTCCTCTCCACATTCCTCATGGAAGACATTAGTTTATAATTCAGTCCTCTATAGTTAATTGTTTCAACTAAGAAAAGTTCCTAATGCAGACAGTCAGCCCACGGACATCCATGCAGGATTTAAATGACGACACAAAGCAGCAAACAAGCAAGTGGATATCATAGGGAAAACAGGAAAAAAAGAAACAGATTAACTTCAACTTAATTGCCAAGCCAAGAAGCATAAAACCAAGTACTATTTATGCTAACAGATTTATCTGGCTCTTAAGTAACCATTAAATATCCCTTTGTTGAGTTTCATATAAAAAATAACAGCTTAACAAACGGCAGGAAGGTGAAAAAGAGGGAGGTAAAATGGGGAAATACAAACTGGCAGACTTCCTGAAAAACCTACTTTAAAGCACTGTACACAGACCTCTCTACCAGGAATAGGAAAATCTGTGCACCCTTTCCATGGAAGCCTTTGGCTCATTCTTCATCTATAGACAACTAGTGGAAATTGTGCTAGACACTTGACACTTATGATTTCCTGTGCCTTAGAATTATATATATTTTACAAGAAAATTAACATCCAATCATAATAGCTATAGAATTGTGATTGAGATATTATAAATGTAAATCAAGAAGCTACCATGAAATAATTTTGGTTATCACTATTCAAAAAGCAAGCACAAAAGTTCAATTAAAACACACACAGCTAAACACATGCAACCAGAGTAATTTTTCTAAATTCCAATCTCCAACACCAACTTGTCTCAGCAATGACTGCCATGCCCATGTCCATGAATATCTTCACATTACCAAACCTCAATGCATCAAAAATGCTTCCCAGTGCATGGAGTAACCCAACTAAGTTCGACACTTAGACACAGTTAATTTGCCATTTTGACTTGCAAGATACTTTTAGAACATGGATATGACACATGCATTGGACCAGGGAGAAAAGCCAAGTAAAAACATCATGCTAAAGAATGATCAGCATCATCCAGCCATCATACTAGATACCAAGCTTCACTGAACTAGTTGTGCAACTGTATTAATCTGTTTTTTCCCTGGTCTAGTAGATCAATCTCCTGTAATGGTTTTAACCAATAATGAGATGATAATAAACATCAATATAAAATATTTGAACCTGAGCACACCAAATCACCACTTGCAAACTTTTATTGAACAAATAATCAAAACATTAAAAACAATAAATCACAAAGAGAACTCAGGAGAAGCATTAAAAAATTCACTGATATACACCAAACCCAACTAAAGTGGTCAAAACTCCCACAAAAGACCATTTAATTCAAGAAGGTTCAAGTGATAGGAAAAGTTCATTTCAAATATACTTTTGTCCATAAACAATTCCATAGTGTTCTCAGACATAAATGACTAGACTAGTTTTCTGAAAGTCAGAGCATAATGCACTTCTAGAAAAAGAAAGGTACCGCTTTAGTTAAAGGTTCAATCAGTTCCCCTTCATCATCAGTGTTTTCAATTATTGGGACCACAAGCTCATCAGAGTAACAGTGTCCCTTAATTCCTTTTATCATCTCCATACGAGTAATCTGAAAAAAAAAAAAAAAGAACACCAATAAGAGAAAATGGAATAAAATACAGTACTTAAGTGTGCACGTCCTTAGTTGTGTTAATCACCTGCAGTATATATACCAGAAAATACCATCAAAAGAATTCACAAGAGAAGAAATGCCTCTAAAATTCATTATTGACAACATTTTTTCAAGATCATATGATGCATCTGAATTTCATTTCTGCTAACAATTATTTACTATCAGACTACTTTAGGGTTGCAAATGCTAGAATATCAGCACACTGTAGAAAATATTTCATGATGGTGACCTATCAAGTTTCTTTGGAAACCCTCTTAGAAGGGCAAAGTTTTAATCCAGTGTCCACATAAACCAATGCTTAAATATTACATGACACAAAACCTTGGCATCATTCAACATATTCACCATGCACAATGAACATTTTAACATCATTAGCTCACTTTGCCAATCGGACAGCTTGCCACTTGAATTTGTTCAGGATTTTGATCATTTACAATAACTAGAAAACTTACAAAACTCAAAATAAGATGAAGAGGAAAAAAGAAATTTATAAGTACATTCTCTATAACTGCTATTCTCTAATCCTCTAATAACGCTCCAAAGTACAACTGCTATAGCATTGGAAAAAGAAAAAATGCATTAATCATTGAAAATAATTAAAGAACAGGAATAAGGGAATCTTCATTTAGAATATTTAAAGTCCAATATATTACCCGAAACTCCTTCAAGTAAGGGTTGATCATTGTTATAAGACAAGACTCCATTCCATGGCTGTGAATAACGGCCCCAGCATAGCACATCTCATACACCTGAACAAAATGCAAGATAAGCTTCACTGCTGCGAGAAATAATCACTTAGGAAGAAGAACTGTAGTCAACATTTTTGTAAATGATATAACTCCAAAGACACATTGCTTAGTGCATAAATGGAATCACAATCAGAAAAATGAAACTGTCAGCTTTATGAAAATGTAAAAAGGTTAACTCTAAATATGCAGGGTGAAAATAAGAATCTAGAATTATAGGATGCCAATCATTAAAAATTCTCCCAGTGTCAATGACCATAAACGACTAAAGTATCATTTGCACCTTTCATGGTTCTAACGTCTTGTTCCAAAAAGATGTTTTTAAGTTTAAATATATCAAAATTGATCACGCTTAGTTTATTTCTTCAGAAAATAATAAGCTACAAAGATTTTCACTTTGAACACATGCATGCCCCTCCTCTCTATGTGCATTGAAAGATGATGTTTCTTTTCCAAACTACTGGTCCCTGCTTGTAGCAAATCAAAAATAAAAGGAAAAGAATTACCAAAAATCACCAACTGAACAATCACCTTCATGAAGAGAGGAGCGCAATCAGTACACTTTGGAAGCTTATAAAGATATGGCTTAGAAGTAGGATGTGATAATATAAATCCATCAGACGATAGAACATACATATCTTCTGGAACCATTCTCTCCTTCTGAACACCTGAACAAATTTCATAAGATAAAAAAATATTAACAATCTGAAAATTGGGGGAAAACCATACTTCACAATCAATTACAAAATAAAAAGAAGAAGAAGAAGCAGCAGCAGCAGCAGCAGCCTAATCAGTCCTTCATTTAGGATTTTATGATAGCTGGACCAAATTCTTTCCACCATCACAAAGGATGACCATCACAGCAAGCACATTATGACATTGAAACCCCCAAGAAATTCATCATGAACAGCAAGGATAGGTCCTTAGACCTCTAAATGTCACTGAAGATCTAAGAAAAGCTTGGCTCAAAAAGTAAAAAAAAAAAAATCTACTGTTAAGCATAAGCATAAGGAAATCAAAACCTAACACAATATAGACACACAGATAATATATACAGAAAGACAAGGAATGTACCAGAAGGGGACATGACAATAAGCTGGTGAGGGATAGGAATTGAATCATCATGCACTTTGAGGGTGACACTTCCACCAGTACCCGAAACCCACCCCATTGTGTAGAACTGGCGGCAAAGCTCTGCAACTAAGCTCTTTGCATCGCTCACTGCTTTGATTTGCAAATACGTCTGAGACTGAGAGACGCCTGTCATCGCTACGTGGTTCTGTACCATAATTTGCTGCGATTCTGACATCTCCTTTACAACGCTCCCATTCACCGTTACTGATGATGATGATGGCTCCACTTTTTGCCGCCTTTTGAAATATATAAACAGAGAGAGAGGAGAAAGTGTTAAAATTTGGGGTGCGAGCCATTAGAGAAGACGATTGGTTTGATTTGAACTTGAAACGGGAACGGAACGGACATTTAAACGCTTCGTTCCCTCCAATTTTTCAATTTCCGTGTAACTCGTTTGGGGATATGACACGTGTACAGCTTAGACGATTCGTTTCATAATGGACCAGAAGAACATTCTAGATGCTCATTTTGATGGGCCAAATCTTAGCCCACTTTACAAGGAAACATACACAACATTTCGAATAGCCCAGCCCACTACAACCATTACAAGGGCCCATGGTTAATTCCCCGTCATCTACTTTTGTGGTTCGAAATTTCTCGTATAAAAAAAAAAGTTAATGAAATAAATCAATCATAGCTTGACATTTAAAAAAAAATTATTATTTTACATATGTGGTAAACTGTAATTGATTTGATTAATTATTTTTTATACACCAGATTTAAGTAGGTATTTTTTTTCTTCTTTTTCGGCCTTTCAAACTCCTAAAAAAACGTAAAAACATGTTAAAATGAAGATTTTTCCAATTTGATATTGCTTGCTATAGTAATATTTATAAATTAAAAACATGTAGATATAGCAGGGCGTTGCCAATAATCGGATTTAGTAGAATTAAAAATTTATTAGCAGATTAAGTTTTTAATGGCATCAATTATAAATGAGGTCATTTAAAACTTTTAATAAGGTCAAAAATATATTAGCAAATTAATTTTTTAATGAAATCAATTATTAATGGAGTCATTTAAAATTTTCAGCAGGATCAATTTAAAAAAAAATAGCAAGGGTATTTTATTTATTTTTTAATTAAATGGGGTCAATTGACCCCACTCATTATAAGATGGCTACGCCTCTGCATATTAAGGTATACTTTTATTCATAAATTTAGTTAATAATATAATATTAATATTTATAAATTGAGTCAATAATATAATACCGTATTAATAAGCTATTTTTCCATTTTAAATTAAATTTAACATAATTTAAAATTACAGATTTGTGAAAGTTTAGATCATAATAAAATAACACATAATAATTGAAAAATAAAATTAGAAAAAAATACATATATAAAGAACAAATAAAATAATCAAGGACTAGCTTTACTCAATAACAATAAATATATCAAAGAATAATTATCTAAATTTCAAACTTCCTACACCATTCCGACAAAGCTACCCAATATCAGAATCACCCCAAAACTAGCCAGGCTTACAAAACCAGCAAAACCCTGAGACCCAGAATGAGACGGCGGATCAGGAATTGAATCGGTTGGAGATTTTGCCGGAGGAGGAGAAGTGGTGGGAGATGAGGGAGGATTGGGTCTTATAGCCATTACAATGATGAACAGCTTTTGGCCATTGTTGCAGTGATCAGAATTGCTAGAAATGAAATAAAATGAGCCAGAATGATCGAGAACAAAGATCGAATCGCCATCTGTTAATGTCTGTTTAGGGTTTGTTGTTTTGCATGAATTGTAATCTTCTTTGCTGACTACTAACGCTGAGTCTGATCCTTTCTTGTACTTGAAATCTTTAAACAAGAAGAAGAAGTAAATGTTAATATTGATTTATATATTATCATTACTAGTTTTCAAGAAAATAATCCAAAACTATTCTGTAAATTTTCGTATGAAAGAACATGCATATCTATTTTCTTGGAATTATATTTCATTCAAACACATATAAATATTCAAGAAAAAACATACTCCCTATTGTTTTTTATTTGTCATTTTGTTGTTTTCACAAAAATTAAAAATATTGATTAAATTTAAATTTATTATTAAATTACGTTATTTTGACTAAATTATCAAATTTAATTGGTTCTAAACAAAGAAAATCGAATTGAAAAATAAAATTGAATTTAAAAAAAATAGATTATATTGAAAAATTAAAAACGATATATATAAATAAAATTTGAATTTTGCTAAAAAATGATACGTAAAAAAGAACGGAGAGGTGACTAATAAAACTAAATTGAGTTTCAACATGTACAATGAAGTTGTCATTTAGAAATTGACAGATAAACGGTAAAAAATAATATTTTCTTTATTGTTATTATTATTAGCATGACTGATGAATCAAGTATAATTATGTAATATAATTAGAAGAAGCAAGAATCTAAAATACTTATTGAAATGAAAGAATGAGAGGAAAGGTGACATACAAAGAGTATCGTTGACTTGAAATCTGTTTCTGTGAGCCCAAAGAGTGTAATTATCAGTAGGATTTAAAACCCACCCATCTCTACCACCCACAGAGAACTTATAAGCCTGAGATGAATTAAAAAGAAACCCTAATATCATCAAAAACAAAGAACCAAGAAATCTAAGACACCCCATTATTATTTCTTCAAGAAACCCCACTCAAGAAAACAAACTAAAGATAGAGAGGGAAAAAATGCAGAAAGGGGATGGAAAATGAAGAGAGCAATGGTGTGCATTTATACAGAGAGAGTATGGTTGAAGTTACCGTTGTAGAAATATCAATTGTAAATGTATTTTTAGGCGTTTCAAAGAAAGAGAAAGAGCATTATTTTATTTCCTTTCTTAGTTTGCAGAGAGTTTATTACACGTTGCGACATGCAAAGGAGTTAACGGTCATCAATGGTGTTTTTCTAGACTTTTATTTATTTATTTATTTTGTGTTTTTATCGTGGCATATTCATATTAATCTCCATTCGAGATACTGTCGGATGCATTTATGAAAATCTTTCCTAACAAAATTTGCTATATCCACAAAAATTAAAATTTGAAACCATTTGTTTAAGCAATCAAAAATCCTTCCACTCAAGTCAACCTAAGTTGTTACTTTTCTTTATTTATTGTTTTGCCTTATAACTGCTGATTGAATACGGGTTATTGTTTTTCTTTATGTTTGATTTCATTTGTTTTGCGTTTTTGCATGTAACTCTGATTCTGATTCCCACCTTTCTGCAAACTTTTTTTCTCGTATATATAATATATGGCATATATAATCCATATCCATAATGATAAAATGTTTTGAATTTTTTTTCCATTTTTCAGTTCATTTATTTACAAAAAGTTATTGTTATTATTGTTATTGATATTTACCTTAGCACTTTGTTCTATTTTTTAAATTATTTTTTGAATCCGACATATTTTTGAGTAAGATATGTCTTAGTATTGAAAAGAGTGTTAAAATACGAATATTTTAGCACTATTTTAACAACTGCAAAAATATGCTTGTATTTTATCATTATGTTCAATAATTATACTGCAATTTATGTATGAAAAAAAAAATTTGAGGAAAAAAATAAAATTATGATACACGAGACAAACGTCTAATAACATACGAATTTAAAGATAAATCGATTCAATAAAATATAGATGATTTTGAATATTAATAAAATACTAAATTTGAATAGCTTATATGCATCTGCTCAAATATATAAAATGTAATTTATTATTTCATGTTAAATATATAGACATGATAAAAATATATAAATTTGAATTCAAACTCATCACGTTTGTTCATACTAGTATTTAACTTCTAATAATTATTGTACATCAATTTGAATACGTGTACATGGAGGTCAGCTGAAAATTGAGTGAGATATTTGAATTGAATCGACTCGATTTCACAATTTTCATGAGAATGAAATATTTTTTGCATAATTAATTAGAATTTTAAATTTAATGAGTCAAAACATACCATGATAGAAGAGTTTTTTTTTTTTTTTTTGGCATCAATGCTTAATTATTTGTTAAAATTATACCGGAAAAGGATAGGACCCCAATAATTAGGACCAGGAGTCCAGTAACGTTCTTTATAATTGAATTTCATGTTATATGTCAAAAAAATTTGAATTTAATGTTTTTCATTACATCAAATTTATTTGTACCAAATTTTGAATGGTAAATAATTTTCTACCTAAAATATTGCAATAGATTTGTTTTCTTGATGCAAATAGGCTAAATATATTAAAAACCTCTTGAATTTGTATTTAATTTTATAATTAATATCTAAATTTTTATTATATTTAAATCACTATATGAACTTCAAATATTATCAAATATCACTACGTAAACTTAAATAACGATAATAATTTATCATCTAAACTTTAATTCATATTAACACATGACAATAAATACTGTTAAATCTTTTTATATGTTCCGCTGGCAAATTATTATGGTTATTTAAAATTTAAATATTAATTTTTGATAATATTTGAAATTCAAATAATTATTTAAACACAATAAAAATTTATGTATCAATTATAAAATTAAATACACCTTTTGGGAGATTTAAGGTATTAAGCCATGCAAATATTAGACAAACTAATAATTTAGAACCTATTTGGATAAAATAAAATTCCATCAAGATTTCAAATAAAAACATTTTGATGGTTAAGTTAGATATACTTAATAAACCGCTAATTAAGTTATATAGTTCCGTTATTAATTATATATATATTAATCAAAAAAACAAAAAACTTTCATGCTGTCAGCAAATTGGCACCATGAAAGTATGGTTAAAAAGGTAAAAAATAATTAAGTACTTAAAAAAACACTTATAAAATTTGAATATTGTTGTAAAGATAAAAATATACTATCATTTTAAACTGTAAAAAATAAAATCCAATTAATTATCAGCAATATATTTAACCATCTGATATATATATATATATATAACAATTTTAATTTTTTTGGAACAAATTCAACTTAATTGTTAGTGTCTTAATTGTTAGTGGAAGTAGTTAGTGCCATAAAGAAATTTCGACACGTTACTAAAACAAATAAATCAATACGCTGTCGTAGTAATCGACTCGGTACTCACTCACCGCCGGCAAGTCATCGAACCGATCCAGAAATTTATGACAAAATCAAATTCCGTTGTGGCGGTTGACTCCGCCCTCTTGTTTTCTGCAATCACAAATTTCAAAAATGTACTAGAGGAACCCAATTCCATAAAAAGTTGCTAACTAGCAAGAAATTCTTCAATTCTCTCCATATGTCATTAGCCACTTTTAAAGCCTTGAAAGAAACCCTTAAACCTTGTAAAAACCTCTCTTCATCTTCATTGTCTCCTTTACCATCTATTCTAACAGACCAATTATCTCAAGAACCGGAACCCACAAATTTAATTCGTAGAAAGCCGCCGAAGTCCTCTCTTTCTCAGCAACTTCAACGCCTCGGAGACTGTTTTCCTTTACCACAACAACCTCAATCGCAGAATTGCGAGACCCAACGGCCCCCAAAGCTACAAAGTTTCCAACTTGAGAAAAATAGAGAAGACGAGAAGAAAGATCAAGGATTTGAAGATTTGGGCAGACCTAAATTGGTCCAGTTACAGATTGATCACACTGGACCCTTTGACTCACTGGTTCTCTCTTTGCCTGGAGAGATAACAATTGTTCAGGTAATTAATTATGTGCATTGATTCTCCTGACCCTTTTACTTTTCAATTCTGATTTGTTTTGGAAAGTTCAGAGTTTTATTTTCTGTGTTGAGAAATGTGCTTTTGATTGCAGGTGCCTGCATCTATCAACTGTAGGTTGCTTGAACATCAAAGAGAGGGGGTAAAATTCTTATATAAGTTGTATAGAAACAATCATGGTGGCGTTCTTGGTGATGACATGTAAGTTTGCATGTTATATCAATGTTTGTGATCACTTAACTAGTTCTTTCTTTCGACTGTATCTAGTTCTGTTATGTATTTTCCCTCATGATTGAGTATACACCATGCTGATAATTAGCACTATATCCTTCATCTTTCCATTTCTCCTCTCTGTTCATTTTTCTAGAAAATATGTTTCTCATTTAGGAATTCTAGCCTTAATGCAATGAAGTTGATTTAGATTATATGGTTTATGACTCTTTTAAATTTAGCATTCCTGCAGTTAATTTGTTATGGTCAAGTTACGTTTTTGTTAGATAAGGATTTCTTATTGGTTAGGATGAAGATTTCATCAAATACGATGACAAGGGATCCTATATTGTTTTAGACTTCATCAGATAGTGTGACATAGGGGTCTTAGATTGTTTTAGACTATCTGCTTGGAAAATCATTGCCTTATTAGCTTTATTATTGCAACTGACTGCTTGGGTGGCTATTTTGCTACTTTTTGGGAAAATTAAGAGACTGGTCTCTTAATGTATTAGCCCATAGCCATCTTATTTTGGTTATATGCCTAATCATGAATTTATTGCATGAGCATTTGTATCTGTATTCACATCCTGGTCAGCTAATAGCGTTTATGTAACAGGGGGCTGGGCAAGACCATTCAGACAATTGCCTTCTTGGCTGCTGTTTTTGGGAAAGATGGTGAATCTACCAACTCCACGATATTAGAGGAGAATCAGGCAGTGAAAAAGGGTCCTGTACTAATAATTTGTCCTACTTCTATAATCCACAACTGGGAGAGTGAATTCTCTAGGTGGGCAACCTTTAATGTTTCTCTCTACCATGGTGCAAACCGTGATTTGATTTTTGAGAAACTTGGAGTAGGTGGAGTCGAGGTACTGATTACCAGCTTTGATACATACAGAATTTATGGAAACATCTTGTCAGAGTTTAAATGGGAAATTGTAATCGTTGATGAGGCACACCGGCTTAAAAATGAGAAATCAAAACTTTATGGAGCATGTTTAGAAATGAAGACTCGTAAAAGGATTGGTCTAACAGGAACCATTTTGCAGAACAAAATCATGGAACTTTTTAATCTTTTTGACTGGGTTGCACCTGGATCATTGGGAACAAGGGAACATTTTAGAGAGTTTTATGACGAACCTCTCAAGCATGGTCAGAGGGCAACTGCACCTGAAAGATTTGTTCGGGTTGCTGATGAACGTAAAGAGCACCTAGTGGCAGTTCTTCGTAAATATATGCTGAGAAGGACAAAGGAGGAGACTATTGGGCATCTTATGTTAGGAAAGGAAGATAATGTGGTATTTTGTGCTATGAGTGAGCTACAAAAGCGAGTTTATAGGCGAATGTTACAAATACCAGACGTCCAGTGCCTTGTAAATAAGGATCTTCCATGTAGTTGTGGTAGCCCCCTTAAGCAAGTGGAATGCTGCAAAAGAATTGTACCAGATGGAATTATATGGCCTTACCTTCACAGGGATAACCCTGAAGGCTGTGATTCATGCCCGTTTTGTCTTGTCCTTCCTTGTCTTGTCAAGCTCCAACAGGTACATGAATTTTGCTATGTTTTAGTTGTCATTATGATTGTTTTCTGTATTTCATATACTCCAGCATTAAAACCTCAATGGAGAATTGGATGTAACTGCTTATTTATTATTTTGATGAAGGATCCACTTTGCCAAACTAGGAAAGTCTTTGTACTTCATTTATGAAAATCCTTGTGCTCACACTGGATATCTCTGACAGATAAGTAATCACCTGGAGCTGATTAAGCCTAATCCTCGGGATGAACCAGACAAACAAAGGAAGGATGCAGAGTTTGCCTCTGCAGTATTCGGCCCTGACATAGGTTTGGTGGGGGGGAATGCCCCGACTGAGAGTTTCATGGGGTTGAGTGATGTTAAACATTGTGGAAAAATGCGAGCATTGGAAAAGTTAATGTCTTCATGGGCTTCACATGGTGATAAACTTCTTCTCTTCAGCTACTCCGTCAGGTATGTACATAATCTGTTTGTCATGGCCTTCAGTTCAATTATTCTTTTTACTGCTTTTTAGTTCAAGCTTAGGTTTTCAGGTAAAAGTTTCTTTTTGCTATTCAAGTCATCAGTGTGTCATGGGATGAAATAAATACAGTAAAAACTAGTTTCTCTTTAGTATGGAGCTGATAATTTGTGGGCCATGTTTTAAGTCAAGAAAAAAGCATGTAATCCCCCTCTCCACTTCAACATTTGATATTTTCATGCAATTTGGATTAATTGCTGATTAGTTTCTACTTATAGGCAAAAGCTTTTAGATGTGTACTCACTTAAATTTTGCTCCAGTTCTGTTTCCAAGAGTGAAAATGTGATGAGGAAGCTAGAATTTTTGTTGTTGATTGGATTAAAAAAAAAATTGCAACTCAATATAAGTGCAATAGTTAGTTATGTTATATGTAGTAGACTTTTTTTTTAAAAAAATGAAATCGAGCTGCATTTTTCAGGATGCTGGACATACTGGAAAAGTTCATCATACGGAAAGGATATAACTTTTCTAGACTTGATGGCTCCACACCGACTAACTTGCGCCAAACTTTGGTTGATGACTTTAATTCAAGCCCAAGCAAGCAGGTAATTTTCTTTCAAGTCAAAAAAATGATGTTGAGTTTGTATTCCAATTTTCTTCCCAACTCCATTCCTGTTTCAGGTGTTCCTGATATCAACTAGGGCTGGTGGCCTTGGACTGAATCTTGTTAGTGCGAATCGCGTGGTTATATTTGATCCGAACTGGAATCCTGCATACGATTTACAAGCCCAGGACAGGTCATTTCGTTTTGGGCAGAAGCGGCATGTTGTAGTTTTCCGTCTTCTTGCAGCTGGGTCCTTTGAGGAACTTGTTTATTCCCGTCAGGTGTACAAACAGCAGCTGTCAAATATTGCTGTCTCTGGGAAAATGGAAAAACGATATTTTGAAGGTGTCCAGGTACCTTCTTTTATCCCTGGAAGGGTATTTATCATTTGGATTTTGTGGGTTCTAATTTTTGACTCCATTGGCTTTTCCTTCAGGACTGCAAGCAATTTCAGGGAGAGCTTTTTGGAATTTGCAATCTGTTTCGTGATCTATCTGATAAACTTTTCACTAGTGAAATCATTGAACTGCATGAGAAACAGGGAAAAGATGTGGGGCAGTGCTCTTCTACAGAGCACGAACTAGCTGATATTGGGAGCTATTTTCTTCCTCCACAACAGGTAGACGCAAGAAGTTTATCCAGGCCAGAAACCAGCAGGGCAAGGGATGATGAAAGGGTTACAACTAATACACCAGTCCTTGAAGAGTTAGGTAAGCTAATCTTCTTCTGCTGTTGTTGCTTCTCTTTTGATGTTCTTTTATGTCTTCCCTTGACATTGTATAATGTTCAATTGCCTAAGAGAAGTTGCGAGTTGCTCTAAGTTCTCTTATCCATTTTAGCTTTGAGAAGGGTGTTATGTAGCCAACTTATATTTGGTCCTAGCACTAGCAGCATTAGTCTTTTGGTTTCCAGCAGAGCTTGTATCGTTGTTGGCTGTTGAGTAATTGTCACATTTGAATTTCTTTTTGCACACAGACAATTCTAGAGCTAGAAGTCTTGGCACACTGTACCAAGTAAGCTGTGGATACTAACATTCATGATCTTCAGGGATTCTGTATGCTCACCGTAATGAGGACATCATCAATATTGGGCCTGACATTCAAAAGGAAAAGGAAGAAAACATCCCTCGAGATGTTAGTCCAGCTGCTCCCGCTAAGCGGAGAAGAAAATCAGAAGATGCAGATGAGAAAGAAAATGTCTCATCATCAAATCATCGGAAAATAATCCAATTCAAACTCCTTGCTCAATTCAAGGGTATGGGAGAGGTGGAATTTAGCAAGTGGGTACTCTCTGCAACTGCTTCAGAAAGAGAAAATGTACTTCAAGAGTTCAAGAAGAGAAAAGAGAAGGTAACAAATGGTTGAATTATGATCTTCTAGCACTGCTAACAACTGTACATATTTTTTTCCCTAATTAAGTTGGTTACAGGCATGTTCAATTCATTTTAAGCTTCAGAAAATAAATGTAGGGGCTTCGTTACTATGTAAATATTTCTTGTGTAATTGCATTTTTTAAGGCTTTTGGGGTCTGCTGGTGAAATATGACATCCATTAAGCAGGGGCAATTGTTCATCTAACAGAGGTTTAAGGCAATAGCATGTCCAGCCTAACTACCCAATTTAATATAATAGGGCAAATGCAAATCCGTATTTTATCTTTTAATTTCAATTCTTTACTTTATATGTAAACTCCATTAAATTATAACATAATAAGTCAAATTATGCCGATTTTAAATTTGAGTCCATTTGATCCATAATTGTTTGTTTAGCATCAAATTCTCCCAAGTTTTCTAGGTTAACGTTGAAGTTGAACAATATCTTCCTGCCAATCCAATCATTTTGCTAGTCAAAATAGCTTGCTTTGCAATGGTTTTTCGGCACTATTAATTTTTAAGATAAAAAGATCTAAACATTAATATTTATGAGAAATCCCACTGAGATAAACAATGTCTTAGAACTGGCATCATTTACCAATAATTTGAACGACGAACATCCTTGCCAAAAATCCGAATAATGAAAGGGTGCATGGTTTGGAGGATCGAGGTAGCTGATAGCCTTTTCATTACAGGCAAACGATAATGCCTATGGAATAACAAGGACGACCATGTAAAAGACCAGGCAAATATTCTCAATCTATCAGTCAAGTACAAATCCTGTGATTTAGAGTAATTGACAATGAGCTTCAAAACTCGCAGATTTCTTGAAAGTTGCATCTGAAGTCCTCATTTTCTATGCATACATGGATTTTGACAATATTGGAAGCTACCTCCTCTGCATCTTAAATCTAGAAACCGGCTTTGAAGGTTGGGAGTTCAATGGCTGCAGATTCAGTTACAACATTAGGATGTGAAGTTTAAAAGACAATAACTTTGTGCCATAATATACATTAATAATAGGGCAATACCTGTGATCCAGACTCGTTCTGTACATCCTGAGTACGCTCCACAATAGAGCCCATGAAGGCCTGCATATGAAGATGAAAATCATTTGAGGATAATTTCTAATTTTAGAAAGATGAGTTAACAAATAACCATACCTTGGAACTGTCAAATCCTGGTGGTTTTGAGGTCTGTACAGGTGTCTGGTAGCAAACAGAGGGGAACATTAAGCAGTAAAGTTTTAAAGATGAACAGCTTACAATAACCTCATTCATGAAACAATAATACAAGAAATACCTGTGATGAAGTTATAGCCCAGTGTTCTGAGTTTGCCTGGATATTGCCAGATCGCTCTACAATTGAGCCTGTAAAAGCCTGCAACACCAGAGAATATGCATTTGGTAAGAAAACCTTGCAATTACAGGAAAGACATATTTCAGTCAATTGGCAGGTGACGATAGATACCTTGGAACTATCAAATTGTGATTTTGAAGTCTGCACTGGCACCTAAGAGTGAAAACAAAATTAAGGGGGAAAAAGAAAGGAAAAGGAAAAATGAAGACCTATCAAGCAGGTTCTGACTGCAAACTTCTTAATTCGCATGTATATTATTCCAAAAGGATTTCTACCAGGACAACATCAAATTTACTCCTCTTTTATATATTACTAGTTCCCAAGATTAAGCTTATCATATCATAAGCCAACATCATACTGACCTTCATGACAATCAAGGGATAACTACATGGATCTTGGCCTAGGCCTGTATACAGACATAAACATATAGATGCATGTGTGTGGGACTAGCCAATCACCAATCTAGCAGTCCAACAAGTAGTAAATACTTAAAAAAAAAAAATCATGAAAGACAAATGAGATACAGATATAACATTTTGTTAAAGGAAACCATGAAAAATGACAGTCTGTGGCACAAGAATGAAAAGAAAATTGAGCAATATGCAAGGCATTGAATTACAAAACTAAGCTTCCAAGATTCTTAAAATGGAGAATATATTGTTCTAAGATGCACAAAGAAAACACAACAATAATTGTACAACAGGATAAATGTAAGCATTCAAATACCTCATTTCTTGATGAAGATACTGTTTCAACTTCCTCCATCAATTCAGGAGGCACTAAAGCCTCCTCATTAGGAGCAGTCTTCTTTCCCCGAGTCGAACTTTTGCTCTTTTGCATATCATCTGAAGATGCAATGCAGTGAAACATTGAGTCTTGTATGCATGTCTGGATTAAATTAAAACCATCTAGAAACCGTTAACAGGGTTAGCAAGAGTTGTGTTTCTGCGCATCTATTTTCATTCTTCTTGTTCAAATTCTTTCATAGTCCTGCCATTTGTGGGAACAGGTCTCCTCCCTCCAACACAAACCCCCACAACAAAAATACAGCGACTAACAGTATTTAAAATTCATATAGAAACAAGAAGAAGAGATGGTTGAAGCTAACCTTTCAGCACAGGCTGCACTGTCAAACTTGTACACTGCATAATCAAATTTCATAATTAATAGTTGACAGATTTATATTATATTTACAAGAAAGAGAAGTAACAATGCTGCTTTTACATTTAGTTTGTCAGTAATATCTAATTGATGGTGATATTTATCTGACAATGCTTCAACGGTTGCATTTTGAACTTTCATCAGTTCTTGTGGTTTCCTTACCTGATAATCAACGCTAATCAATTGTCAAACCCAAGGATTCACTCATAGCAAATATAATCTAACAATAAGAACATTTAAAATTTTTCTCACCTCTAAATGTGTCTGTGATGCAAAATTGTTAAAATTACGCTTAGTTTGATTATATTCAAGACTGTCACTATCCCTTTCAGCTGCATTAGTTTGCTCATCTTCATCACTCTCTCTATCAGTTTCAACCACACTAGTATGCTCATCACCACCACTCTCATTGCTACTATCAATTGTAGGATGTTCATGATCACTTTGATTGTCACCTTCACCTGCAAGTTCTTCTTTCTCAAGTTCATCCAACCTAGACATTATACGGTCATATTCATCATCTTCAACTGCAACTTTCTTGCCATTTATTTCTGAAAAAGAACTATAATATCTCAATTGCTGAAATTTCAAATGATTGCAATAAATACGGAGCAAGCATTCAAATTGAAGACTAAACAAGAAAGCACACACAAAATTTTGCACATGACATCTCTATGTCACACCCTCAAGCTGAATGCCACAGAGATCATGGAAATTGCCTGATTGAGTATAAGAAGTGAAGTAACCTTCCCAAACCTTAATTTTAAAGCATTGATAAATTTTGTGAACCATGACTATCTCTTGCTTCTACAGAAACCTCTTCACTTTGCAACAATATAAAGTGAAGTGGCTCTCAAACCATTATCTTAAAGCATCAATATTATATGATGCATGACTATCTCTTGCTTTCTAAAGAAACCTCCGCACCTTGCAAAACTCAGACACATAAAAAAACAAGTTGATCGTCTTATGCTCAACAATGATTCAAGGTAATAAGCTACTAGAAAATAATGAATTCAATAAATATTAAATGATCCTTGTGAATTATATCAGATAGCATGAATCAAAACCTGGGAGACAAGTATTAACCTATGCATACTAACATCCATGATGTACACCAATAATTTAGTTGCAGTTGAAAGTTACAAAACCAAGCTATTGACAGCAAAAACAATACCCATAAACCTGCCTGGTTTAGATGGTCTTTCACTAGAAATTTCCTCCACATAATCTTCTCTTATCTCCACGAGACCCTCCTGGTGCCCATATTCGTAGGTACAATAAACAGCACAAATGTGAAAGCATTAGAGTCACACATATCAAACTAGTACCCAAGGGAAGTTTGCTTTAAATTAATATTTGCATAACCTAATAATAAAGTTTGCCAAAACTCACCGCTACCTCAGAAGCTGTAGAATCAAAAAAGGAAGCTTCAGCTCTAAGATCTTTTATGTTAGCCTTAAGAGATTCAACTTCAGAATCCAAAACCTTCCCTCTTCTGTTCAAAATATCCACAGTTTGTTTGGCTGTTCTTTCTGCGTAGTAACCCTCTCCTAGAAAAACCTTCGTAGAGAGCAATCACCATTTCTAGGCCGTATCCAACTCAATCAAAAGAACAAACTAAAATACCAAAGCCATTGAACAACAAAAAACCAAAAATTACCATAAACTCGTTTGTATGTATCAATCTGCCAGGGAAGAACGCAGCTTTTCCAAATGGAACCTGTAATGATCAAATTTAAGTGGATTGGGTGGGGAAAAAAAAAGACTTTTCGCTCATTTGGTTACTAAATCGAGAAGGGTAACCATAAAGAATAAGAATTCCCTATCAACTTGGAGGGAAAGCAAGAGACACTAAAAGTCTTTTCTTTTCTGTAGCGCCACATAGTAAACAATCAAACAATGGAAAGCTGACACGCACACAGAGAGAGAGCGAGAGAGAAAGAGTAAGATTACCATGACGTCATGGTGGAGCTCGTCGGGTAGGCGAGAGACGAGGTTGATAAGATTGGAGTTATCGGCGATGAATTGGTTGAGGTGGTGGAGCTGCTTCTGCTTCTCTGCAGTGGCATCATCAACTCGTTTCGCAGCTTTCTTTGCTTCTTCAGCTGGAAACATGGAAGCCAATGACGTCACCGTTCCTTTCGCCGGCCCCTCCATAGTTAGTTTGCAGCGAAAAATCGGCGGTGATAGTGAACTTTGTGGGAGAGGAAGAAAGGAAAAAGAAGAAGACGCAATACCCGAAACGCTCCGTTTGATTTTTCTTTTTTCTTTTATTCACACATAATATACTAAAATAAAAGGGACTTTTGATAAATAATATTTTTTGAAAAAATATTGACGTTTTTTGGGTTTTTTTCAAATTATTTAAGGATTTGGTATTTTTTTTCATATTTCTGCTAAGAATTTCAGTGGAAATGACACTGCAGGGCCCTCTCTCTCTCTCCCACCTACTCTCTCACTCTTTCTTTCTTATTTCACTCTCTCACTCTCTCCCTTTTATTTTACATTTTTTATATATCAATTTAAAATTTTAATGCTATATTATTAACTATAATTTTTATTATTTTAATAATATTTAATTATTTATTTTATATTTAAAATAAATATAATAGAATAATTATAAAAAATTATTTTTTAACCACAATAATTAATATTTTTTCAATTTAAATAAAAAATAATCAACTAAAATGATGAAACAGAAAAGCATATTAAAAATTATTTATACTCTAAAAAAATAAATATTTTTTAAATTATATTATTTATAAAAAAAGTTCCCATGATGTGTGCACTATTATTATTATTATTATTATTATTATTATTATTATTATTATTATTATTATTGTTGTTGTTGTTGTTGTTGTTGTTGTTGTTTTTTATTTATAATTTTTCAATATTTGGTTTGATTTTTTTAATTTATGAGGTTGATTAATTTTTCTATAAATAATATAACAAAATTAATTGGATAGTCCGATAGTATCCGTAAAAATTAATCAACCTCATAAATTTAAAATATCAAACCGAATATTGAAAAATTATAAATAAAAAAACAACAACAACAACAACAACAACAATAATAATAATAATAATAATAATAATAATAATAATAATAATAATAATAATAATAATAATAATAATAATAATAATGCACACATCATAGGGGCTTTTTTTATAAATAATTTAATTTAAAAAAATATTTATTTTTTTAGAGTATAAATAATTTTTAATATGTTTTTCTGTTTCATAATTTTAGTTGATAATTTTTTTGTTTAAATTAAAAAAATATTAATTATGGTGGTTAAAAAATAATTTTTTTATAATTATTCTATTATATTCATTTTAAACATAAAATAAATAATTAAATATTATTAAAATAATAAAAATTATAGTTAACAATATAATCTTAAAATTTTAAATTGGTGTATAAAAAATATAAGATAAAAGAAGGAGAGTGAGAGAGTAGGTGAGAGAGAGGGAGAGAGAGAAAGGGCCCCACAGTGTTATTTTAGCTAGAACTTCTAGCGAAAATATGAAAAAAAAAACACCAAATTTCTAAATAATTTGAAAAAGACCTCAAAAATCTAAATATTTTTTCCAAAAAACATTATTTATCAAAAAATCCCAAAATAAAAAGGAAAAACACATATTTGGTCCTTAACTATTACAATTTTTTTATTGGATGTTTATATCTGAAAAATTCAGCAATAAATATTTTTAATTTTTAAATAATTTCATACTAAGACTCCGCTTGGAATAAAAAAATTAAAGTTATAAAATTAATTTACAAAATAAATTTTATATAAAACTCATTTTTAAATAAATTTTTATATTTGGAATAAAATAATCAAAATATAAGATTGAAAATAATTTTTTATTTTTACATTTGAAATAAATGAATAAAAAATTCATTTCTATGTTATTTTCTAAAATATCCTCCATATCAATTTTGATACATTTTTCGGTAATAACTTCTAATAATAGATAAAAAATATATATATAATTCACATGCCATCAAGTCAATTATAAAATGAATTGCATATATTTTTAGTATTAAATTAAGTTTATAACATACTAGTGAAACATTATAATAAATAATGCCCTTATTTACATTTGAGTCAATTTACCATCAAAATTTTATTAATTTAAAATATAGCAATATTAAACTTCTAATATTTGCAAGCCATTTCAATTAAATAAATTTATCAATATTTTGTTATAACTAATCAAAATAATTATTTTTTATTAAAAAATTAAGTTTTGGATTTTTATATTAAAAAGTTAATAATAAATTGTTATTATTATTATTATTATTATTTTGAATAATAATAATAATAATAATAATAACTATAATAATGATGTTGGTATTTATTATAACCGTGTTTATAATAATTACTTAAAATAAATTATATTAAAAAATACTAAAGAATTGTTATTCTCAAAAGCGTGTGTTATATATATATATATATGATTAGTGTAAAGTGACAAAATTTTTTGAAAATAACAATTTAATATATATACTATAATAAGAATGTTATTATCTTTCAAAATTTGACTCCTTAAAAATAAGAAATTGATTTGCAAATTCCACCTATTTTGATGGAATTTGGTAAAAGTATAATGAAATCCATGAAATTTAATTCATGAAATTCTTTTTTTTTTTTTGTATTTCAAACATGAAAAATTAGAATTACAAATAAATTTCACATAAATTTGTAAAATTTATCCATTCCAAGCATAGACTAAATCTAAATTTGACGATTTTAAACCACATAACTATAAATACATAGATGTTCAAATTATTTTAAAATTAAATTCATAATTAAATGTATTTTTAAGTTTCTATAGTATTTCGAATTTATGTATTACGTACTTACATTTCAAAAAAATATTTTAATATCGTATTCTTAACTTCAAAAAATATTTTATTTTTTATTTTTTATATGAAAATGAAGATAATAAAAACAAAGCAAAAACTACAACGAGACCAATTTAGAAACAATATAACCAATGCCATCAAAAATTAGAATAGTTCCTAAACCATAAGGATATTAAGTGTGCTAAATAAACCGGGCATCTTGACCAAAAGTCCAATTAGCAAGAAAATTTGTTACGTTATTAGCTTTTCTATATATATGATAAAAGCTCTCGTGCATGCAAAGAAGAATAACTTTGTGAGAAAAATAAATGACATAATTACTAGTAATTGCCGAAATTACACTTTTATTATCTATTCAATTTTTTATTATTTTTTGACTCATATTGAATTTAACTGTTTTAATTATCATGATTTTTGAATTCAATTTGAGTTTTTTTTATAAAATTTTATATTATAAAAAGAGTAAAATGTATTTTTGATGGCACGTGATGATAACTTAATTGCATAAGTGATTCGAAAACAATACAAAAAATTAATTTAAAAAAATTGCAAGAGTTAGGGGATCCTTCTGGAGTTTGGGTTTCACCTTCCCTCTGGCGCGTATCCCCCCACACTGCCAACAGAACACGCACAACTCCCTCTGTCGACCGCCATTTTACCAAAAACTAAGTACCAGTGAAGCAGCTGCCATGTCAACATTCAACTATTCATGAATATAAAACCAAATTAAATATTACAAAAATTCCTCTATTTTTCAACGTCCACCATCTACTCTCTGTATACAACCCACATCAATTTTCCTCTCAAAGATCGTATCTTTTCTTTTTTCTTTGTTGAATTTTCAAGTTTTCTGTTTCACAAATCTTTCGGTTAAGGTTTTATTTGGTTGGTTTGGTGATTAAATGCATATATTAATCTCCTAATTGAGTCGTTGAGCTCTCCCTTTCTCTTCAGGTCGTTAGTTTCAATTTGTTTCTTTGTTTGACTCCACTTCAAGCAACCTCTTCCCTGTTCTTTTATACTTCCTCTTCTTTCAATGGCGGGATTGGTTTCTCTCTGCTCTTCTTCGTTTTACAGACGGTGTTTTTTGGAATCGAATCTTTAGCTGATGCTTGAGGGCGGGTTGGTGTGGGGCGTTTTGTTGATATGGTTAGCTGTGAGAATTTGGGGTTTCTATATCTTAAAAGAGGGCCAGGATTAGGGTTTACTTTTCGAATTGTTTTGGGATTGTGGTTTGGGTTTGCGGTTCTGCAGCCGGTAGTCGGTATCAGACCCCTGAAGGAACGGACACGGTCTTGGGGCGATGAGGTTAGCACTGGATGATTTTTTTTAACTTCATTATGCTTTGTCGTGCTTAATTGTTGATTAATATGTTGATCTTTGTGAGAACTTTTAAAAGAGCCTCAACTTTGAACTAAAAATTGAGTCTCGGTTGACAAGTTTGTAGTTTGTTATGTCAAAATTGGATTTTTAACCAGTTTGTAAGCATGCCAATCTTACTCCACTTTCGGTTTCTCAAGTTAAAATATTTGGGGGCATTGACCTGTGACTACTTATAGGGCTTGTAATAGGAGTATTTGCATTGGGTATATACTTGAAAACTGCATTTCGGATGTGTATAAAAAGTGCCGAGTTTCAATTGCACAGTAGCTTGATGTAGCAGCTTTTGGACAATTAAACTAGTGGAACTTTATCTGGGGAAAAAGGTCAAATAGAATTTTGATACCAGTACAGTGAGATTGAAATTCATAAGTTTTGTGAGGAGAGTTTTTGTTGCACTCTTATCTATTTCCAGTTGCCATGATAGGAAAGGAAAACAAAGAAAAAGAAAAAAGGATCACTGGTGGTGAACTATGTTAGGCTTCAATGCATTGAGAAGCGAAGAAAGAAATCTCCCCGCACTAATGCTTTTAGGTAGTTAGAAAGTTCAAATGATGCTTCTAGTACGCAAAAAAGCATACACTTATATCATAAATCTCCTCGCACTAATGCTTTTAGGTAGTTAGAAAGTTTAAATAATGCTTCTAGTACGTAAAAAAGCATACACTTATATCATATTCATGTTGCCTTCTCTATGGATAATGGGAACAAAAAGTAATCAATTTCAAAGTATTTAAAAACATGAGTTAAATATATAGATTTTATGCTTGAATTTCATCTAATAAGACATAAAGGTTAGAAAATGTAATCCTGTAGGCTGTGGAGTCCTCTAATTTTTCATAATCCAAATTCCTCAAGATAATATCCTATATAGGAAAGAAAGTAATTTCACTGCCATGAGCTTATTATGGGTGCCTTGTAACATTGTTTCAATCAAATGTGTGCTTAACATTTCACATTCTCATTTCAATCCCAAAGAAAAAAATGAGTTTGCAATCATATCAAACTGAAAATTGCATTTCTTGGGCTCAATGGAAGGGGGATTAGCTAGCCGTCATATTTTTAGGATAAGTTTGTGAGGAAAATCACATCATTGATGTGATTGAACCTAACTTTTTCAATTATTGATATTGCTTGTTACAGTGGCTGTTTATCAGAAAAGATGAAAATGATTTGGGGCCATTTTCTGCATGGAATATAACAGGAACTTATCGAGGTTTGTGACTCTTCTGCTTGCTCATATATTGCATAATCTGGTTCCATTTATTCATGTTTTTGGTGGTAAATTGCTTTTGTTTCTTGCTTTTATAATACTGTGAAAATTCTGGTGTTTTGCTATTTCAACAAGTATTGATTGCTAGATCTGCAATGTGGTTCCACACCCAATGTTAATAGAAATATGGGATTGCAGCAGATGCTATAAGTCTTAAGGAATAAAGGAATGTGGCATTATGCTTTTAAAGGATGGAAAATTTGGACCATTGTATTTATTGATGGCCTGTCATTAGTTTCCAAGACTTTATTGTGCATGGTTGTTTTGAGAAATACATTGGTGTGAAAGATGGAGAGCATGAAGTTACATTTCAAAGAAATTAAACGGCAAGGATCTGACATTGGACAACATGGGGACTAGCGGTGGAAAAGATTGATCAGTCTGAATATATAATCTAAACCAAGTTAAATGGAGAAAGATGATCCATATACCCAACAGGAAGCAGTTTGGATTTAAGGACTAGTAGAGATGAGTTCAGCATTATGTCCAATTTTCTTGAGATTTTATTTTGCAAGTGCATGGCTGCATGGACTATAAATTCCTTCCGCTTCTTACAATGGATTAATTATTGGAAGTTGTGTAGGTCTAAACCTGAAGAATGTTTACAAAAGAATATGAAAAAAGAGAATACATGATAAGAAGAAAGGGAAAAACAAAATTCTGATATGTCAGAAGATATAGTTATGACCTCACAGAAGTCCTTTCCTTGGTGGCTTAAGAATTGTAATTGCTGTCCATCCAGCCCTTAAAATTGCATGGCCATGGCAATTGGTAGCCTCTTGCCAGATATTTTTGAATATATACTTGATTATGATTAATGCTTGGAATGTGGTACTACATTGGCAATGTAATTTGAAACTATAAGTGGTCTTATGTAAACAAAATCATGCAAAATTTAGCAACAAGGAATTCTCTTGCAAAGTATATGCATTTTATTTAAGTGAATTTCATGCATTGTATTTCCCATTTTCAAGTTCGTTAATATTTTGAATTTGGTTAGGTCTTCTGTGCTTTTATTACAATGTTTTGGACTTCTGAGTTGCAGGAACTTGGCAATTTCTAGATTCAACAAATACTTCCTCCAGGTTTCCAGATTTCAGGAAATCCAATGGAGAATCTGTCATTGAGTTGATCAGCACACCTACCAAAATAACTGGTGTGCATTATGTCCAGGTGAGGATGTCCCCTGCATTTAAGGTTCTCTCTTTTTGCAAATTGTTTAACGAGTAGAAATAGGTTTTGATTGAAATCTGCACTACCTTAAAACACGTGTAGAAGAAGTTTATTTATGATTGATGAACCTCTATGACTTTGCAGTTGAGCTTTGTGCTCCTCAAAATGTAAAGAGTGTGTATGTGCACACACGCGCCCGTCTATATATATATATAATATATATATATATATATATATATATGTATGTAGGCCTAGGAAATCAAATTTGAATAAAGTGAGGATATACTACACTTGCATGCAACAATTTGCACAGACAAAAATTTATGAACTTTCAGTCTTATGAGTAATTATCATGTTCTTTTTTAGTGCAATTAACGTGATGAATTTAGTAAGATGCACGTGACTTGTTTTTATTCTGGTGCTAGATTGCAGTCACCTCATTTCCTCTTTTCTCCGAAACTGTTGTATTGGATATTGAACATGTGTATTCACTTTAACACTTTGAGTTAGTAAAAAATTTTAATAATTGGGTGTTCTACTTCTGAGTTGGATGCTTTCTGTTCTCCTTTCTGCAACTGGTAATAATGCTGGAATAGGACTTCTATGTTGTCATACAAATGGTTTAGGACTTATTATTTTATACATGTTCTTCTGATGGTAATGGTCAATGAGGGGAGCCCAAAATGCTGCTTTTACAGCATTTTTCTTTTTCTTAATTTTATCATATTTATACCTGATATTTGGTTGTTCAAGGAGTGGGCCATCTTCACTAAAGAGGTCTTACTTTTCTTGTTCATGTTGTTGGAACAGGGTGTTATCATTTTTCATGATGTGTTTGACAATTCACATAATGTTGGCGGTTCCCAAATCAGGGTGGAAGGTGTATATATATGGCCCTTTAGACAACTTCGAATGGTTGCTAACAGGTGAATCTCTTTGCTGTTAGCATATTAGCTGACATCAGATGTTCCTCAAATGTATTTTTCGGTACATGTTCATCTGGTTGAAGTGTGCAAGCTTTATATGCTTGCATTTAATCCTATATGAAGTAGTTATGTTGTTATATTGCTTTTTCCACTTATTTGTTCAACATTTCTGATGATATACATGATTCTGGCTGGTTGCTTTTGCATGGTTTTCCTTGTTGATATATCTTCTTATTGGTTTATTAGTCTGTCTCAGTACTAATGTTCTACAGTTAATGCTCGCTCTATGGCAGTGGGAAGGAGGGAGAGCTGAGCCAAGAGGATGATTACATTTTATCTAATCCATATCATTTGGTAACACTTTTTACTTAGCTTGTATACGATTTACTCCAATATATTCTCATTAGAGATGCTTCTAAGATAGCCTCCTACTGTCTTTTATTGTGTCTGACCATATTGAACATTCTTGCTTAGTATTGCTTTCTGTTCTTTTTCTTTTTATGAACATTTTATCTGTGAGCAAAATGCTTGAAAATGTAAGGTTTACTATTTTGCACGTGTGAATTCGTTAACAATTCCTTCACAGATGGGCTAGGTGTTTTTTGTGTCACAAATTTGATTGGAGAAACTGGTCTTATTTTGTTTGATTAATTTTAATGTAATTCTTTAACTCTGAGCATGGGCTTTAGTTGGTGTTCCATTGGTGTTGAGAGGACCTTTGTTCTGTTTTGGTGCTTGAATTCTGGAAGCTGCACCAGGCACTTTCTGCATTCTCACAAGCAAATCTATTCATGACCTAAAAATTAGTGTTATTATCTTAAATTTGTTTCCATTGTGGATTAGTGATACTGAGTCTAACTTACAGCTTTGCTGAACAGCTAGGGGTTTTCTCATCTCAAGTGTTCCAAGAATCTCCACGCGATAAAATCTGGAGAAGAAAAAACTGTAATTTTCTGTGCTCAAATTGGATTAAAGTTAAACTTATCATACAGGACTGCTTATTTTACCAGGACTTATTGCAGCACCTATTTATGAGATGGAGAAACATTGTAATACTGAAATTGCAGCACAAATTACTCATGTCTCATCAAACCAAAATGGTACTTTAATTATCTCAGCATATAATTTCTTTTTCAAATTGCTTTCTCTGCTATTCACAATTGATGTGTATCAGGGTCTGAAACTTGTTTCTTTTATCCAAAAGCTATTGATGATGTGTAGCACCTAACAACTCGACAATTAATAAAAGCTCAGTCTGGATTGTTCTCGTTTTGGATGATTAGAAACGAAAGATTGGTAGGACATAAGCCAGTTACCCATATGGACTCTCTTTTCCACTTTGTCTTTAACCTAGGAATTTGTGGATGCAAAAACCATAAGCGTGGATATTCAATGAATTTAGACTTTGAAAATAGCCTTAGACTCTTAAAAGTTTTATTTTTATTTTTATTTTATTTTATTTTTCATTTATACTCAGCATTACATTATCTATTAATGTGCAGTTAGATTTTTAATTAGAAGTTCATTGAAGAAAAATAGGGAACAGAGAAGTCATAATTGTTTCTTGGATTGTACATAATGAATTTAAAGTCTCCTCTTTTTTTTTTTTTTATGTAGTTTTTTCTGTACTAAATTATAACAGTAATTATGTATTTGCTGTGTTTACTACTAAATTATTGTATAATCTTTTAGATGGAGACCGTGATCACTATCACATAGACGGACTGATGCAGAGTCCTGCCGTGGATGATGACAGGGATTGCTTCTCCCCTTTACTACTAAATGCTACTTCTGTCAACATTGAAATCTACTACAACAAAGCAGTGAACTATACCTTGATGGTCACTTTTGTATCCTTACTTTAACAGCAGTAGTTGGCATTAGTGGTAACATTTTATCAGCTAGATCCGGTGGGTTCCTTAACATGGTTGCATCAGGTCTCATTCCTTCAAGTTCTTTTGTTGATTCGACAAATGGAACATAGCAACACTCAATCTGTAAGTGTGTACCTATTATCATTTAAGATTGCATGACTGTCAAAGAGAGACTTTTTGCTTGCTTAAAGTTATATACTAATTGCTAAATTAAATAATAAATTCAATAATCCAGTGGATATTTGGATATTTCAGCCCATGTTGTCCATTTATTTTTTGAAATTTGGACTAGATATCTAAATCCAAAAACAGCCTCTTTCTCTTTTCACAAAAATAATGAATTTTGCTAAATTAAGTTAGTGATATTTGGACTAAGTATATGCTGTATTTTTCAATCCTTGCAATCTAAACTAAATATAGAAATAGAAAAATTATTGCGAAATTCAATGGAAGTGAAGGAACTGATTTGGAAAAAAAAAGTCTCTGCCAACCAAATTTGGTGATTTGCTATCATTTTATATGTGCAGAGAAGATTAGTCGCTTCATTTTTGTTTATGTTTTAATATATATGCATGATATTTTTACTCATATAAGCTTGATATTGAGTCATATAAAATTAAGTCCAGTTAATTTATTAATCATCAGATAAGTAGATTTGGATCAGTGTAGTAACAAGATTAAATTTTCTTTATCACATCAAATTAAATTTATCAGAATCATATCATATTCAGACTGAAATCCAATGCAAGTTACAGCCATGCATGTTGTGTGGTAAACTGATTCTATGTTTGTCAAATTTCTATATTCTTGATTTTTCAAGGTTGCAATTTGAGTGATAATATTTCTAATTCTCTGATTCAGGGAGCTGCAAAAGTTTCAATCCTGATGATAGGGCAGCAGGCTATCATGGATGCTTATCTTTGCCTTTTACATCTAACAGCTGGAATATTAGTTGGTAAGCTTGCCATCTAACATGTTAATTCCATACTAGATGGGGTTGGCTATATAGCTTCTGTCTCCAAATCCCTTTGTCCAAAATGCATGGTGTTGGAGAATTCTACATTAGATTCCTTTCGTGCCCTTTACTCATAAGGATTACCTGGCCAGTAATATGTGTTCATTTTAAATTTTTGTGTGGATGTACTTGAAAAATCTAATACGTATGCTTACCCTGTAAAGAAAAATAAAAGAATTCTTCACTTTCAAATTTACGTGTATTTGTAATTTGCATCCCGTTCCAAAACATATTCATCTTTAGTTGCGAAATACAAAAGCATTCTTCACGTTTATTTAATGCCAATGAGAAGATATTTAGTGCAAGGGCTACCATAGATGAATATTTAGAAAAATAGCACAAAAGATAACATTTGGATTATGACTTGTTACGTGTATTGAAATGTCTAATCTTGCAATTGTTTCTGCATGAAAAAATCTTCTCATTTGCTTTCATGTGGATGCTAGTCCATAGCGTTAATTTTTGGCAAGGATTGGCCGGCGATTGGCCTGCCAACTAACTTATTCTCACTCTATGCTTTGCAGAATCTTTGTTCAATGCTTTTGCGACTGCTGCATTTTTCAAGTTTGTTGTCTTTTCAATTTTTGAGATGAGATACCTTCTTGCTATATGGAAAGCAAGCAGGCCTATGAATAGTGGTGAAGGTTGGGAGACAATGAGGCGTGAGCTCTCAGTTTTGTATAGTCGTTTCTGTAAGTGAACGCTTTGGAAATGCCACTTCTCTATTCATGTGCTAGAAATGTATTTTAGGATCTTTTGAATGTGAGGCATGGTCATGTGCATGTGAAAATCTTAAAGTTTTGATTGTTTCGCACACACACACACACATCGAAACATAATTTCTAGTGTTTTTTTTATAGTCATTTACTATTTTGTTGGCTTTAGATCAAAGGGTGAAGGTTAGGATTAAGAAAATCAAGGCCAAGAGTAAAAAACCAAAGAAAAAATATAGAGAAAAAAATGGTGCTCTGACAAAAAAAAAAGGCAAAGGGACATTAGATATTTTTATAATATATCTCAAAGTTCCTTTTGGTTTATGGAAGAAGCCATAGACACGGCCTTCAAAAGCCATACAATAAACAACAGAATAACAATAACAACTTTAAGTCTATTAACTTTGATTAAAAATAGTACTAAAGCCAATAATGTTAAAAGAACCAACACTAGCCAAAATGCATCTCACATGATTCATATCTTTAGTGCACTTGGTACCAAAAGACAAGCAGTGAGTTTCATGCCTTGTAGTCATAAAATACACTGCCCAACAACTTCACTTGCCTTGCAATTGAAAAATGAACGGTCAAGCTTGAGCCATAATTTTGAGATTTAATTTGCAGTAAAAGTGGCAACATGTCCACACTATTGCTCTAGATTTCCATTGATAGAGTGATTTATTGAGAACTTCTGGTTGATGAGTTCTCAAATTCACTCTACATTTTGCATGTAGAATAAATTTTAAGCTTAAAGCGTGGATTAGTGTCATGTTTTTGGCTAATTTGTTATAACTTTTATAACTGCCTGCAGATGGGATCCTTTTGGGAGGCATTTTGGTCATGTATGAGTTCCACAATTTTCTGCGACCTATTCTACTCCTAATGTACTCCTTTTGGATACCTCAAATAATCAATAACGTTATTCGTGATTCAAGAAAATCTTTGCACCCTCATTATATCTTAGGCATGTCTATTACTCGGCTAGCAATCCCCTTATATATATTTGGATGCCCTCACAACTTCATGCGCATTGAGCCTGATAAAAGCTGGTGCATATGTTTGAGTGTGTTCATAGGACTGCAAGCATCAGTCCTTTTACTTCAACACTATCTTGGGTCTCGGTGGTTCATTCCTCGACAGGTTGGACATAATTCTGGCCTTCTTTTTTTTTTTTTTTATTTCATTTGTGTCAAACCATTTCCTCATCTTCTTCCTTAATTTTGGTAGCTAAGGAAAGTTGTTTTCATTTGATTAGACTTTGAAGTTACATCTCCGAAGCATACACAAACTTATTTGCACATACAATCATGCATAAATAAAACCACTATTAACTCATATATATTCCCTGCTTTATGCTTGAAGTTTTCTGTGACATTATATAGGGATAGAACTTAGCTGTATTTCTTTGCAGATTTTACCAGAGAAATATAGCTACTACAGAAGATTTGATCTGGATACCAATCATGCAACAGACTGTGTTATTTGCATGACTGCAATCGATCTCACTCAGCGTGCTAATGATTGCATGGTATGGCATTGGGTCTTACTGTTCTCTTTCAATTTTATTTCCATTTCTGTATAAAAAGATGAGTCATATTGACCTGCAATTTTCTGACAGGTGACGCCATGTGATCATTTTTTTCATTCTGGTTGTTTACAAAGATGGATGGATATCAAGATGGAATGCCCAACTTGCCGGCGTCCATTGCCCCCGGCTTAGGGAGACAGTTCTATTTTTGTTTATATGCATAGGATTAATTGACATTGCCGGCCTGTTAACTACAGTAAGTCCCGATGCAAACCTTGAAGTAACTTTTACTTTTAGATTGAGATCCTTGCAACAGAATTTTGGTCATCTATGAAGCTTTACTTCTAGTGATTTTCCTTGGGTTTTGCTTGGAATCTGTACTTTTTATCTTGTGGTCTCATGCCTGATTTATTTCAGGTCAAGAAAAAGAACCCACATTTTGCTTGGGTACATCTACAGAAGATAGGTGACATAGAGGCATAAGCGACATGGAAGTTTCACTTGTGCTGCATCAATTTGTATTTGGCATGTATTAATTGTACAATGTATATCTTTAGCATCTACAAGTGCAAATTATTTTTTCTGGCACCCTATTTTTTCTTCTTCCTCCTTTTTTCCTTCTTTGCAAATAAAATTAACTGTTACAGGCAAGCATATCCATCTACCACCCCAAACTCACTCCCTCTTTTCCAAATTGCTGTATTGATTTCAGCTCATAGATACTAATAAAGTAGCCTTCTCAAAAATTGAATTAGTCTTGACTTCTGATGAAGCTAATCCTGTGTAACAATTGGATTAAAATCAATATTATAAAGATTATTACTGTTATAAAGATTAAATTTAAGTTGTTTATTTATTGTCTGGAAATTGAGCTCGAGTTTAATGTTTTGAAGTGGAGTCCAAGTTTTTGCTGTATGCAGCTGCAGATATCAGACATATATGAATGTACTTTATTCATGAGACACTGAGCAGAGAAAATCAGAAATAGTATGTCATATGTATACTTTCATTTTACAAGCCTATTTGGACAAAACCAATTTGTACAGACTAGTAGAAGAAACCGGATGCATATACAAGCCAATTTGTACTAAGTTTTCTTCCCTTGCAAGCATACCTTATATTACGGTTTCAAATTCACATACAACATATATACAGAGATCAAGAATTGAAAATTTAACTTTATTTTAAATTAATGATATGACTACTTACAAAGATATTCATGTAGAGCTAGGAGCCATAGAAGGTGGCATCAGAGGAGTTGCTGCAGGACTAAAAGGAGCTGCACCACCTCTGCCACCAGCAATGCACTGTTGCTCATAGCAGTCAACAGGGTGCTCGATCACTGGACTGCATTCCTCCTTAGTCCTCTGAAGAGGCTTCTCTGGCAAACAGTTTCGACGATCGTCAAAGACAATACCTTTAGTTTTGATGTCCATACAAATGCCCTCTTCCTCACAGAAGTAGTTATAAGAGAAGGTAAAATTAGACAAGCTTGGAAGTACACAAACTCCTTGAGGCACAACTCCACTCATCATATTATGAGCTAAATTAAGCCTCTCTAGATGGGCTAATCCTGCAAGGCTATAAGGTATAGGACCAACTAGTTTGTTATTGCTAACATCCAACAGCCTCAGTTTATAGAGAGAGCCAATTTCTGGTGGCAAACACCCTGTCAAACTCATGTTGAGTAGCAGTAACTCCTCTAAACTATCTGCAAAATTGGCTATGCTGGGCGGCAGGCAGCCTCCGAAGTTATTGTTAGCTATCACCAACACTGAAGCTGTACTTTTCCCACCTACAAAAGCTGGAATCACATTAGTAAACCAGTTGTTATTAATGAATATTGCATCCAATTCTTTCTGGTAGAGTTCAGGAGGTATCGGTCCTTCAAACTCATTGTAGCGAAGATCGAGGAATCTCAGCATAGGAAGAGACAGAACAACAGAAGGAAAAGGACCTACAAATCTGTTGTTACTAAGATCAAGCTCATAGAGAAGTGTAAGGTTGGATATAGTACTTGGGATAATGCCACAGAAGCGGTTGCTATTTAAATGTATAAGTGCTAGATCAGTCATTAGGCCTAATTCATCCGGCAGGAACCCTGCAATATTGCCCGAATTAAGGTCTATTCCAGCCACAACTTTGATCTCGGGGTCATCTATAGCAGGTGCACAATAAATGCCATGGTATCTGCATACATTATAACCAACCCAATTCCTTGTGAAGTTGTTAGGATCAGAGTAGATAACATGTTTCCATGCTTGCAGGGCAATATAAGCTCGATGAAGCCTTGAGTTTGAAGCGAAAGAATGAGTGTGGGAATGGTGGTGATGATGCATAGAGTAGCCATGTTTTGCTGAGGTACTGTCAAACAAGTAAAAGAGCAGTAATAGTAAGAGGACTAGTAAGACACAACGAAGATTCGGATTAAGCCAAAGTGAAGCCATTTCTTTGATTGAGTTTAAGGTTGTAAGATAATGAGCTCTGCCTGTTTAAGTAAAGGAGCTCTTAACCAAAAAATGTGAAATGCTAAGTCTTCCTTGTAATCATGTAGCTCATGTCCAATGGAAAAAATTGATTTGAAGGAATGTTTTCAACGACCAGTTACAGCGACAGTTAACCATTACATATAACCTTAAAAACATTGTTCTAGGATGCTTCAAGTAGATGAGCATGTGACAAACTTGGTGTCTTATTCCTTGCGGTTTCTGTTGTCTTTTGATGGTTTTAGTAGCAGACAAAGAATTGGTGATGATGCTTACAGTTTGTTCAAGAAGCCATGACTTTTTCTCCAAAGAACTAATCTTTAATTAGTTGCAGAAAAATGGGTTTAAGAGAAGATAATGCGCATGAAAAGGACTTAACTCCTTCCATATTCCATGGTGTAGTTTTCACAGTTTGTTTGAAGTGGAGGAGGAGAAAGACAGATTGAAGGCCCTGAAGAAAAAGATTTATTTCTTGAAATTTAAGTAATAAACATGTGTGAATATTACACCAGAGATTTAGATTTTAAGTTCTTGAAATTCTTGGTTTCGGTCCTCATGGATGTGTTGATGATCGGTTCACGACTAAAGACTCTTAAATATGAACATGAATTGAAAATTCTGTTCTAATATACTAAAGTCTCTTGTTGAAACTAGCAAGTACTAATACGGTTCTTTATTGGTCTTTCTCAATCTTTGATTCCATAGATTGAGAAATACAATCATGAGGTTGAAATTTTTATTTTATTTTTTTCTGATTAAAGATTTTAAATTTTCGATAAAATATTGGCTCAATTTATCAATAGAGAATTGCATATCAATTTCAGTTCAAGATTCTTCAGGAAATATTGCTTTGGATTCCGAGAACCATTTTAAACTTGTTAAAAATATGTTATTATGTCTTAAGCAAACCAATCACATAATATTAATTGTCAATATTTTAATGCTAAAATATATTCATTTTGACAAATTTAGCGATAAAAAATTATCTTTTCTAAAAAATATAGCAACATAATTTCTCTTTTTTTTTTGAAACTTGCCCAAAAACAAATCAATAACAATAAAAAAAGTAAAGGTTTGCATATCAAAAAAAAAAGTTTAGGTTTAAAAATTTCCCAAGCCAATATGACAATTAATTTGCCTCATTAGTTTTAAATTGAAATCAAAACTAATTTTTGAAACAAATTAACATAACAATTTACCCCATGTCATCCCCAAAGTTTGTAGGGATTTATGGAACCCCTGAATACACATCTCACAATGAAATCTGTAGCTAATGGCAACAATGCGCTAACCCACAACTGAAAATTCAACAAGCCGCCGGGTAGGAATGATACCAGACCATGAAACGAGATAATGATCGTCATTCTCTTGCAAAATAACCATATTCAAACTAAGCAGAACTTGTAATTAATAAAAATGTCATTCTCAAAGGGGGCACTTATGAGAACACTCAAAATTGAAAGCTGTTCACAACTACTCGTTTTTATATTGATTCCCTAGATACTGCGACCACTGTAGTTTCTTCAAAAATTATTCAAACTTGAAAATATAACCTAGACACGCAGCATATCACTCTTTCATCATCATCATCATCAATGTGTGGCAGAGATTGTATTCATATTAGCCGCCACCAGATCCATATTTCCTGCCAAAGACAATGAGCTGAAGTTTGTCATAACCAGCAAGCACACCAGCACCTGCCACAGCACGCAGGATGTTTGCTCCAGCTCCCTTGAAGAGGGATTTTGTCCCTTCATTCTTGAGAATCTGGTTAAATGCATCCAATGAGCTCTTGTATTTCACAGCTTCGCCCGATGTCATCATCATTCTTCTACGAACTGTATCTATAGGGTAAGACGCCAATCCAGCACCTATTGTGATTCCCCATCCCAGCAAGAAGCTAGCCAAGAAACTATCCTGTAAAATCCAAAAGTAGGAAGAGAAGAAAAGGCATTAGGTACAATCAAATCTAAACACCGGTAGAATGCACTTAATAAAACTACTTTACAAGCATTGAGATGTCTTTCACGTTAAATACAACAGTTACTAACAAGCAAATTAATGTAAACAAACATTTAAAAGGCTGAAGCATAAATTCACAACTTCTCCAACTTATATTCCACATGAATAGATTGCATTATGCCAAAACTAACGAACAACAATATCACAAACAGTTCTTGCAATTCCTTGCCAGTCCCTAGATATCCAAAACTTGAAAGAAAAGGTAAGAAGGTTTTCCATAAGCTCAACACACACCTGTAAATTGCCAACCAAAACCACAGGTTTAAGTGAATCATACATTCCAAAGTAGAGCCCCCGGTACACAATTATTCCAACACAGGATATGTTGAAACCACGATAAAGTCCAGCAACACCATCAGATTTTAAGGTTTTTTTATAAACGTCAATCAAACCATTAAATTGCCTTTCCCCACCCTTTTTAGCTGCCTTTGCATCATTAGCCAACCGTGTTCGAGCATAATCCAAGGAGTAAACAAATAGAAGAGATGAGGCACCAGCAGCTCCACCAGATGCCAAGTTCCCTGCAAACCACTTCCAGTAGCCATCTCTGTCCTTCTTGAAGTTAAACAACCTCTTGAAGTAATCTTTGAATGCAAAGTTCAGTGCCTGTTGCATGTTTAAAGGTGTGAATGAGATCTACACAGGCACAGAAGCTCAAGAACATTTTCTCAACCAATGCTCAAGCATAAAGAGAAAGAATAAGAAGTCTACAAAAAACCAAAAAAGAAAAATCTGCATATGTAAGTGACCTGAGTGGGGAAGTATCTGATAACATTCGCAGTGTTGCCTCTCCAAAGAGAAATTACGCCTTCATCTTTCATGGTTCTGGCAAAGCAGTCAGTGATTCCCTTGTATGGCTCAGATAGCCTACCAGCCTTAATCATTTCATCCTGATTTTGAATCAAAAGTTTAACCCGCTCAATTGGAGCTGCTGCAGTCTTGGAAACAGCTGCTGAGACTCCTCCCATGAGGAAATCCACCATAAAGGCACCAGAACCTTTCTCAGATGGTGCTGGTACGAATACAGGCGAGACTGGTGACGCAAGTTGCAGGCCATTGTCCTGTAATGCAGGATGTAAATGGTTTTGTAAACCATTACCATATACACCAGTCATGAAGTAATTCCTGGTGTGCAAGTTGGGTGAAAGCTTAGATATGAAAGAGGACTGTCCGCCAATCTTCTGAAACACTGATGGATGCCATGATCCATCTGCCATGTTTGCGACTCAAGATGGTGACCTGGAAAAGGAAAGATACAAATTACACAGGAAAACCACATTATCAGTTTTAGATGGTATTCTCATTGACGACATATAATGCAATGATAGTTAGGTACCCAACAAGGACACGTGCTCGTGTGTTAATTATCGTTTCAAATTGTCTGTAATTACATCTATTCCATGCATACAAACCCATTCATTTAAAGATTCGGATTTAATAACTAGAACTATAACAAGACATAAAACAAAGATTCGCATTTCATAAATAGAATTATAACAAGACACAAATCAAAGTCTTGAAATCCACTCAATTCATTTCACAATCACATGATACTATTCCTTTTCCCCAATATGGCGCTTCAAGACAGTACCAAAGACGCACAGAAATAGCACCACGAACATAAATGCACAATTCCTTAATCAACTTTCCAGATCAAACTTCCATCACACTCAAATTATCAAAAGTAATCAGAAATGCATACTAGGAAAAAGAAAATGAATACTAGCTCAAACAACCAAGCTTCACTTACAAATCAGAATCAAAAGCACAGTTAAGTTGACCAACAAAAACAAAGAGAACTAGCAACAAATTGATCTGCTTAAATTAACATAAAACAAAATCATTAATGAAAATCAAAACAAATCACAGAAATGTTGCAGAATTTCGCCCATTATCAAGGCATCCAAGCACTACTGAGAAAGATTAATCATTTCTGAGAATTAATGGAAACAGAGAAGAGATCTGAAGAGAGAGACTAACCTGTGCGAGGTCGCCGATGAGTCAGACCAGGACAGTCGCGACCTCCTAATTGTAAGGAGAAGTTTGACGATTACGAAGACGATATTAAAGTTAAATCGGGCGGCTTCTAGGGTTTTGCTCGTGCCTCTGCCCAAATGACGAATTTGACCTTGCTTCCCACTTTGGTAATTGTTGACTCGCTGACCGCTAGACCGAGTTGCAGCTTTTTGGGCTTGGTCCTGGGCTTTCAAAAGATCAGCTTTGCAGGCCCAAAATTTTCGGCCCGGTCCATATTTTTTATTTGTGGCCCATGATAATAATTTTTTTTATTTATTTTGATGTTTTAAATTAGAAATTTTCTTATATAACAAAAAAAGTTATTTATTTTGGCCTCGTTCAAATATTATTCAGTTGATTTGTTATTTCCTTTTTTGAGTTTTATAAAAATGAGAATGAACAAAAAGAAAACTATTAGCTTTATATTTCTAATTGATAAGATTTTCATGATTATTATATGATATTCCAGCTAGTAAAAAATTATGCCATTTGATAGTAGACTATATTATAAATTTATAATGATAATAATAATTGCTGCATAAGCAATTTTTCTAATCCTCCTTTAGACCAAAAAATCTTCTGCTAAACACCAACTATTTTCTTTTGGGCTTCTAGATATCCTTTTATTAAGCTTAATTACATAAATTGAATGTCTGATCCGATTTTAAAATCATTTATCCTAGGTTTGAATGTGTTAATGCAATAGACTTTAAAGTTAAAAGGAAAAGCAGATGAATTATTAAGGATAGATAATGAGAACAGTAACTATCAAATATAAATAGAAATTGTGCATTTGATTATTAGGAAGCTACAAAACTATATAATACAATCTTTGTAAAACAAAAGAAAATAAAAAATAAATCTAAAGACGAAACTTTTTTGCATGTTTGCTCCTCCTACACTGGATTCTTTTCTAAAGGATACGATATGTTGTTTGCATAATCAATCAGAAATTGGAAGCAGGATTCAAGAATTTACACTTATCATTAAGTGAATTTGAAGGGCTTTCACCGCTTAATATTTCTCCGGCCAAACTGCACAACACCTAACATCTGCAAGATAATTTTATAAGAAATCTAAAGGAATGATTCAAACCATGCTAATTGGAACACATGGAAAGTCTTTGTTTAGCCAGCAAGTCCTTTAATTTCTTTAACAGTTGACTGTTGGAGCACAGGTAATCCTGGAACCGTTCCCTCAGTTCATGCAATAACTTCTGGTCATCATGGCCACCATTGTTAAGCAGCTTTGTAAAGAGTTCCTTCCATAAATCAACCTTCCAATATCTGAAGGTGAATTTCAGTCACAATGGAACCGGTAAGGAAAAGGAGAACAATTAATCAATTAGGATAATATGTAAAAACACTGCTGAAGCTGCACATTTTACAAATAACATTTTATACAAAAAATTGGCAAGATAAATCATTGCGCACTTTAATTTAAGAATGTGTAGGCATTATCGCCTAAGATTTGATAAAAAATGTACCTATTATGTATTATTTATCTGAATTCCTTTGGCAAATGAATTTTCTCTATTAAATTCAAGGATAATGGGTACACTTTGTAACATGTGCACGTTGACAAATTAATGTTGATAATAGGTTATTTTCAACTGTAAATCATCACTGAGATATATAACTAAAAAATTTTGTCAACTTCATGTCTCTCTTGACATATTTTCGCTTTAATCGATTTAACGGTGAGCTTGCAAAAAGTAAATTCCTTCTTTGATGGATAATATTCTTTGAATTCATATCTATTAGACTTTAAAAATTAGCAACGGAGAGTTTGGCATAACAATAAATAACATGCAGGTGTAAAAGATACCTTCTAAAAGATGTTTTTGGTAGATAAACGTAGCCACCATCTGATGTTGCTTTCTTTTCGATCTCCATGTAAGAATTGTGCAGCATCATATGGACAACGGCACAAAGGCCATATGTGTCTGCCTGATGGTGAATGAGGGAGAATTTCGTCAAGTGTTAGTCTAATATTGATATCAACTATAATTTGGATGCTGCATGAAGTGGAAGGACACAGGCCTGAAATTTCCATCGCCTTTTCTCCAGCATTTCAACACAGCGAAAGCCAGAAGTCCGGCAATCTCCCTCAAATTCTATTTCATCGGGAAAGAGATGCAAGTCTATTCCTTTCCCCCAGTCAACCAGGCACAGGCCCTACGTGACAACACTCTTTAACTACAATTGCATGTAATTCAACTGAAATTAATTTGTACCATGTGACAAATAATAGAACCTGATCAGCCCAAGGACCAGTTCGGTCCTGAAAATCTTCTTCGGTGAGATCATCCCTGCAGAGAGGCAGGTTATTAGCGTCACCAAATGCCTGGCATGCGATTTTCAGAAGAAAATAAATCTATAGATTGTATCACCTTTAAAATTACACTCTTCATGAACCCCAAACAATCAAGTTATAAATGAGTAGAAAACAATCCATGAGCAACCCGATGCGAAAGAGGTTATTGCAACAGGTCGCATGCTAGGTAAAATTTCTAAGTTGCAGGCAATCAATCGGATGGCTCAAGATCAAGATTTCATTGGAGAAACGGCTATGAAATTAGCAACTTCGTCCACTACATGCCCGATTGTTGAGATAGAGAAGGTTGGGTGGCACGACTCAGTGGAATGAGGAATTATTTTCAAGAATGGGAATAAAAGTATTGACCCCGAGGGTCAGAGTAAAGATCCCGTGCAAACATGGAAAATGAATATGTGGAATCCGTTCGACATGCGAAGGGGGTCCCTCTTATCTTTGATGGCTGAATGAAAATCTATTTATGAGAAATGTTTAGGCCTGATGAACGGGGAACCGATGGCTGACGAGAACGCGTTGGTGGCGAAGATCAGGAGAGAAACAGAGATGTTGAAAGCAATTAAATTAACTGATCCTATGGATTTAGCACAACTTGTGGAAAAGAGATGGAGCTATTGCAATACTGATCAGGAGAATAATCAAGATGATGCCATAGAGCCAGATGCAGGAATTTCGGAAGGTGAAGTTTCTTCAAGTTGTGCACTAGTGGAGCACTCGTTTGATTACATACAGCTGTATCAGTTGTCCGGCATGATTATAGCAATCATCAAAACTCTATATTTTCATAGATCATAATGCAATAATCTTGAGGATTTTGCTAGTAAGTTGAGGAAGTTTGCGAAATTACCCTTCTATCCTACGGTAGAATACCTTGAAATTAGATGCAATCGCCCAAATTATTGTTAGTCACAAGAATGACAGATTTCATGGGATCGAACAGGCTATGTAAATTGCAACAATACATTAAAGGAACAAATTTTACCTCGAATAGCGAACTAGTAGGTTATCAGGCTTGAAATCACCGTGTATGATGCCAACATCATGCAACGTTTCCAGCATGTAAAGCATCTCTGTGGCATAATAAATGCATAAAACCTCTTCCATGGACTTGCCAATGACAACATAGGAATTTATGACATCCTGCACAAAGATTAGATTCAAGCGAGTTTTGTACAACGACCTTTGTATCGCGAGAAAGCAAACTCGTGAAGTTAAACTTACATGAAGTGTCCCATGAGATAGGTAGTTGCAGACAAGTATACTATAATCAGTGTAGACATACATTTCGTGAGCAAAACCAAAGCTTGATCTCTGTGCAGAATTGCAATCTCAAGAACATGAGCCTTCTTTAATCAAAAGATACAGAAAAATGTTAAAATTTCAAGGATTCATACTTGCTTTTGTGAAATCCGCTGATCGAGTTGACGGTACATGTAAAATTCCCAAGGAAAAGCAGGCTTTTGAATCTGCAAGAATTATGTCATTGTACACCTCAGAATGAAAATCAACAATCTTCATTGAGGGAAGGCAATCACTACCTTTAATGCAACAACATCATCAGGATTACTGTTGATATAAGCTTTAAATACTTTAGCAAAACCACCTTGACCAGCACAACCCTTGATTTGGTACTGCTTCCCACCTGCAAGTCATTCCAAAAGGGTAACTGAGAGCAGCAAATAATCAAAACCCTAAATTGATTCCTCCATCCCCCCCTTCCCCAGACCAAAAAATAAATAAATAAATAAAGAATTTGGAGATTGATTTAGCTTATCTAGAGTGTTCTCGCTGGCCGAAAAACATGTATTACAAGGAACTATTGTCATAAAATAAGCTACAGCTTTCAGTATCAAGCGCAGTTCTTACATTATATTAGTCAGCTATTATTATGTGTCTTTAAATGGATAAAAGGTCAATCCATACATGAAAATAATAAGTCACTGTTCCCATCAGTAAAATTCTCGGCAATTGAATCAGAAGTGTTGTACAGTAATTATTTTCAAGCAAAGTCCATAAGCAGTTACAAACATTGCAATCGTATCTATTGATGTTCAAACTTGTGGGTTGTGGCTAATTTGAAATTGAAGGGCTGGAAAGGAAGTAGAACATACTTGGTGCATTTGTCTGTATTGATTATTTAGATAAAAATCAAATATAACATCTAGCTCACAGCTTTATTGTTGTTTTATTGAATTTCTGTCTGTATTGAATATTTGGATTCAAAATCAAATATAACATATAGCACACTACTTTATTGTGGTTCTTAACTATCATTAGCTGTTATCTTTTATCAAATGCAACGCTCAAAGAGTATAATGAGTTTTCACCATTTTAAGTTTGTTATCCAAACATGAATAAATATAAAGTCAAAGCAGTATGGGATATCCACGCAAATATCGAAAATGAACTACCTATCTTAATTATCTTGTTCCTTGATGCATTGCCCAAAGAAGACAAGTCCACTTTCCCAGGGTAATCTTTGCTACGTGGATAGTATCCCTAAGAAAAATTAAGGGAAATCCTCAGTAATGCTTGCTACTATGTAGATGGATCAATAAAGAAGTTTGCAGATGATAGTGATGAAACTTTCCTACATTGTATCTCACGATAAGAGGATGTATTTTCTGCAATAGCTCCTCCTTGGTGGTGGTTGACCATGGATTAACACAATTTTCTGCCAGCAAGATGGATTCAGCGCCATCAATCTGCAATATCAGGATGCATATGATCAATCTTCAAATGGCCTGCAGTAACAAATTTAAAGCAACCTGCACTTCAACTAAAGATATCTTGTGCATTGGAAAGAAAAGAAAACATGGAGCGAACTCAGCCATGGTTGTTGACTTATATTTATCATATAGTTTTGGAGAAAAAAAAAATTCTTGAAGCAAGAGTGGCTGAGTAAAGGCAAACCAGATCTTTGACAAAGTAAATCATAAACCAAGGATTACAGATATTATATCTAATATTACATCCACGAAAGGAGCAAAGAATAAACAGGGAGGGAAAAAGGTTGCTTTTTACTAACTAGAGGATCCTGGTAACAATTACGAACACAAAAGCATGATGGATCATTAAGAAGGCCCTATCTCCAAAATTAGAAAACCAACAAAAAGAACTGTGGCACTTGAACTGCGGAATTACTGTACACTCCATATCAAAATGTGCCATGTGCACTCAATAGTCAAAGCCCAACAGCTCTATACACAAAACAGGAGCTTCAATTAAACTTCGTAAAGACTTGCACCGAGCAGCAGACAAAGAATAAAAAGAAAACCCAGAGGAAAAAACAGGGATACAGCATTATTTCTTCTCGGTATCAGTTTGTGTACCTTTTTAAGTGAACAAGTATTTAACCTGTGAGACATTCTATCTAGAAATAAAGCATGCGCGCTCTTCAACCTTTCAAGGGGTTTGGCTTTCCTGTAATGCAAATGAAACAATCACGAGGTTAGAATGATAATGCCAGTCCAGTAAACAAGCAAAAGCCAAAAATGCACACAAAATGATATAATGAAAGACCTTAAAATGCCAGTCCGGTAGACAATATGTGCTTGCTGCCAATTCTCTTTCGCTTCAAGGAAACTGGCATACAGTTCATAAAGCAAAGAACGATCGCTGCATATATTGTTCTGTTCCATTTCTTTGAAAACTATTTCGTAGTCATCAGTACCTTCTAACTGCAAAAACAGAATAACCCATCAAAAATCCAACTTCTAGCAACTTAATTAACCCATGATATGCATCAAGCATCCAAAACTCTACACGGACAATTCAAGCACAAAACAAATGATGAGAAATTGGAGAAACAAAAATAAACCCGGATCTCTTGCTTGCTCCATTGAGGTAAATTCGCCGCTAACCGCCCACTAAAATAACCCACAGCTATTTCATCAAACAGCCATCCAAAGGACATTCAACCAGAAAATTGAAAATCCAGACAGAGAGATAATGAATGGAAAATCGAAGTTTAATCATTCTTCATTTCTCACGTAATGAAAACTAACCTAAGGGACCAAAAGACAAATCCATTTAAAAATAAGAAAACCAAAAAATGCGAAACAAGCTAGACTATGAGAGCAAATAGTATGGAGCATAAAAAATTAAATTCCATGGTGAGAGCAAAGCCAAGCAGAGTAAAGAGGTAAAAATTACATAGAGGAGCCAAATCTTGAGAAATCTGGGATCGTTGCGGTACTGGGCATTATGCTTGAAAGTCTGTATACATTCTGATAGAAGCTTGTATAGATCACCACCAAAGAGTTTGTTTTCGAGCGCCATTTTGATCGATCTGGAATCACAGCCAATTTCATAAACTTCATCATCAAATTTGAATTTTTAAAAAAAGAAAAATCTAAGAAAGATTAATAATCATTTACAGTAGCCATTGCAAGAGAGGATCTCGAGTGGAAGAATTATCCTCTAAGACCTTGAACATAGCTACAGGATGTAACTATATGCTGCAACTAGAAATGGAAACACAGAGAGAGAACAGCGGAAGAGAAGAGGGGAAATGGAATACGGCGGATTTTTCGAAAAAAATTTAAACTTTATAGAAAAAGTAAAATAAAATTGAAATACAAGCCCCAGTATGCGCGCCTCGTGATAGTATTTTTACTGGGCCCGTAGTGGGCCGAAAGGCCCGAGACCAAACAAAAGGTTAGAGTCTTTAAAAATGAACCGAAAATCCAAATTGAAATCTAATGAAATATTGAACCATCCATCTTGTGTGTGTGTTTTTAGACCATGGCATCCAATAGGGGTATTCAAATTTAGGGTAATCCATTTAATCCAATTCATTTAATTCATTTTTTTATAATTATAATGGATTATTTTAAATCATATAATTCATTCTAATATTTTAAAAATATATATATGAATTATGGGTTATTATATAACCCAACTAATTAATCAACATTACACTCTTCTTTAAATATACTCTTACTTACACTTTTTTTTACTCATCTATTTTCAATTTTTATTATTTATTTCTTACAAATCCGTTTTATATATTTAAAAACTGTATTATATTCTTTTAATTATTTATTTATATTATAATAATAATTTCGATGATGGTGGTGGTAGCAATAACAGTAGTGCCTGTAATTTTATAGTGACGGCGGTGGCAATGATGATGGGGGCGACAATAATCACTTAATTTGAAATTATCATTTAAAAAAATCGAATCTGAAATTTTACACGGAATCCTATTTAATCTTCTTTATTTGAGTACAACTATAATATAGAAAAATTACCCATATTAAATTAATAAAATAAGTAAAAATTAATCACTAAGGAAATTTTTGTAGTACAATTTCACTTTTGTATTCATTAGGACTTTTAACGTTGATAATATATTATACGATATTTTTACAACTAATAAACCTACACTGAAAAGATCGGCATATACAATCAATTTAAAATTAATTTTAAATTTTAGGATATTTTTAATTTTTTATAAAATTTATATGTAATTTTAAATTTTATGGCACTATAAATTTTAAACTTGAGGTATTTTAAAAAATATTTATAAAAATAAAATTAATTCTTTATATTTAAAAATATGAATAATTTATATGTTTATAATATAATATAAAAAATTAACATAACCCACGTAAACCAACTAACCCAACATAAACAAATTTTAGTTCATAATACACTCACTTGACTTCTTTATCGGCTTAGGAAGAAAAAACTTTCTGTATTGAGTATCTATTTTGAAGTCTTTCTTTCTTTGCGTTCCCGCTATTCCCGACTCCGAGGAGAGAATAGAGTAAGGGACGACTTAAAAAAAATTTGAATTCTTCAAAAAAAATTGGAATTCTTCTTCAGTCTCAGATTGTTGATCCTCAGCTTCAGGGGTAACACACCTAAATAAGGGTATGGACCATTTAATAATTTAGATGGATTGGAGAGAAAACTAATTGTAACCCATCCAACCTATATTTGAACACCCCTAACATCCAAAGTGGCTTGGTGCATACCGAAAATACTTTTAAATCATATCATATTTTAATTAATTTTTACTTGAATTATGTTTAATTATAAAAACAGTAAAATTTTACTACAAAGTATTTAACATAAACTGCATTTTCAAAATTTGAATTTAAAATCACTGGCTAAACTAACAGAAATCTTTAATTTTAAATTCTTTTAATTTTTTATAAATATTTTATAGATAAATTTATATCCTAAGTATTAATTTGGTGCACGTGTGAACTAACATACACATATATCCACAATTCCATTAATAGTTAATATTATTTTATTCTTTATCTAGTATTCGCAATTGGTGTGTATCTAATACGCATGGCCATTGAATGATTAACCTTATATAGTTTATCACTTTGTAATATATTAAAGGGTTAATATCTAAAATGTCACTTCAACTTTTATTAATTTCCCTAATCGGCCCCTAAATTTAAACATGTCCCAATTTAACACCTATACTTATTTACAAAACATATTTTAAACACAAATTTGTTTATGGCAAAGGCATTTGAATGGCATATTATCCGTTTATGCTTTTATTTTAATCACAGTTTGCAATTGAACGGTTTAATGTGTTGTTTGGAAATATGGGTTTTTCCATGATTATAGTTTTTCATAGTTAACTCATAGTTTCATTTTTTCTAAATTTTTAAAATATTAAATTGATAGTTTTGCATGACTTTCTATATATTTTCTTTTATCTCTTTTTTTTTTTTAATCTTGATAACTTTTTTTATATTATAATATAATTCTATTTTTTTATATTTTTAAAATTTTTTTCATATTAATAATCTATTAAACTATATCACACTATATCATTTTCTCAAACACGTTAGCCATAATTATAATACTATACCACAAGTATAGCACACCATACAATAGCATGCCTAGTTTGATTCGAATAAAATTTTAAAGAATACGAGAAATTATATAGAATTGCATTAAAAAATTGAATTATTAATACTAAATAACGATAATATATAATATTTGATAAATAAATATTACTTTCGAACTCATTAAATAACTAACCAGCACTCCCCACTTGAAAAATAATAATAAAACAAAATCTCACAATAGGAACTTGACTTGCAATTTCACACACATGGCACCATATTATAGATCACATAGCTTCATGTTACAGCTTTCGGGACCCTTATCAATCTTGTATATGTTATGGTCTACCACAGGATTTCATTTTTAGATTTTCCTATATATATATATATATATATATATAATCTAACCATTTAAATGGTGCCGCATGTAGTAAGGTTCATGATGTGTTCGTATGATTTATAATATGTATTATTGAAATTATTGTTTTTTTTTTTTTTGAAACCAAAGGAAATTTCATTAAAAAGAGTAAGCCAAAAGAGTTAAAATAATACATAAAGGGGGAGACAAGTCCTAAGTAACCAGGCCTCGCATGAAAAGAGCATCTCTAACCAAAGCATGAGCAGCACAATTTGCATATCGCTTAACAAATCCAAACTGTATTTTTTCAAAAGAAACACACAAAAGCTTACAATCCATAACAATAAGACCTAAATTAGAACAATCAAAAGACTTAAACATTAAGGCCTTATAGACAAGTTGGGAATCAGTTTCAACCATAGCAGAGGAAATCTTGGATTCCTTAAGCCAACTAAACGCCTCACGAACACCAAGAGCTCCAGCAATCAAAAGATCAAGAAGACCATGGACTGTTCTACAACGGGTAGCAATAAAAGTTCTGTGGTTATTCCTCACTACAAAAGTCAAACTTGTTTAGGAAGAAGCCGAAAACAAGGTTGCATCGGTATTGAGCTTCAAGATATTAGAAGAAGGGGAAGACCATTTCACAATAGAACTTAAATCGTTGACCTGTGGGACCATCACTATTGAATGAACTACTTTCTACTCCTTCAAAACATTACCTATGAGAGAGAAGATAGTTGAAGGGGTAAACTTCGTTTTATTCTAGATGAGATCATTCCTTGCCTTCTAAATGGCCCAACAAATCACCACCGCTATTCCACACCTATCCAAATCCAAACAACCAACCAGCAAGCTAAACCACTGCAACAAATCAGTACCAGCTCCTCTAATAAAACCCAACATAGATTTACCCCAAACTTCTCTAACAAAAAAGCAGTCCAAAAGAACATGCATAATAGTTTTCATCCGCAGCATGACAAAAAGGACAATAGCTAGCAACTTCCACACCCTTAGTAATAAGAATAGTACACACAAGGAGACAAGAGTGAAGTGCACATTAGAAAAAGTGCTTAATCTTGTTAGGAATAGACAAGCCCCAAACTCTCTTCCAATTTATATTACAAATGGTATCTGAAAAGGAAGAGAGTCCTAGATGGATAAAATTATAAGCACTTTTAACTAAGTAATTACCAGACTTCTACAAACTCCATTACCCTCTATCCTCACAATTATACAAGCTGGTGGGAATTTTAAAAATCAAATTACAATCCATTTGGTTGAAAAGAGAGGTACTGAGAGAAACATTCCAGTAAGGGGAGGACTCATTGATCATCAAGTCACTAACTTTTAGGTTTGCCCACGAATCATCCAGTTGAGTAGTGACAAATGAGCAATTAAAATCAGGCAACCAAGGATCTAATAAGACTCTAATATACCTACCCTCGCCCACCCTCAACTTACACCTAGGCTTTATTTTATCTCCGGGACTCACAATGCTGTGCCAAGTAAAACCAAGCTCGGCTTCCCATAAATCACAATTCAAAAAATACTTAGCCTTCAGGAGCTTGACCATCAAAGAATCAGTATCTGTAAGGAGCTTTCAACATTATTTTCCCACCAAAGCAATATTAAAATCACTAAAAGATTGGAAACCCATACCTCAATGAGCGTTTGGCCAACACGATTTACTCCATGACATCCAATTAATACCATAACATGTTATCGTATTGAAACCCCACCAAAAAGAATTGAGAGATTTTTCCAATTTATTACACAAGCTCAAAGGAAGCAGGAATACACTCATCACATAAGTTGGAATAGATTGGGCAATGGATTTCAAAAGAACTTCCTTCCCTGCTCTTGAAAGAAAGGTATGGTTCCAGCCATTGATTTTCTTTCAAATTTTCTGACTAATAAAATAAAAAATGGCCTACTTATTTCTCCCAATCATTGCTTGCAACCCAAGGTACAATTCATGAGAAGCACTAGATAAATACGAATAGATAGCTTATTGATTAGAAGTTGAAGTGTTAGAGCTAAACTTTAATGAGGACTTACTGTAATTGATTAACTGTCCATAATCAGAAGAGTAAGTCTCTAAAATCTATTTGATGATACCAGCCTCCTGAGGATTTGCTCTAAAAAAATGAAACTGTCATATGCAAAGGAGCACCGTTGGCTACCCTACATCCATGAATCAAGCCCCAACTTTTATAATGATTAAACAAAGCAGATAGCCTTTTTGCACATAAAATAAAGAGGTATAAAGATAGGGGATCTCTCTGTCCTAAATCTCTAGTAGGAAAAATTGGACCTATTAACTTTTCATCACAAGAAACAACATAATTAACTGATTCAGCATACATCTTAATTAGATTCACCTAATGGAAATTGAAACCCATTTGGATTATGACCTCCTCCACGAAATGACACTTTTTTCGATCATATGCTTTACTCATATCAAGTTTAAGAGCTACAAACCCCTATTTTCCTCGAATTTTCATTTTTTAACTGTGCATGACTTTATAATTTACAATAAACTTATCAGTGATAAGCGTATTAGGCATAAAAACACTCTGGTTCATAGAAATTACAACGGGAAGAATGGATTTCAACCTATTAGTAAGCATCTTGGCAACCACCTTATAAAGCACATTACAAAACGCTATGGGTCTGAGATCCAACATAGTCTCCACAGCTTGCTTCTTTGAAATAAGAAAAATGACAATTTCTTGCAAATGAGCCGGCATACTACAGGTCTTAATAATATTCAGACACTCCTCGGTAACATTATCTCCTACCACACTCCAACATCTTTGATAGAATACCGTATTCATACCCTCAAGTCCCGAAGCTTTAGCTGGATACAAATTGAACATTGCCTTCTTAAGCTCCTCTATAGTGAAATCTTTTGAAAGCATCTCATTGTATTTTTTTGATAGTCTATTACTAATCAAATAGGCAATAAAGCCAGTGTTAATTGTTGTGAGTGGCTGTAAAAATATCTTAAAAATAAGAGGCGATAACCTCTTCCAACCCATCATTCCAGTAACAAGTCCAACCAGTGGGATCTTTCAATTCATAAATTTTATTTTTCCTCTTTCTCTTAAAAGCAACGATGTGGAAATATTTAAAGTTAGAATCTCCATCATTGAGCCAGAAGATCTTAGCTCGTTGTCTCCAAAAAATTTCATGTTGACACGGGGTATCTAAGTACTGCTTTTGCAATTCGCTAAAAATCCCATGTTGCATCCCTGCACAAGCTTCCCTAATCTTTCTTTTTAAATCTTTTAGCTTATCCTTAAATTACCTGCAATAATTTGTGGAATGCCCCTCAGTATACCCTAGGAGAATTATCACTAATTAATTATTAGTGACTATGTTTAATTAAGTATAAATGTATAGAGAAGGACCTAATTGCATAGCTAAAAGGTAAGTTTTGGGGTAGAATTTGAAATAAAGTAACTTGAAGGACCAAATAGCAATTTTTACTTAAAGATGACATTTGGACCAATTGAAAACAAAAGTGAAGAGGATATTTTTGATGGAGAGATGGCCGGCCACCCTTGGTCTTCACTCTTCATCTTCAACAACTCTCTCTAACCTTAAACTCTCCCTCATCCTCTCTCTCTCTAGATTTCTTTGAGTTGGGATAAGGAAAAAGAGAAAGATTTACTTGGATTTTGGTGTTAAGGTAACTTATTTCTTCTTTGATGTATGTGTTTCATTGAATAGCTTGATGGATTTTCATAGAAGTGTCTTATTTTATAGAAGGTGAAACAAGCAAGAGAAAGGGGAAAGAGGCTGCTCAAGGTTGAAGGAAACTTAGAGCTTAACAAGGTATGGGAACTTAGGTTATATGTGTATATTTGATGGTTTGTCATGAGGGAGATCTTGAATGTTTCTCTCATGTGTTTTATGGTTGATTTTAAGCTTGTAAGTAGCTTAGAGATGAAAATACAAGCTTTGTTGCATGATATGTAAAATCTATTTTTAAAAATTAAAAGACTAGGTGGTATTGTTTTGCTCATATCTTGAGCTATAGATGTCCAAATGATAAAATTTTAGTTGGTATAGAAACTAGACTTGTATACCTTGATTTTTTTAAAAGAGACCGAAATCTTATTTTCACTGCTTGATAGTGAAAATCGGTATTGAAGTCTGATTGTGACTGTTATTTCATCTTCATGAATAGTCTGTGGTTTTTCTTGAATAACTGGAGTTTTACAGGTCCTGTTGTAATGATCTTTGGTGTTTTGGAAACTAGAAATATAGACCTACAACTTTGTTGAGGACATTTTGGCTAAAATTATTGTTTTACAGGTCAAAAATGGTATAGAGGTCGAGACTGGAAATCAGTCTCGAGGCAGTTTAGGGCTCACGGTTACCATGAATATCATAGTAACCGTGAGGTGCCTAAATCTTCAGTCCAGACCAAAAGTATGCCCTGGCTCACGGTTACTAAGGTTTTATAGTAACCGTGACCCATCCTCGTAGCATTACTTTACGGTTACTACCCTAGGCTTAGTAACCGTGAGGTAGTAAACTATTGGTCCAGAAGCAAAACCCATGCTATCTCACGGTTACTACAGAATCCATAGTAATCGTGACCCGAGTTCATAACTTTACTTCACGGTTACTACCCTGAAATTGGTAACCGTGAGGTAGTTCATGTTTAGTCCAGAATCAAAGAGCATCATAGCTCACGATTACTAGAAAATTTGTAGTAACCGTGACCTATATTACAAGTTCGGGCTCACGATTACCAAGAATTGTTAATAACCGTGACCTTCCCCTGTATTTTGATACTTGTATTTCTTTGACTCCCTTTGAGGTATAAACTTGTCTAAGCCTTTCCTAAGCTTATGAATCATCCTAAATTACAAGGATATAGTAATATACTTCTTTTTAAAATAAAAGGTTTATTTAAAGATAGAAGTTTAAGATTTTATTAATCAAGTTCAAAGTATAGAAGGTATGTGTTTACTTTAATAAAACTATAGTGCAATGATTACTGTTTATCCTATGAAAGTAACAATGCATAGTATTACAGTACTTCCCATTTATTGATGTTAAATTAAATTATAGTGATATGATTTCACAATATGAGTTATGATTCATTATACCTGCACATAAAGACTTGGTTGTAGATAGATAGGCATGCCTATAGGGTTACAGTCGCAGCTGCTATAGTCTGACTCGTATGAGTCCATAGTTTATCTCTACATGAGATCATAGTTCTGACCCAATGGGTCCACATATTTAATACCTTCGGGTATTCACGGATTTGATACCTTATGGTATCCACAACACCCGTTATTCACACCCACAGGAAATTGAGCAGGCAAATTTATAAGATGAATGATATGCATATACAGTTTATAATCACTCCTTCTGTGATTTAATGAAACAGTCATTCCTTTCAATAGTGCATTTTGTTATTCATTATTACTTTATTCAATAAAATATATGTGAACTTATTTTATACTATTATTGCATGCTTGATGATAATCACTGTGAGTGATTATCAGCATATTAGTTTGTTTTTCGCTAAGCTTTATAGCTTAGCACGGGTGTTTATTCGTGTAGGTTCGCAGGGTAGAACTTTTGTCCAGGGACAAAGCCAACAATCTCCCAAGCCGACATCAGAATAGGAGTAGCATTTTGACGTATGAGATTAACTTTGCATCTCTTTTTGGTTATATAATGATAAATTTGTATTTAAAGGCATGTAATTATTCAATTATGTAAATAATCTCTAATAGCCTGTGAAAGTATAACCCTTGACCCTATATGATATGTATAGTATAAATGTATGTATGCTCATATATGCATCATTAACAGATAAATCACAGGATTAATAGGATCAATGAATGTAATTAGTAACAGTAATTAGGATTATCTAGTTTAGTCATTACAATTTGCCCCTATTTTGATAATGTTTCTCTACGGTAACTGATGTCGGTGGATAAAGGAAGATTGGCAGTAGACTACCATGCATTATGCACAACCTTTAGTAAATGAGATTTCCAAACCTAAGCATTTTCGAATTTGAACCTGCAACTAGTATGAGTGGTTTAAGAATAAAAAGGGTTGAGAAAAATGGGATTGTGATCTGATGATGTCTGCTCTATATTATAGATAGAGTGATGAGAAAATTTTAAGATCCAATCAGCATTAGCTAACGCCCGATCTAACTTTTCCTCTTTGAAACCATCATCAAAATTGCCCTTAACCCACGTGAAAGCATACCCTTTCATCCACAAATCTAGCAACTGAGCATCATTTACTGCCCTTCGAAACCCTTCGATAAGAATATTTGGTTGAATGTTACCTTCACTCTTTTCACGTTGAGCCAAAATGTCATTAAAATCACCTATCATACACCATGGGAGAGAAAATTTCATAGCCAGAACACGTATGAGATTCCATGACTTTAGCTAAGCCATAATAACCTATCAACCTCCATCTACCTTGATTGTGGATATGGACTTCCACATCAATATGATTTCTAGAAAATCCAATAAGATTGGACTCTCTCTTATTTTTCCAAAGCAAAGTTAAACCCCTACTCTGGCCTATTACATCAACACTAAAACACCCTTCATAACCCAACAACAGCCTTATTTTCTCCAATTTATCCCTTCCATATAAAGTCTAAATAAGAAACAGAAACCTGGACTTTTTGGATCTAAAAAATCCTTTAAGAGATGAATTATCCGTGAATTACCCAATCCACGACAGTTCCAGCTAAGGAAACTCATTGTGATAGGTAGGCCTAGTCCCCAGGGCCCATTTCTTTCAAGGTTTTTTGGTCTAATTCAACTATTGAACTTGGGCTTGCACCAGGCCTAGAACCACTAGAGCTCTTTTTATCTTGGCTCTCCTTTCTCCTCCTTTTGGAATCTATAATAATGACCCCATCATTTTGATCCATATCCTCAGAATCCTCTCCATTTCCTTTTCCTTGATTGCCCATGATTTCTTTTCCCTTCACACTATCCTTAATAACTGCCTTTTTTTCAGCCAAAATCTCCTTGCCTAACTTCACATTACCACTACCTTTCATTTAGCCCAAACTGTTGTGCTTACCATAATCGATCTAATCAACTGCTATAGCCTTACTGGAAAAAAAATTTCTTAACTTGCTCTTACTGCTTTATAGGTGCAGATTCCCTTAGCCATTGATTGCTAAAGAAAGTTGTTGATCGTTTGTTATTAGCTCGAATGGGCTCATCAAATTGCCTTACCAACTTATGCATCGATTTATGGTACAAACTAGAGCAATGCATTTCGGAATGACCCAACAATCCATAAAGAAAACATATTATGGGCAAATGATTGTACTTGAAATCAAGTTTGATCCACATTACACCAGCCTGTTTAATCTTCATCTCATGCTTAATAGGCTTTGTGATGTCAATAGAAACATGAACACGCATATAATTATGCCATGTCCTCATAAAGTTTTTAGGATCTGCACTTATAAATCTACCAATGTGGTTACCAATATTTTCAACCACTCTGACAGACATAAATCCTATCAGAAGGTTGTAAACCTGCACCTAGATACACATCTGGTTCAAGGGAACATTTTCAGGCAATACATTCTCTTAAATTCGATTAACCAGTAAAAGTTGATTATCAAAAGTCCAAGGACCATTGTCGATGACCCTTTGAATATCTATCTAATGGAAGAATTGGAAGATAAACGGATTTATACTTAAATCTTTGATGAAAATACCCATACCTAGCCTCTATAATGAAACCAATATTTGTTTCATAGCATGAATATTAATGACTTTCTTAGTAAGAAAACTACCCACTAGACTCTATCTCGAATTCACTCCATGGTCTTGCACTTCCTCGTATTCAATAACGATACCCTCATGTCCATCATCATTAATTGATAATTGAGCAACATGCCCAGTAACATCTCTTGCATTCTCCTGTTCACTCATGGTAACGATAAACAATAAGAAAGATACTGGCTACAGAGCATGAAAAAAACATGTCAAAAGTGATAATAGTGATTTATATGATATTTTTAGTATATTTTTAGGTGTTTAATTAAGTTAATTTTGTGTTAATTAGGTTGAATTTGAGTTTAATTGATTAATTTGATATTTTTGGAGTTAATTATAAATTTTGGTATTTTTCAAGGTTAAAATTGAAGAAAAATGATTTAATTGAGAAAATGCAAAGCTTTGGGGCAATTGTGTAAATTTCAAGAAATCGATGATCAAAAGACGAGCATTTAGTCTCGAAGATTTTAACATTGCTGGGTGAAAATTTAAAACGGCTGTGCGATTTAGTTCTGGATTGAAGAGTGAAAAATCGAAGTTTTGTTGAATAAGGCAAATTTTTCTTTGCTTGGCCGCGTGAAGCAAAGAAAGATTTACTACCCGGCCGTGTGAAGAAGAATGTCTATGCCCAGTCGTGTGATGAAGGAAGAATTATGCTGCCTGGCCGCATGAGAGAAGAACAAAACTAATGTTTGGCCGTGTAACCTAATAAGCAAAGCCTTCAACTGGCCGTGTAACTCAAGTGTAAAATACATGCTTGGCCGTGTAAAAAGGAATTTAAAGTTGACAAAACTTCCTATTAGTTCAGACTTGTTTTTCCTATTTTGTTGCAAAAAATTGAAGACTTAGCTATAAATATAGTCGAAAAGCACCGGAAAAAGGGGAATCAATCATGAAATAGAATCAATTAATAGTTTTAGTTTTTTTTAAGTAGTTTTTTTTTTGTGTTTTTCTTTTCAACGTTATTTTAGTTTTTAAATATGTTTAGGAAGTAGTTTTTTTTATCCTTTTGCTAATGGATTCTTGAAATCTTATATTTTATTGTTATGAGTTAAGCTTGTACTTAATTTTAATGCAAGTTTGATTATTTATTAGTTCTTAAACACAGTCTTATCATTATTTAATTGAAGATTGGTTGTTAACTTGATTAAACATTGGTTAGTAATTAATTTTTGGTTGGATTATTGATATGTATTTTCTTAGGTTAGTTTTCTTGGGTTGATACATGATTATGTTTTGAATAAGAGATAATTTTGTGTTAATTAAAGTAAGTTAAGATTAAGAAAAAGTGTAACTAAGAATAGATAAAAGTTAAATTTTTTGAAAAATGATTTAATAGACATCTAGGAGGATTAATTCAAATCTTTATACTAAGTATTGAATTGTTCTGAATAACAGAATTTTAATACTTGGAATGATAATCTTGAGTAAAGTTATCTGGTTTTATTCATCTGAATTTTTCATAATCACTTGTGTTTCTCTTTTAATTAAGTCATTACAATGAAAGTTAAGATTGATAGTTTCTTTAGCAAGAGAATTTTAGTTATTATTTTGTTTTTAATTCATGTTTTAGTTTTTATTTTGTTTAATTATTTATTTAGTTTAATTTTTGCTTTTAAATTACAAACATTTGAGAAACAATTTTGGATTAATTTAATTCATACATAGATATTTTTTTTAGCAATCCATATTTCCTTGGGTACGATATTTGGGACCTTAATCTATATTTTCCTGTATTACTAGCCGATCTAATATACTTGCTAGATACCGGTCAAAAAGACAGACTTAAAAATCCCCCGAAATTATTGTTTTAGGTTATATATACTAAGACAAAATCAAATTACAACTTATAGTTTTTTTCCAAATAATTATTTAGCCCCACCTAGAATTATTTATATTTTTTTACAATTTTTTATTTGTCTACTTAAATACATTTTTATCCAACTGAAAATTAAAGTTTCGAACATAAATTTTTAGTTATGTGATCGCTTATCAGTTATCGATTTATTAATAATATACTTTCATATATTTAAATTTTTTTTTGTATTTTTTCATATTATAATAATTTGTTGGATTGATGTATAAATCAAAGATTGAGGCACATTTAGAGTTTTTATTTTTTAAAAGAAAATTGTCTACATTATTGGCTAATATTAGGGGTGATAAAAAAATCGAAAATATGGTTAACCGTAAAATTGATCCGAAATCGATTTTTACTGTTAATCAATCCTATGAATTCAATTATAATTTTTAATTTTTACATTTTAAATTTTTTATTACGGTTTATATTTTTTAATACCTGTTAATCACTTCATATATATATATATTATTACTTTTATATCTTAATTTTTTTATTTTTCTCTAAAATTTACATAAAATAATACTTTAACATATATTTTATTTTTATAACTTAATTTTTTATATATTTTTAATAAATTTTAGATAATATTTTAAATTAAATTTATATTATATTATTTTTTTTAATTATATAATAATATTTATATGTAGCATTCGATTAACTTTTGTATATGTTGTTTTCTATCATATATTGGTATTTATATTTTATTTAATAGTATTTAATTATATTTTCTTATATTTTAGAGTTTATGTTATAATATTTAAAATTATCCAATTAATCCAAAATAAATTAATATTATCCAAAATTTTATTTGATTTAAAATTAAGTATATTAATTTTCAATAAATATCAAATCTATTTTATAATATTAGCTATTAATTTATAGAATATGAATTTTAGCTAGTAAATTATGTTTGTTTTGTAATTTTATTTTGAATTACTTTGTATATTTAAAATTGAATTGAACTTTATTTAATTTTTTATATAATTTTATATTATAAATTTTAATGACTAACTGAAAAAATATTGGTTAATCAAATTGAAACTGATTGACTGATTAACCGAATGTAATGGATTGGTTAATAATTAGTAATTTTAAAAAATCGATAATAATAAATTAATTAATTTTTTTACTCATAAATCGATTTAATCGGTATATACTCACCCTAATTAACCTAGTTAAATTATATGGCGTAACATCAGTGTGCATGTCACCATAAAATTGGTGTTTATAATAATAATAATACATAAATGATAAACTCGGAATGGAATGAATCCATTGATATAATTGTAAACTATTAAAAATTTAATTATTATTTCGATATAAAGTATTTTTAAATATTTAATTGTTTCCTGTAAAATGTAAATTTCAAATCGGTAGGAATTGACATAGACATATTGCATGTAAATCTGAATTAATTGTTTTAATAAATGTAGATATCAAATAATTATAAAAAGAAATAAAACAAAAGAATTGTAAAGAAAGAGGGAGCAGTGCACGCTTCACTGGCTTGTGTTGTGTGATCTTCCCTGTCAGTGGCCATTGTAGGGGCCACCACTCAGAAGACTAAGCGCAGACCATCACCATCTTTTCTCTGTTTTTCTTTATCTATGGAGAAAGAAAAAAAAAAAGAACGAATTTTCTCTGTCTTTATTTTCGTTTAGACATTCTTTACTTACCCTACTTGAAAGCAGCACAAATCAGAGCCCAACAAGATAATAATTAAAGAATTAAAACCCCTAAAAATATGGAACTTTTGTGGTCCTCACTCATTCAATTCTTTCTCCTCTTATTTTTAATGTTTTTAAACTCCTCAAGCCATTATTTTCTGCACCCAAAATCTGCTTTTGGTGTTATTCTCTTTTAGGGACTTTGCTTTTCTAATGGATGGAAAGGGGAATCAGAGTATTATGGGGAAGATGGTGAAGAAAGAAGTAGCTGAGGGTGTTGTGGAGTCATCAGATGATGATGTTGATAGTAATAAGAAGAAGAAAGTGGTGAGTGGTGGTGGAAAGAAGGGGTCCGGTGCTGGCTGTGGGGTTGGCGGTTGCGGTTGCGGTGGAGGGATGAGATGTTGTCAAGCTGAGAAATGTATGGCTGATCTGAGTAATGCAAAGCCATACCACAAAAGGCATAAGGTTTGTGAGCATCATTCCAAGGCTCAGATTGTGCTTGTGGCTGGAATTAAGCAAAGGTTTTGTCAGCAATGTAGCAGGTTATAAATGATTTCATTTTATTGATATTCCTGCAATTTTGACTCTTAATTCTGGTCCACTTAGTTTTGGAACTTTAGCTTATTATTGAACTTTGAATAATTCAAGTTGCTACATTTAACTTTATATGGAAATTAGATGTGAACTTTACTCAATTGAGCTGGATCTTGTTTCTTTTTATAATGTCCTAACCTTGAATTTGGGCAATTTAGTCTTTTTGGTGGTCTTATTTTCTTTCTTTATCATGTTTTTGTTTCACTTTGTGGGACAAATTTGGTCACCTATGTGAAAGTTGAAATCTTTCATTTTTCTTTCCTAGTATGTTAATTAGAAAACTTGGAAAGCAGTTTTTTCTACATATGGCAGGAAAGAAATTTGGAAGACTTCCACAATATGCTACCAGATCGATCAGGAAGATTAAATCTAGTGTCTGCCTGTGTTTTGAGAGAAGTTTAGTCATGATATTAAATATTGAATGTTTTCATAAATGGAGTTGTAAACCTTGAAGGTAGTTTGAACAGTTGATCTGTTGCTTGTGAGTCTTTGATTATTTGAACTGTTATATCAGTATACTTGAGAGATTTAGTATTGCATATGAAAGATCAAATCTTTCATTTATTTTTGTTTGATGCCAGCTTCTTGGAGAAGTAAGCTTGATTTGTGACATTTTGATTCAGTTCTTGGTCAGCAAGAATCTAAAAAGATCCCTTTTTTACAACTTCCCAGTAATGATTGACTGATTTCTTAGATGAATATAGACCGTGGTAAATAGAACAGTTGAACAATTCTTGAATTGATTTCAGAACATTTAGCTTGTACGATAGCTATTTATCAATACTATGATTTAATGTAATTCTATATTGATAGAATCTAACCCTTTTTACTAAAAGGATGTGGAAATGACTCTGCCAATTCAAACGTTGGATAGCATATTCCCAATCCAGTGTCTGCTTGTCCCATGTATAGAGATGACACCTTATAGCTTCTTATCTAGCATTCTATGCTGTGAATTTCCTGCTTCTCTTTTTATCTTGAACTGGGATTTTGTTTGTTACATTTGTTTTGCTCTCGTTTTAAAATTCATTTCACATACAAATAATGATAAACTCAGCTGTTTCTCTGTTGCCAATTGTTTGACATTGTCAGCAGCTCATGCATAACTTTTTTCTGCTTCCAAATGTTATAGATAGCTGAAAGGAACGAGCTATTTATCTGGCCTGACCTGTAAACTTGTGCGTGCAGATTCCACGACCTATCTGAATTTGACAAAACCAAAAGGAGTTGTCGCAGGCGTTTGGCTGGACACAACGAGCGAAGAAGGAAGAATGCTGGTGAATCTCATGCTGAAGGTTCGAGCCACACAGGGACCGGTGCTCATCTGAAAGATGTGGTCTTCGGTCAAGTTGATGATAGGGGAAGAATCAAGATAACTATCAAAGAAAATGCCCCTTGCAAGCATTTCCAGATCAGCTAAATCTTTGCTCTCTCTCTTCTGTCATTCTTGTTTTCTAGTATGTAGTTTAGATGGGCGTTCGAACTCGAAATCTCTGGATCAGCAGTTACTGTTGAAGTCTCCAATTGGAGACAAATCAAGACAAGCACTTAAAACTCTTAGTTTTAGTTGCACTTGAAAAGTTTCTCAATATGGCAGAATTATAAATGGCACTGTCGGACTAATACAACGATACTAACTGCCAAATAATGGGAACTAATTGCTAAGTTGGCGGCGGCCTAATTTTATTTCAATATAAAATTTAAAAGTCTATCTAATTGAGTAATTCTTGAATAAAAAAGATTTTCTGCTCTAAATAGTAAATTAACCTGTTCAAAATTCAAATTTGACCCCAGGGGGTGTGCAAAATCCGAACCGGCCCGAACTGACGTATTCGGATAGAGTTAATCGGGTTAATAGAATTGATTCGGTGTTATGATTATGGATTATTCGGATCGGATGAAAATTCATCTAAACCCGATTAACTTAAAAAATAAATCAAAAAATATAATTTTATTTCTCTTTTTCATGTCCTATATTGTTAGTGTTTAATTATCATGTAATATATGTTTATTGTAATTTTTAAAATGTTAGTTTGTTGTATTTTTTATGATATTTAATATTATTTATTTGTATTTTACTTTAAATTTTAATTTAAATAATTAAAATAAAATTAAAATTCAAGTAAATCGGATGGATCGATTTGGGATCCGAAAAATATCAGATTAATCGGGTAGGACTCCGACAACTAAGTAGGATCAGGTCGGATAATAATCCTTTAGTTTCGGATTCATTAGGTTCGGGTCGGATCGACCGGATCCGGCCGATACAAACCCCTCTTTGACCCCACTTTTGGCCCTTTTTATGTATTTTTTAAATATCTTTTTATTTAAACTCATTCATATAGGCACTTTCTAGTTTCTTTTAATAAATATTTGCTTTATATCAACTGTGTTAAAATATTTTAGCTTCTCTATTTTAATGATATTACACAATAAATTTTTATATTTTCAAAAATATATTTTGAGTTTCTGAATTTTTTAAGAAAAATATATTAAATTCAAAATATATGGTATAAATGACAGTATAATACAAATTCGGTTTAAATCTCGTGTATTTTAATTGAATGATTTTATTCTTAACATTCGTTTAAACTTAATGTGTTATAATAGATAAATTCAGGGACACATCGTATAGTTTTAAAAATATAAAGATGTAATGTATAAATAAATAAAATTTGAAAAATCTAATGTGTAGTTTTAAAAATAAAGAGATTGAATGTGTAAAAATATTTAAATTTAATGATTAAATTATGTGTTTTGCCTAAATACTTCTCGGCATAAAATTTTTAAATGGTGTATAATGATTTTTTTTTTTAATACTATACGTATAGCCTAAGCGTTATTTCTCACTTCGTTTTGTAAATGGGCCACATAAGAAACTTGGGCCTACCTCAAAAGCTTCCAAGGTCTAATAAATATTCCAATTTGATCACAACGCTTTATATTTTAATCTTTTTATCATGAAATTGTTTTAGAAATATCTTTTTATTCCTTTTTGTTATTATTATTAATTTTTATAGGACCTCTCAAAAGTTCAAGTTTTTCTAATAAAAATAGCACTTCATTTAAGGTAAAAAAAATTAATTTAATTGAGTTAAACAAGAAAAAACAAATAGTTAAAATAATTATGTTTTTATAAAATAATTGCGTTTTTAACTTTATACATCCCACTTTAACTAAAAATAAAAAAAGTTAAGGCAAAATCTACTCTGGATCCCTAAACTATTATCTTTTTCAGTATTGAGTTTTTCAATTTCAAAAAATATATATTGAATCCTTAAAATTTTCGATTTGTGCATATTAAATTCAAAATGTACAGTTTTAACGATAGTGAATAAAACAGACCGTAATTCTTGCATGTAGTTAAAATATATAAGCTCCGGATCCTACATTCATATTAAAAAGCAAATTTTTTTCCACTTCAGCATGTGGACGTATTTTTTTTCAGTTGAAAACATTTAAAATAGCTTTTTAAAAAATAGTATTAACATTTAAGTTTCATTATACATTTATTTAAAAAATTTTATATTAATTTCAGATTAGATTTTTTTATATAAAACATATTTGACATTTATTTTTTTTCCTTAAATATATATTTCCAATTTTACCTTTGATCATTGATTTGAAATTTAACTAAACTAAAAGTTAGACATCAAATTATAAATTTTTTAATTTGAAAATTAGATTGAATTTTTTTTTTGAAATTTTAAGTGTAAACTTATAATTAATCCAAAATAATATACAAAAGGGCAATAACTAGTAACTAAAAGCTATAAAGTGTTCCTCCAAGTGATTTATTCATGGATTGAATAATTTTGATGCACAAGGTTTTATCTAATGAAAGGATTGAAGAATTTGCAATGCTCGTTCTTTAGCTATGCATTCGAATCAATATTCTAATTTTATTTTTTGGAATTGTATTTGTTTTTATTGCTCATCTGTTGGTTTAATAAAATGGGCTTGCTTTAAAAAAAAAAAAAGAATATGAGAAAAATAAGAAAAATGAAAAAGAGAGACAGAAGGCCGCCCACCGAACCACCATGTGCTGCTTTTCGTTGCCGCAACATCCGATTATGATCTCTCATTATAAAAATTTAATAAGAATAATTAAAGTTAAAATTAAAGAAAATGCCAAAATGGTCTCCCCAATGTATAAAAATTGCAATTAAGTCCCTTTAATAAAATTTTATTCTATGAACTCTTGACCTTAACTATATTTTTTTTTTGAAATTAACTGTAGATTAATTATTTCGGTGGTTGGAAAAGTATAAGGATAATTATGCTGTAACTATAATTATATCTGACTGTAAAATCATCTAAATTTTCACTAATTTTACTAAATTAAATTTAGTCGGATCATATAATTTCAAGTTCAAATTAGCTCCACATGATGCTAACGTGACATTTTATAATTCAAGACAGTTAGATATAATAATGCACTGTTCTGTTAAATTTATTTTTGATCAAGTTAATGAAAATTTTGATAATTTTATAGTTATGAATTTTTTTATGACAAAAAAATATAATGTTACATTTGATTATGGATAGAAATAAAATAATAGATGAGCTCGGAATTCACTCCTAATTAAGAGATTAAATCGTAATTTAAGAAATTAATGAAAATGCATTAAATAAAATGCTAAAAACTAATGAAACTATATATTTGTGACTAAAAACTTATTATTTTATCTTTTGAGCCACTTAACTTTCAATTTTTCTTAATTGAGTCTCTAACAATCACATTATTTAGTTTTTGTTCATAATTCATTATTGTGCAAGCAAACCCATGACCCAATTGAATAGAAATTTGAGATTGAGAATCTTAATTGAAAATGTAATTTCAGTCGAGGAGCTTAATTGTATGTTTCGCACAGCTTCAGGACCAAAAGATACATTTTTCCATAAAATAAAAAAATAAAAAGCCAAATCTCTCCCATCTGTTTGTCTCTTCTTCTTTCTCCTACTTCCCTTCGCCTCTCTCTCTCTCTCTCTCTCTCTCTTTCTTCGTATCTGTCTGAGACTCACTACTTTCTCTCTTGCGTCCAAACAGAGAACCCCTCAATAGAGAAAAAGCTAACCCAACACTAACCCATTTCACTTTTCTCTCTCTTTCTTCACCATATCTTGAAGAAAGGCCATCAATGCCTGCACAAAAGCGTTCTTTGCCTGATAATTCCATCAACGATGAGCAAGAAGAATCTTCTTCTCCTCTTCAAAACGGTAACCCATTTCACCCCAAACAATATCGACCCGACCCGTCTCCTCTAGACGACTCTAAACTTCACCAACCACAGCTACAAGAAGAACTTGATGAGGAAGACGAAGAAGAAGAAGAGGAACCTACCCAGAAGGCAGAATATGAAAAAGAAGAAGAAGAGGAGGAGGAGGAAGATGAAGTAGAGAAACTACCTGAAAAAGGTGACTTATTTTTTTATCGTATTCATACTTATTTGCTTGGTGTATGTGTGTAGTATTGTACGTATTAACGTGGGTTCAGAGCTGAAATTGATTTCGATGTTCATGATTTAATTGAAGTAATTGCTCTCTTCGTTTTTTTTATGTTCTCAGACTCTGAGGAAAGCCAATCTTCCAGCTCCGAAGATGAAAAACCAGAGTATTCTTTCATTTCTCTCTCTCTTACACTCTCATCATGACTCACATTTCATGAAAGTATCTTGTTTTTCTCTTTGTAGTTTACTGGAGCTTCTTTTTTTTTAACTAGTTTTCTCGGTTTTGTATTGAATACATGTATTTATTTCTCATTGGATATCTCTTGTGAGGGTATGATATTGGGTTTAGTTTACTCGTTCCTGGTAATTTGAAGGGATATGGAGCTTTTTTTTTCTTATTTTTTAGTTGTCAGAAGGCTTTTTCGATGGTGAGTTATTTCTTTTGCCATCGTTTTTAACATTTGGGTTCTCCTGTCTGGATAGGTCGCCGCATTTTGTAATTTGTCTCTAGATTGATTCCCTGTGTAGGGGGTGCTGAACGTTGAATTTATGTAGGAATAGTTCGTTGTCAATTTGTTGTCTTTTATAGTATTTAGGCTTGACTAACGTGATTTTCATAGCATATTTGGTGTATGCGGAAGTTCTTGCTATTGGCAACTGAAAGTTAGAAATGTTGCTCGTCTGACTGCAATCGGATTTATGCAGGATCTACTTTTCTTTTACTTGCCTTAAACAAACAGATTTTGAAATTGTGCCTCTGTTTATCATTTGCAAATTTTTTGGAAGTATCTGCATTATAGGGTGTTTGCTGTGTGATCTTCAATATGGGACCATGGCTGTGATACAGAACCATTTTTTAGAACTTAAAAGAATACATAGAGAGGACAATGGATTGTCTGCTGGCCTATCTGTGTGAACCGTTTTTATTCATGGCTCTATCCTTATTAATCTGAACTGCAGGTTAGAAATCCAGCATAGATTCACATTGTGCTTACTTAGAAATAATGACAATAATATACTGCAGGTTAGAAATCCAGCATAGAGTCACGTTGTGCTCACTTAGAAATAATGACACTAATATACTTATGAACTATTTACTGATGGGCTAGTCACCTTAAAGTTCTGAACTGTTCGCTAATTAGGCAAGGTAGTGGGGTGGGCTATGATCTCTATACAGCAACAATCAATTATATGTGATGCAATTTTTAGTTATGAGTTTGTGACTGCCCCACCTCCCAGCAGCCTGTTGGCCATAATTACAGTTCATTATTGGTTATTGAATAGCTTAGTCATAGATACAAACTGGCATAAAAACTTGGGTCTGTTAGCAACCGATCAACTACTAAGCTCATTTCTACGTTGTGACTTCTTTATTGCAGAGTGTGTCTTATTGTCATTTCCTTTGACCTCTTCACTCTAAAGAACTGTGACCTTGCAACTTTTATTCACTGATTTCCAAAAGTAGAGTGAAGGGGAAGGGGCATTTTTTTTGTTCTGTTTAAATAATTCTAAGAGGCAGGCCCTCTCTTTCCTCTTTCCCTTAATCTTTCTGGGTAATTGGAAAACTGGCATTTATTAACATACTCTCCTTAGTCCCAACTGTGTTGAGATATTATTGAATGATAGAGGAGGGAAGAAAATAAGTTGTTCTTTTTACGGATGTGACTAAAGCTACTGGTGCAGGCAATTGCTGCTAAGGTTGTTCTCTATGTCGTCTTACTTCCTATGGACTGTTATAAAAGTCCAGGAGACCCCCACCCCCCCAAAAAAAAAAAAGGAAAAAAAAAAAGAAAGAAAGTGTCAGGTGACTTGGAATTCTGAAAATTTGAAAGAAATTGCAGGAAACCACTTGGGAACCTTTTGCTTATGCCTTCTTCATTTGCCTTTTTGATGTGAATACATAATTTCAAAGTTCATGCAAACACATGAGAATTTTTGTATATGTTATGGTGCTAATTGTCAATGTATCGGGTGGTTTTGACATTCTATGTATATGGTACAGTCAGTGGGATAAGCATATATTGGGAATTGCGAATTTTGGCAGTTTTGGTATTAGATTGTTTGACATGTTTTTGCCTTTGTTTATGCAGTGTATTAACAGTGTAAATGTTGAATTTTCCACTTTGTTCTCAATTTTTCGTTTAAATATTTCTTAAATGAAAGTGATTTGACTTAAAACATTTCATGTTTTGAGAACCTAGGGATGATCCTAGTAGCTATAAAGATGAAAGATAATTATCCCAAACTATTAATCAGTGTACTGACCCTCTACCATATTTTTTTTATTAATCCTCCATGCATGTGGAGCATTTTTTTTTTCTGCTCACCATTGCTTATCCGTCCCCTTTTTATTTTCTCTTTACTAACCTTTTTGTATTAATGCTTTGGAACTTTTTGTGTTTCCCCTCACTTCCCCCTCCATCCTTTTATTTACCCTTGGTGCTTTGTATCCATTTCCTGACAACTGAACGATATATCCGACTTCGTTCTCTCTTGCTTCCATTATTGGGGCATCAATTAGATGATTGTTCAAATTGCTCTCTAGAAAGAGAATTTATTCAAACATTTTGGTTCACAGTTTGCAAAGGAGAAAGAAATTCACGCATCCTCATTTTTTTTAAGAACAATTGAATGAAGAACCAACAGCCATTTGGAGCTGAGCACTATACAAGGAACTCTGGCTACATTTTGTATATGATAACAGATGCACAGACTCCCTTAGTATACATACAAATCAATATAACTGAATGTTTCGGGTCACAGCAGTCCAAATTTTTTCTTTTTTTAGGCATTCATACAGCTTAAAGACATCTTATATGTTGTCAATGCATTCAATGTGCTTTTTTCTAACAATTAACTCATCTACTAATTTATTGCAATTATATTTATCAGTCGATGTAGAGGGCTAATTATTATTATTTTTTTTTGCAGGTTTGTCTTTGTGGAACTGCCTGAAATTCGTAAAGATGTACAGTGTCCAATATGTCTAGGTACTTCTTGCATAGAATTCTCTTCTTTTTTTCTTTTTCTAAATATGTGATGGTGCTTTTTGTTTGCTAGATGTGATATATAAAATGGTATCTTTTTGGTGGGCAGCTGACTTTTTTGAATATAAAAAATCCAGAATTGCATTGAACTTTTAATGTCATATTTGGTTTGATGTTCTATTGCTTTCTGTTAAGCATTGATGTTATCGTTTACCTTAAGTATTAAGGTATTTAAGCTGTTGCTGAGGGTTCAATAACTTGTTTAATTATGCCATCTGGGTCTTTCTAATTAATGTTCATGGAAAAATAGTTTTTTTTTTCTTACTTGCTTAGTGTCATAGGACTTGTTGGCATACATTATTAGAACAGAGGCACTGGTTATTCTTTCTATTGTAGTAGAAGTTTTTGAAGCCATTAGGCAATATAAATTTTCTTCATGTCTTCGGCCCAAATTCCAATGCATGTTCTTTCTGTCATATGTTAAGTAATATTCAGTAAGATCAAGGTACTCTAAATGCCCAATCTTTTTTCAGTTCAAAATGAAATGATCCAATTGTAGAGATTCTGTTAGCTAGCTGCCATAGTCATTAGATGCTGATATGGAGTATCTTGCTCCAAATAAATATTTTGCCCCTCCCCTGCATGGGAAAATTTAAGAGATCATAGGATATCAAAGAGAGGATAAATTGTTGCTCGTTGCTGGATCTGTGCAATATTCATGGGTGTTTAAAATCTTTAGATTAATTGAAGTTGTAGCTTTTCATAAAGATAAAGCCTGAGACGGGTTATGACTTTTCTGTGTAAGCTAAATATTATTAGGCTATAAAGGAAGGTCCCAGAAGGTTAATTTGAATTTCAGAATATAAAGTTTTAAAGTGACATCTAAAAAGAAAATAAAGAAAAAGGATATTACTACTAAATAGGTCCTGGGAATAAAGATCTGCCCTCTTGCAGTCAGGCCTGGAACCTGTGATCTTTGGTTACAAAGCCAATGCTTGTACTAAAACGGAAGTGTGACATCTGCACTCATAGCACACACAAGCTGCTTGCTGTGTTATGCTTGGTGAACTTCATTGAGTCTCTTAACCATAGCTTTGTTCCTGTTCAGGTATTATAAAGAAAACACGGACTGTGATGGAATGTCTGCACCGCTTTTGCAGGGAATGCATTGACAAATCAATGCGACTTGGGTATGTGTTAAATATTCTCAGTCTTTCATTATTTTCAATGCTGTATATACTTGACATTCTGATTCAATTATCATGTCCTTTCTAGGGTAGATTATAGGATAGTTCCACTGACTGTATGACGATAAATTTTACTACTTGAATTAGCAATATTTTACAGGAACAATGAGTGTCCTGCTTGCCGCACGCACTGTGCAAGTCGGCGTTCTTTAAGAGACGATCCTAATTACGATGCCTTAATTGCTGCATTATATCCAGACATAGATAAGTACGAGGAGGAGGTACGAGCATTTGCTTATTTAATTTGTTTTCTAGTATTTCTTAAGAAAAATTATGTTTATGAGCAAGCATTTGTTTCCAGGAATTGGCTTTTCATGAAGAGGAGAGGACAAGGAACAAACAGGTATATGCATTTCTGTTTTATTGCCTTGCTTGCATTCATTTTCATTTTGTAATCTCTGTTGTTAGCAAAATCAATAATTGCACAATAAAAATTGACAGTGGATTATAATTTCAAGAAAAGTAGTTGGTGGAGATAACAGTGCCGTTGTTATATTTTATTTGAGGCTGTCGCCATCATGCTTGCAAAAAGGCATACATCTGAATTGTGCTTGGTGCTGTGATGTTGATTTCTTGCATGATTATTTGAATTCTAAGTTAGTGGAAGTCTCTGACCATGATCCTTGGGTTCTGTGGTTTAAATTTTAAGAGCACATATTCTTCTGCTAGGGACACTGTTGGCATACTTTTTTTCATTGTCTCTAGTTACCTGGTTTTGGTTTTGAGAAATGATATGCCACTAAAAGTGCAAAGGCCCTCCTGTAGTTTAAGGATAAGGCCTTATATGAATTCAGCAGATACTCTTTCTTGTTGTTATGTGTTTGAATGCTATATCTAACAGATCCAAGCTTCAATTGCCCAAATATTTCAACGACAAACTGAAGCACTTGTTAAGAGACGCCCAACTGGTAAAGAGACAACTGGGGCATTCATGATAAGGTCGCAACGCTATCATCAGACAATTCCTTCAAGGAAGAGGCGAAACAGCAGAGCCACTGAATTTCAAGGATCTGAAGACAATGAGGAAGAAAATGATGATAATGGAGGTAAGGATTCATCTTCTACTGATGAGCGCTCAACAGAAGTGAGGCACCGCAGGTGCAAGAGACGCCCAGGAATTCGGCCCTCACAGCCTTCGTCATCAACTTCAAATCTAGAGGTTGGTTCTGTTGAAAATGATTTAGAAGGAAGCAGAGAGAACAGAGGAATATCCCCTGGACTTGTGTGGAACACAGAGATGCTTGCTTGGGGGAGGGGTGGTGCTCGAAGTCATACACGGCATGGCAACTCTAGTGCTTGCAACAACAAGAATTCTCGGAACACTCGCTTGTCCAAGCTGGTGGAATATCTTAGAAGCTTAGAGGAGAAAAATGATGAGGTACTTGTTCTAAGCTGCTTTTTGGCTGTACAGTAATGACATATTGCCATTTCCTGGATTTTTCTCTGTCAGAGTTAAACATCTATTCGTGCTATCATGAATGGAATATTCTTTGAAAGTAGGGGTTTAGAGCATGGACTTGATAAAGCAAACATCTTGGTTTTGTAGCTTAAATGGTTTCTGAGCTGGCTGAGATTCAATGGCAGAAAGGGAGATTTTAGTAAAAGGGTTCTGCGGCTGTAACAGGGAGAACAGAGATTTGAAATACTGGTTTCAACAGTTTTACATATGGGTTGCAGGAACAGCAATATTTGTAGGCAGTGAATTTCGATGGGGACAAGGTTGAGACTTAATCAAAATGAGGAAATAATGAAGCTTAATTTCTGTTTTAGTGTTGTGTATATATGTTTCTGGGCTGTCTAGTTTTGAACTTAGGGGACACCTGTGGAGGAAAGAAAATCAAACGCAAGGAATCATATGCAATTGTAAGTCAAAATATCATTTGAAAACAGTATGAAAGATCACATGGACCCTAAGTATCATAGATTGGAAAATGCTAAAAAATTGACTAGCAACTAGAGAAATTGATGCTGTAAATTTTAGAACTCCAAGAAGTACAATTGTTACAGCCGGTCGCAGACAGAACAAGGTGTTTTGTTTCCTAGACTATTGTGATTTTGTTCCTTTTTATCTTGGTTTCTAAAGTAGTAGGAGTTTTAGTTTAGTATGTAGTTAGAACTCTCCTTATTGTTGTAATAATAGTCGCTATTTAAAGCGACAGATGGAATAAAAATAAATTATTCAAAAACCCCAAGAGATTTGGGTCAAAGGAGTCTCAAGTTTCTTGCTCTTTTTGATGAGCTTTATTAATTGCCCAGTGTTCCAATCCATAATCTGGGACCATAACAACAATGGGCTTGAGAAACTCCTTGGAATCTTACAAATTTTGTTGTTTAATTACCAACTACCTCTAATACAGTGGAGTCATAACTTGCATCCACTTAAAACTGACATAATAACAAGGACCTGAACTGCAAAATTAATTATTTGTGCAATCTTCTCATTTTAAATAGCATTGAATGACCTACTTTGCATCCCAATCTCCCATTTGAGCGTCCCTTCGGTTTTTTAATATATTTCATTTTTCTAATTGTGCATTATTTCCTATTAAGACATATTTCTTGTTTGCAGTTAGATATTCACCTCATGCTTGTTTCTTTGGAGAAACTAAGTGCACCAAGTTTGCAGCATCCGTACCTTTGCTGTCGCCCAAGTTTGTCAATTAGACACTTATGTGAAGTAAGATTCTTGTCAATGCTTTATTTATTTGAATGTGTTACTGTAGAACCTTGATTTTGTGTTACTTTTTGCATATGTTACTTTTTCTGTTCTGTTCGTCAAACTTCTTAATTTTCACCAATATTGTCAAGCTTTTCTTAATTTTGTGGTATTCCTGTGCAGTACGTTGCTCACCAAACTCCATTGCGAGCTGAAGATGTTGAAATATTGTTAGTTAAAGGGCATCACAAGCCTGATGATGATCCATCTGCTCTGCATCCTCCAATTTCTGTGGATGAGCTCCAAATTTTGAAAGGACAAGAAACTTTGTCAGGTCTTAAAGTCAATTGCACTTCCAGTAGAGATGGACTGGTGAGTGCATGTCCATATCTATATACTTTGTTTTTTCTTTTGTTTTTTCCCTTTTTGATTCCTTATCCCTTCCCCTGTTTGTTGGCTGTTGCAGATTCTAGCATATCGCCAGAAGGGGAGTGCAAATTTGTGCTAAATTAATGAGATAGGCTGTTTAGTTCTTTGAAACGTAGTTGTACATAAGACATATATTGTGAATCGGATGACATTTGACTTGTTGACAATGAAAATTTTTAATTCACATCAAATGTCGAACTTATCAGGTTTATATTGTTTTTTATACACAAAGAGAAAAGGGAAATTCCATATTGGTTGGTTTTTGATTCAAGATAAATGTGCAAGTGTATAGTTTGTTTTTTTTTTTTTTCATCAGGTATATATCACCAAACTTGGAATGGTGAGGAGGAAAACTAGCAAGATGGAGCCATTATTACTATAAGAAAGATTAATTAAGCTATGTTTCTTTTGTACTGATAATTGGATGAACTTCAATCTGTTCAAATAGTTCTTACAGGTGCAAATTTCAGCACTCGGTTAAATTGTTTTCAATTCTAAACTGAAATTACAAGAAGTTATGTGTACAGGAACTACAAAAGAATATGATGGAAGAAAAAAGAATGGTTCAAGAGTCTTGAACGGCCACCCATTAAAGCCAGGATATCACCTCATACATGAAGCTGGGCTAGACATTGCAGCATTTACCATCATCCTATGTCTTTCTTTCCTTTGGAGCACCCGAAGGTTCGGGGACTTTGGTTTTGTAGTTCCCTTGGAAGATCTGCATGGATTGGCGAGTCATTACGATGTAAAAAAGAAATGAAAAAAGAAATCAAGAATCGTAGCCTTTTCTTACTTTTTGGGGCAGAATGGATGGTCAAAGTTTGGCTTGGGCCTTGCATGAGGAACCATTGTCCTCCTCAATTGCTTCAGTGCCTTCTCCTCCTCTATCTGCAATTTACTATTAGTTTTACATCTGCCTTAATTATAAAGAATGTTCAACGCAGTTTTAATTTAATATTCATACCATCATTGCAGCTTCACTCTCCTCTCTGTATCTTTTGTACTGTTGTTCTTTCTCTTTTACCTACAGAAAACATATCCAAGTTGTTGGAATGAAAAAAAAAAGCAGATTCCACACTTCTCCACTAATTCTTTGTCAAAGAATATGACTGAACTTTTACCTTCTGATCGAATTCTGCTCTATCTACGGCTCTGTTTTCTACATGGAGATTGAATTGTTGTACTTGGGTGAGGGGTTTACGCATTTTCTCTGGTAGTGGAATTGGATCTCTGTACAAGACAAGACCAGCAGTGAGAAAGACGTGCACTCTAAAAGCAACAAATGCAAGGAAACGTTTATGATTACTCTTTGAGAACTGGCTGTGCTTTGAACACCCTCATCTCAGCCTCCTCTTTCTCTATCCTCCTCCTTTCTTCCATTTCCCTTTGCATTTCCTCCTGATGCCTCGCTAAACTCTCCAGAGGGAAAGGCTCTGGTTTCGTGCATGGTTTGGATTCTGGTTTTGGAGGAATCTGCATACATACCCTTGTATTTGCTTTCAATTCATCAACGGTTGCAAACAAAGTGAGATGCATATATTGGAAAGTTTATTTACCACAGGATAGTCAGTAGTATAAGGATATGGGTTAGCCTTTGGCACCCTGGCTCTTTCCTCCTCCATCTGCTTCTGCACCAGGTCCATCACAAATTTCCTCTCTTTTGCAGCTCCTCTTTCCTGTATGAAACGAGCCAGATGTAAATAATGCAAAACCTTGACATTGCTTTATCCAAGAACAAGGGAATAAATGATACCTCTGTATGAAGATGGAATGGATTTGGTACGGTGTTTCTTGGAACTGGATTCTCATGGCGAGGTTCTGAGTATAATGAAAGCTGAAACAAGAAGACAGAGAAGGATGAGATGGTGCCGCTTTCAAATTCCAGGATCAGTTATAGAATTTAGATCCCATCAAAGTTACCTTATCAAACATATCAGCAATCGCAGCTGGAGGTGGCATCCTCTCGCTTGTGGCAAAGTGAAATTCTTGAGGTATAGTGACATGTTTCTTTGTGTTGCAAAAGATCCCCAGCTCTCCTTTACTTTCAAATATCTACACAGGAGGGGATATTGAACGTGATTAGGAAAACTAGGCAGTGAAGTATGGAGTCATGTCCAGTGAGAAAATAGTTGTTTTACCTTCTTGTTCAGAGGTCTTGCCTTGAACTTTGGTACCTTTTCCAGTGCCTCTTTCTCAAGCTCTACAGAACTTTTCACCCTTGGTTGGCGAGCCCTTAAAGTAGTATGAAGAGTAGGAGTTTTAGGTTCGGTGAGATGATTAGGTTTCCACTGGTATTTCTGTCATGAAATTGAAAAGGTGATTACACGAGCACGCTTGATAGGATGAAGAACAAGAAACATTAGATTGCTCTAAAACCTGATGGGACACTTCTGTTGAGGCAACTGAAGCTGATTCTGCATTCTGATTGGCCCTAGCTGTCGTCTCAAGATGAAATTCCTGCAAATTTTGAGAAAGATCAGCCTAACTCTCGTAAATAAATGATTTGAACTTAACCTCCATCTCTTCATCGAAATTTTTACCTGAAATTCGGGTAGTTGTGGTGTACTTCTTGGTAATGCAGGTAGACTTGGACCTTCCAAAATCTTTAACGGATGAAGGTGAGCATGGAAGAAAAATGATAGTTAAAATCCACAAAGGATTAGTGCAAACTAAGCAATAGAAAAAAAAAAAAAAAAACAAAACATTATATATGTACCTTTTTGTTTACTGGTCTTGCTTTGAACTTTGGAATTTTGGCCAACATTTCTTCTTCAAGCTCTGCAGTACTCTTTACTCTGACCGGGCGAGCTCGCTGAGATGTTTCAAGTTCAGGCTCCTTAGGCCTTGTCAATGAAAGTGGAGCTTTCCTCCGATTAACAGAAGCAGCATCACCCTGAATTAGATATGGGGGAAAGGAAAAAAGAAGAAAGAGAGAAGGAAAGAAAAGGGAAGGAAGCATGAGGACTAAGAAACCAAAATAAAAATGTGAGAAATAGGGTATTCGCTGATTACATGTGATGTAGAATTATTTCTGATGTTTGGCAGTGACAGGTCTCTGGTACTTGATTGGAACTTTTTCATCATCTCTGCCATTGAAACAAACGGTGTTGTTGCTTGTTCCCGGACGTAAACCTTTAACAAATAAAATGTGTCATTACGTAGCATTATCTCGACAAACAAACACATAGGAAAACTATCAACAACAAACAAACAAACCTTTCTATCTTCCTTCTGCGTCTTCAAAGCCAGAGATGAGTTGGAATTGCCACAGACACCGAGTTTCGACTTGTGGTGCAATGGTTGGGGGGGTTTCACATTGAGAATCTGATATGTTGACAATAACAACGAATTGTATTTGAGCAAAGAGACGAACAAAGAGTTGTATTTGTAGTTCAAAAACAACTACACATAATTAATCTCCACCTGTCTGGATCTTCCACCTTCCAGCTTCTGCCGCTTGATAGCCTGGTTTTCTTGGGCTAAATGTGTAGTCCCATCTGAACTTTTAACATTCACGTATCTGTGATAGAAAACAAAAAAGTAATGGTGCCCCATCAGTATGTTATTGGTATACAAACTTCAGCAGAAGAAGATGGACAAGAAAGTTTGTTAGGAACCTTCTAACACTTTCTGGTTTGGAGCCTTTAACTCGTGAAGATTGTGATTGAGTCTTTGGCTTCAGTGATGATGGATTCTTAACCAAACTAGCTATGTGTTTAGCTGATTGGTGCTTCTTGGTAGTAGTCAATAGGCCTTCCTTTCGAGAAGACACAGGTAGCTTAGGGGTACAGCAAGTTTCGGTTTTGCTGTTCTCTTTTGTATCAGCAAGTTCAATTTTGACAGGAGAACTTCTGGAGGAAAACAAGAGGTCAAGAGGAGATAATGCAACAAGAAAACTAAGGAAAACAAAAAGGAATCAAAGCACCAGAAAAGCAAACCTTTTGGCTTCTTCTGTGCAGACAGCCTCCTTCCTTTCTTCATCACAAGAACCATTGACAAGGTTTCCGTTGTTTTCTTTGTTTGGTTCATCAACAATTTTCCCTTCCTCCCTGGTTTCAGTGTGGGGCATTTCATCTGATTGGGCTTTAATCTCAGAGGAATTAGCGGCAGATGTTGAACCTGATGATTCTGAGACCTGCAATGCAGATGTTAGATCCGATAGCTCTTTCCAAGTTGCAAATGAAAAATATTAGACCATAAGAGCACAGTTTCATCACCTTCTGCGTTTCGTCTGCTTCACTAAAATCACATAAGCTTTCAACCTTGAATGATCTACCAGACTTAATTCTAGGCATAAAAGCTGCATAATTTAGAGAACAAAAAGGATTGATTAAAGATGAATAAGCAGCAAAACTAGAACTAAAATCTTTGGCATTATATGTATCGTCATAATCATGCCATAAATGCTATAAATTTTTTTGACATAAAAAACTTCACATGCCTTTCGCCGTCTCCATTAAATGACTTCACTAATTTAAAAAGCAACCTTTCATTTTTAAAGGATGTCCATCATAAATTTTATGTCATGTTCCAAGAAAAGGAATGGCTTGGAAATCTGATACCTTCCTACATTTTCTATCTAACCAAACAGAGTGTGCAGTAATCAAAATTTGCAAAATTCTTCGCTCTGTTTCAATCTTTCTCTCCGAATTTCAAATAGAAACGGTTTTAACTCATGAAACAGTTGAATCCATAAAAAAATCACAATATTTTGAAGATACATAAAAAAAAAACCCAAATTTTCAACATCATTATTTAATCTAAAACTCTGAATAGAACCACTCAGAAACCCTAAGTCTAAAACAAAAGCACTATCACCGGTCAGCAAATAACTTCTTGTTTTATAAAGTATCCACAATAATTAATCATAATAAGAAATCATAACAAAAAAATGTCCAATTACATAACCATCTCGGTTCATGAATCCTGCAAAAATGAAGTCAAGAAGAAGAAGAAGAAGAAGAGTAACATACGAGAAGGCGCATAGCTAACAGCTCTTTCGAACCAGAGTTCCGCTTTACTTTGATCTTCCTCCGATTCTCCTTTTGTGAAATCGAAGAATCGCGGGGCTGAGAACTCGTAGGCCTCATCAATCATCGTCATCGCTGTAACGCCTCCGCCGTTGGATTCCTCGGCCACCGCCATCAACAAGTTCAGTTAACAGTGAATCAGAGAGTGGGGGAGAGGGTAAAATTGGAAACTGGGGAGTCTTTAAATTTCCTGATGATAATTGTTAGGAAATAAATGAGATTTCTTTAGTTGTAAATGAAGTTGGAGAAGTATACCGTTATGTTGAAGAAGGGATCTCTAACGGTCGAAAATTTTGAATTCTGGACCCCACTTTAACCATCGGACAGGCCACTCTTTGCATAAAAGAATAGGCGTCCCACTCTCTAACGGTTACATGTCTCTCCTTTCGGTCTGGACTCTGGACGCGTCCCAACGGTGTCGTTTATCTTCAGACCCCTTCATGGTCCATCCCAACATAATTAATTATTAATATTTTTATTAAAGTATAAATCATAAAGTTTACTTTGATTGAGTAAGATTTCGAGTTTGAGTTTTGCAAATGTCGAAAATTAATATTAAAAGAGTTTTACTCCTGTAGTAGATCAATCCGATTTGAACTGAATAATACTATTAGTTATATAAAAAATAAAAAATAAACTTTACGCATAATACATAGAAATTCATGAACAAACAATAAGCAATGAATAATAAAAAGAAACATGATAAATACATGTGGTAATTGAGCCAACTGTGACCCAACTAACTACATTAGGGTTCACAAATAAGAAAGGCACGATCTTCATTTCTTGAGTTAAGTTTGAAGTAGCTAAGCCTAAATGACTCATTTCTTAGCAATCTTGAGTATTATGCTTGTAGTTTCATCATCAATAATGGCTCAAAATGTACAGAATTTCATTGATTGTTTAGATGTGATAATATACTTGAGCTCATGCATAGGTTATATCAATGGCCAAGTAAGAGATCCTGCATGGAATTGTTGCATGGGAGTTGCGGAATTGAATCGATTGGCTAGGCAAAATCATCAAGTCCACAAGATTTGTCAATGTATTGAGCTTGTGGCAGCCATTGTTGATCCTCCTTTTTTGCTCTCTAACATCAATGATCTTCCTATTAAATGCCACACTCATCTCAGTTTCCCCATTTCTATTAACAAGAATTGCTCCACGTAATTATTTCTTGCTTTCATACATTCATTTTTTCACCTTTTAACTTATCGAAAATTTTCAATTGAGCATTTAACCTCTGAAATTTTTGATTTTGCGTAATTAGTCGATTCTTTTAATTTTATGAAAAGAGGTTACCATATATTTGTAAATATGTGATGCATGTAGTCAAGTTATAGGGCTAAATTATGTATCTTTTTCTGTATTTAGGACTCAATTGAACAAGATTTTTTATGACAAGTTCAAGGGGGTAATTTAAAACTGATTAAGGTAAGAAACTGACTAACTTCTTCTTTGTTGGTTTTAATTTGTTGTTTGCAGGGTTCAGTAAAATGATAGATTGTGCAGAAGATATATATACTTTTGGAAAGTCTTCTATTTATAGGCTTTGGATGGTTTTGCCCATGGGATGTTAACTATGGTTAAGCATAACACATACCTAACTAGATGCATTAGTTGGTAATGGAGTTTGTTTTGTGAATCTTCTTAGCCCTAAGATGGTGTTTGATAATGTGGGCATTATCATTAATAAACCGTTTTTAATATTCAAAAGATAATTATACATTACACAAACAGTTATATATTATGTGAAGACAATTTAGCAAAGAGTGTTTCATCAACTACGTATGAAATTGATGCATGAAAATTGCATGGATTGAAGATATCAATCCTTTGTGATATATAATCCACCTCCATACACAACTCTTTTTCATTCTTCTCCTAATTGCATACGCTATTTCCCATCACACACTTTATCATCACCTAACTTAATCCCACAAATTATGAGAAATTGAAGGAACTCTTTTTATAATTAGTGCATGGTGAATAAAAATATTACACTCTAATAGATTCTTTTAGATACAATATAACGACTCATTTTTTATTCATAATAAAAAATTTTGCTAGTTATTTTTAAATATTTAAGAGAGCATTTTTCTTTTTTTTTCTATAAATTTATTCGATGCGAATTCGAATTAATCGAATTAATAAATTTTAAATATTTAACGATTATATATATATATATATATATAATACTGGAGTGAACACTTTTTAGGGTCCCCTGAAAATAGTTTTTTTTCTTTTTTCCTGGAGTTCTTAAACAATTATAATTTACCATACTTTAAATGAAAAACAAACTCAATAAATTAAAATAATGTGATGTTTCAGGTAATCAATACGTACTAAAGCAATATTATTATTTTCTTCAATTTTCAAAATTTAGACGTAAAGTATACTATAAAATACTTATATATATACTGTCCTTTCCTCACAATCAAGTCAGCATATATATATAGTAGCATAAATATATAATAATTAACGTTAACACCATTTAATTTAAGTCTCTATACACAAAAAGAATGGGTAGCTTTCATGGGTATTTGGTGGTATTATCGATGATTCTACTAGCTTTAGCAAAACCAAAAATGGCAGAAGGGGTGTTGTTGCCAATGGCTACATGCAATCCTACATTCAAATTATTCCCTCCTTGCTTGAGTTTTCTCACCGGTGAATGTGATGATCCATCTGTTAAGTGTTGTTGGGGTGTTTTCGCACTCAATTCAATTGCTAAGAAAGACAAAAAGAATCCTTGGTGGATTTGCAATTGCATTGAATATATTGTGCAAGAACATGATATCAAATTAATCGAGGACCGTATTGAAAAACTTCATGATAAGTGTAACACTCATCTTAGTTTTCCGATTTCCGAAAGGATGGACTGTAATAAGTAAGTGCATACATATATTTAATCTATTTTTTTTTTATTTTTTTCATCCTAGAAATTTTATTTATCAAGTTTTACTATAACCACATATTTTTTTACGAAACATTCATCATAATATATCTAATTCATGCATAATATCAAGAAAAATGGTGGCAAACTTTTGATTGCTACTTAGTATAAAAGGTATTTAAAAAATATCAAAAATTTAGATATTTATATAAACTTTTGATTGCTACTTAGTATAAAAAGTATTTAAAAATATCAAAAATTTAGATATTTATATATGTGTATGAGTAAGCAATCATGGCATATATGTTTAATTGGAATAAATTCAATTTCGAGGGAGTTAAAAAATAGAAATAAAAATACACTGTCGTGTTAAACTAATGAATTTTATAATTAGTTTTATGTTTGTGAAATCAAATTTTTATTTATTTTCTTTTACGTACACATTTCATGAATAGATTTATTAATAAGTAATTTTTCTTGGATTGTACAGGATTTTGCATCACACAAAGAGTTGAAGCAGCCCAATTGATTAAGAAGCTATAAGTGGATTATATGTTTAATGAAAAAGAAATTTAGAATATTATATGTAGCCTCGGATGAATGGCAATAATATTAATTATTCTTGAAAAATAAAATAATAAAAAAGATATTGGTCATGTAACAACAATGAGAACATTATTATCAGTAATTCAAGGAGCATCATCTTTACATGTACATAAACATTAATTAATTAATATATATTTTTTTAGTAATTCTATAAATATCACAATCCAATCGAGCATTGATTATCTTTAATTAAGAAAATGGTACGTCTTCTTTCGTCTATGATAATCTTTGTTATGGTGACACTGGGTGGGTATAAATCAACAAAAGGTGAAGATGAAGAATTTTGTGCACACGTGTTCACAGAATTCTTTGCATGCATATATTACGTAGCAGGGATTAATTCTGAGGAAAATGCACCGACGAGGGACTGCTGTGTTGGCATTGAAACCCTAAATAGAAGAGCAAGAAGGCATGAAGAAAACAGAAGCAAAATATGCCAATGCATAGAAGATATTGCTTACACTCTTAATTTACCCTATTTTTCATCTCCAGTTGCTTCTCTCGGACAAAGCTGCAATTTGCAATTGGGTTTTCCAATTTCTAATGCCATGGATTGCTCTTCTTGATTCCTAATTATTAATTATTTAATTACTAGTTCATATATTTGGTAACAAAAATGCTCTATTTTAACTAGCACGCGGGAATAAAATTGTTCCATTTCATAACATATATATAGGAATAAAAATACCGACACCTGTTATTTTTTGATTGGTTGTTGTTATTTACATTTGCCTCGTAGATATTTAATTAAAGGCTAAAAGTGCAATTCACTCTCTAAAATTTTACGAAAAAAGTAATTGATCCCATAATATTTATTTTGGTGCTATATTCTTCCTAAAATTTACAAATTAAAATAATATCACCCAAAAACTGATGGATCCCTTATTTTGATTATTTTCGTCGGTCGACTACTGACATGATATCGAAATTATGCTAAAAAAAGTATCATGTGATAAAACTCAAAGTGCAAAATTTTTTTTAACTATTTCAAAAAAAGCAATTTACTTTCTAAAATTTGCAAATTGGAGCAATTTAATTTTTGTTGACATGTCATATTTACGCCACGTTAGTAGTTGATTGATAAAAAATAGTTAAAATAATGGATCCGTCAGTTTTGATGTAACATTATTCAAATTTATAAATTTTAAGAGGAATATTGCATCAAAATAAATATTATGAGGTTAATTGCTCTTTTTGTTAAATTTTAGAAGGTAAATTACACTTTCAGCCTTCATTAAGCTTCATTAAAAGAAGATATTTTTAACTATTTAAGTGACTTTGAAGGTAAATTTTAGAATGAAAAGATAAAATTGATGCAATTTTAGAATAACTTTTTAGTTTTTACTTTACCCTAATATAACAGGAACCTGCTTGATTAGGGCATATTGCCCTTTTTTTTGCAACTTTTTGCAAATTTTCTCGAATTCATTTTACAGATATTATTATTTTTTGCATTTCATTTTATGTGTCACTTTTATTATAATTAAAAAATAATAATTAAATTTAAATTTAATATTAAATTATGTAATTTTAATTAAATTATTAAATTTAATTGGTCATAAATAAATCATTTTTTATTAAAAAATAACATTAAATTATATTAAAAATTTAAAAATAATATATAAATAAAATTTAAATTTTATTTAAAAGACTGGCATATAACAAAATAACATATAATAGAACAGAGGAAGTGCCTTTCAATTCGGAGAAAGTTAAATAATTGTATATCACAATGTGGCAAATTCTGGGTGGACCATCTTATCCAATCATTAACTTAATCAACTATTTATATGTTCACATACTGTAGATTCCTATTTGTCGCGGCAATCATTTCATATAATACATATATATATAGCTTTTACTTTTATTTTGATTGTGATATGTGGAGCTAACTTTTATTATCCATAAATTTGAAGGGAGTCAAAATTCCATGTAGCCCTGCTATAACCATTCACTATAGTCAGAAAATAATAAGCATCAAAGGTGAACTAATTTCTATCGGGTTCCCAAATATCTGTGTGTATCAACTCAAAAGAAGATGATGTTTTAATGCTGCTAAAAGGGAATGGATTTCTCGTTTGTTTAGCTAAAGGATAAACGTCACAAAATTCATGTTTTCGGCCAAAGACAAATATTTCAGCACAACCATTGAGGGATGACCTAACCTTTTATGCTAAATATTCTAGTTCATAGTGATTTTATTTACTAGACAGACACTGAAGCTATCTACCTTGATAGGGTCATCATGCAAAGAAGAAAGATTGCATGAATTTGGAAAAAGAAAGGAATTACTGCTAAAAAATAGAGATTGTCAAGCACTCTGCCTTTTGCCAGGATCTTTTCAGTCTTCAGGTCCTGTAAAAGGCAATAGGTAGGATAAAAAGTACATTTAGCAGTAGGAGATATGGTTAGTTTAATCACAAACAACATATTATGTTTAAATTTTGGCATGCAAAGTATATTTTTCAGTAGCAAGTGAGGACTCAATTTTATATTTTCTATTTTATGTACCTCTGCTACTATTTCATTAATCATATAAACCTTTGTTATCCGTGTAACATCATGTAACTCATCAAACATATTTTTATCAACACAAATATGCGTTATTGCACCTGAATCAACTATCCAATTCCGTAAGCTACTTTGATTATTTTTGAAAGAAAAAGAAGCCACTGCAGACATACCTGCATATTTTTCCTAAATATAATTCGTGTGTTGAGTATCCATAAGTTGCTTCCCTTTAAGAATTTTACTTAGTTCCTGTTGAATCAACTCAGTCAAAGCTTGATAAGTGTTTTGTTGCACACCATCATCCACTTCATCAAAAGACGACTCCCAAGTGAATCTTTTTCGCCTTGCCTTTGTCATTACCTCTTTTCTCCTTAAGTTCTTTGTGCCACTCAGGGTACCCATGCAATTTAAAACAAGTTTTCCTTTCATGTCCCTCATTCTTACAATAATCACAAAACTTGTCCGCCTTTCGCCTATTTTCTTTCTTCTTGGTTGCATATCTCCTAGCATTCTGCTTATCTCTTGCAATATTTCTTGATGACATCGTACAGGCTTCAAGATTCTATATGTTCATCATGTGTATTTATTTTTGCCTCTCGATTTTGAAAACCATAGAATACACCTTATTGACAGTAGGCAAAGGATTTGTGGCTAACAACTGACTTCTAATATTGTCATATCCCTAATTGAGTCCCATAAGGAATTGTAAAACCTTCATTCTTAATTCGATTTATTCTAGTTTCTTCTTCAAGTCACAAGTACATCTTCCACAAGTACAAACAAGCATAGGCTGTAATCTTGCCATTTCATCCCAAAGTTTGTGAATTTTTAAGTAGTAAGTAGTAATTGAACTATTGCCTTGTTCAGTCATACCAATATCTCTCTGGATCTGGTAAATCTATGGTGTCTTATTATTGTCTTCGAATCTTTCTTCAAGCTCATCCCAAAGAATCTTTGAACTAGTACAATACACAAAGGTATCTGCCAATTCTTTGTTTATCGAGTTCAATATCCACTGTTTTATCATACAATGTACCTTCCCCCATCTTTTATATTGGGTATTATTCATTTTAGAAGCAATTAGGGATCCATCAATGAACCCTAACTTGCCTTTGGCCTTAAGAGAATTCATTATCGAAATGCTTCAGCTCAAGAAATTATTACCTATTAATGGCGTCGTAATAAGCACCATACCAGGATGATCAGAACTGTGAAGCTTCAGTGGATCTTCGTCGACCTCAACAATATGAGTTGATTTTCTAGCAGTTGCAACTTCATTGATTGCCATTTCTTGAAAACAGAATCGTTCCAAGGAAACAACAGATCTCGAAAAAAAAGCAAGAATTAGTAGAACAAATAGTCTCTCAAATCCAAAACCGAACCTGAGAGCTCTGATACCATGAACAAAGCAAAGCAAAGCTTTGATAAAGAAAATAGGGGAAGAAAGAATATCAGGAATATTATTCAATGTAAACGGTAGTGTTTGTTTGTATTTATACAAGGCTGACAAAAAAGACTAACTACCTTTATACATCACCAAAAAAATTTTTACACATCATCAAATTATAAATAATATATACAATCCTACAATACCAGATTGTCTCATACTTAAATACACATTATACTTCTAAAATTCTCTTACTATTTTTTCTCTCTAAATCTCTTACTGGCTTAAATATTTGAGTGCTAACAAGCGATTCAACCGGATTAGCCTTTTTTCTTTTGCATATTCCAAATATTGTCCAATCCGACTAGATTTTGCTACCATTCTCATTCTAACACGACATCGTTTTGACTACCATAACAATCTATACTCTTGTAAAATCTCCGGATCTATCACTAATATTAGATAAATCATCCCATCACATCCTCATTAATCCGAAAAAGTTTTAACTTTTATTCTCCTCTAATTTTTTTGTTCGGATTCTTCTAAGTAATGATAATTATGTTACTAAGTGTCCACCTTAGGCAAATAAAATAAACTTTTAGAGCAATTCCACCGACTAAGTAGTTTTTGTCTCATTAAGTAACAAATTGTAATTATACAATGTTATATATTCTAACTTGTAATCAATATAATCTCTTTCTATTCCTGTTACAGTATATATTGCATCCAATGCAAAAAAGTCTGTTTGCCGAAATATTATTGAAAAATTTATATCTAGATTCGTGATTTTTTTTATTCAGAAATTAATGTAAAGAGGTGTTAAATGTTATAAATATTTTTCTACCAATTAATTCTTCAATTACGTTATTTACTATGACATTTTAATATTGACCGTCACTGTTAATTTCTTTTAATACAAATTAAAAAAAAAATATCGATAATGTACAAATAAAATTATATAATTTTACAATATATAAATATACATTTTATTATTCATTTAATCTTTATTTGTTAATTTTTTCTAAAATTCAAGTCTAAGTAAGTATTTGCCTATTAACTAACAACATAAAATATAATTAGCTCTCCATAAAAGTAAAAAATAAGAGAAATCTTATACTTGTAATTTCTATAATTACGTTCGTAAGCATAATATTGCTTCCTCTAGGAATAATATCTTCTAATTATATTATTAAAATGAAAAAAGAAATTAAATTTCTATTATAATATTTTATCCGTTTTTTTTATCTGTCATATTTATTATTTTCACTATAATTAAAAAATAATAAATAAATTTAAATTTAATATTAAATTACTTGATTAAAATTAAATTATCACATCTGATTGGTTCTAACTTTATCGAAAAAAAATAAATTAAATTATATTAAAAATTTAATAATATCAGATAAATAAAATTTAAATTTTACTCAAAAGTTATAGATAAAAAAAAATCTCTAACGAAGTACTTTTTAAGAAAATAACATATCAGAAATTCTTGAATGCAAACTGCAAAGAAAATATCATGGGACTTAAATGTTAAATTTTTTTTTTGGGAAAAAAATATTAAATTTTATTAAATAGTCTATTGATAATTATTAAACTATTTAGACGTAACAATGAAAACCAGGTATAAAAAAACTATATAAACACTCTTAATAAATTAATATATTGATTAAAAATAATAGTTATTATAATAAGCAGGTGGAATATAATAAAGTAATGGAGGTTAGAAAGGTCGTCGACAAGAACGCGGTTGTTAAAGGAACAGATCAAGAAAAGAACGCGGCCGGTGTGCCTAAAGTCATCGGCAGCTCACGTGTCCTCTAGTCATACTTCAACCATAAATATTAATTTTATTTTATTTTATTTTTAATTTATGAACTTGATCACGACCTTAGCAAACAAGCACCTCTCTTTCTTCTCAAAACGGATAATTTGAGCACCATGAATGGCAAAGAGATTCTACACAAGATGAAGGTAACTGGGTTTTCTTTATTTTCTTTTATGGCTCAACTTCACTAACCATTTCTAGTTTTTTGAGGTTGTTGTCTTTTAATTAGTCAGGTCTTGTATTCTGTAGTGTGGTTTTGAACTTCAATAATCAGTTTAAAAGATTAGTTTTTCATTCTTAAAGATTGTGACTTTGTAAGAGTTTGGATAGAAATGTCTGTTTCATAGGTAGAAGGAAGGAGGGTTAAAAGAAGAAAGGCTAATGTTATTGAGATTAAGCTTTTTAGCTGTTCATTTTGGTGGCTTGTGTTTTTTTGAGATTGTTGTCCTTAGTTATCTCTTTTTTTGTTTTTTGTAGTGTGATATTCGACTTCAATAATTAGTTAGAGGGATTGCTTTTTTTATTGAGAAATAGTTTGACTTCACAAGAGTCTGTTCCCATTTTGTTTCTTGGCTGAAGAGAAGGGGTAAGAAAGGCTGATCTTTTTGTTTTTCAAGATATTGGGGATACAACCAAATCTAAGAATTGGTGATTCTGGCCCTTTTATGGACCGTAAGTTAGATTGCAATGAGAACTTGATAGAAAATTGATTGTGCACAAGGTTTTTGCTCTTTGAATTCAGTGAATCATTATTTCTCAAGTGTGCTTCAGATATAGCTTAGATCCCTTTTTGGATGCATTCTAACCTGCCGAGATGCTTCAATATTATGATCATTAAATGCTTAATTCCTAGTTATTATTGGTTGATCAAAGAAGATCTTGTGTAAAGCTAGCTTTTTAGTTTAGTGGCTCCAAACTTTTAGATTTATGGCTGGCCGTGAAGTTTGGTGCCTCCTAGTGACACTTGAGTCTTCACATTAATGTTAAATCAATTACAGGAATTCTTCTCCTTTTTTAATTTGGTTTAAGTTTTGTGCAAATTCAAGTCAGCGTTCATCTTTTCTATTGTATAACAATTAATATAACAAGGGCCAGAAATATCTTTCGGCTAGATGTTCCTGTTGTAAACTCTGTTTGATGAATTGACCACTTACTTTCTGTCAGGTGAAAGCCGGATTTGGTTCATCATCTGAAACAGGAAAAGGGAAAAGCAAAATCTCAAAGCATATTACACCTGGTTATCATTTGGTGAAAGGAAAATCAAATCATGCCATGGAAGATTACTTAGTTTCCGATTTCAAGCAAGTAAACAACAACGAGTTGGGTTTATTTGCAATATTCGATGGTCATTTGGGCCATGATGTAGCAAATTACTTGCAAACCCATTTGTTTGACAATATATTGAAAGAGGTACTTGTACTGATTTATTTGATTTAATTCATTTCTTGCATTTGGTTCATCTGCAGTGTTTATTGTAGTCCCTTGCTAATCTTTTTGAGACCAAATGCTTTTTGATTGGCAGTTCTCAAGATTGAAATTTGTTTTGTCTTTTTTCCTGTTCTTTTTGCAAGCAGCATGACTTCTGGACTGATACAGAAAGTGCAATAAGGAGAGCTTACCGTACAACAGATAATGAAATTTTGGAAAAAGCATTTGTATTGGGAAAAGGGGGATCAACTGCTGTTACTGCAATTCTAATCAATGGTCAAAAGCTGGTAATAGCAAATGTGGGAGATTCTCGGGCTGTTTTGTGCCAGAAGGGTGTTGCCAAACAACTATCTGTTGATCATGAGCCAAGCAAAGAAAAAAATGTGATCGAGGGTCGTGGTGGTTTTGTATCAAACCTTCCCGGTAGGTAAACACACAGTTTAATAGTTTCTTTTTTAAAAAATCAAAGCTATGAACTTTTGGATTTCCAAATATGGTGGCCAGCGAGTCCATTTCATCTCAAAAGCTTGCTATTTTGTAAATGTTTTTTGCCAAGTATTTCAAGCTCGTATCTATTTGGTAGAGATGAATCTGGTGGCCAGGTCTTGCAATTTTTTGACCAGCAGTCGGTTAAAAGAAACATATTAAGCAATATCTATTTATAAGGGAAAACAAGCCTTAGAACAAAAGTCACAAGTGATGTCACTTGTAGGAGATGTTCCACGTGTTGATGGACAGCTAGCAGTAGCAAGGGCATTTGGTGATAAGAGCCTGAAGATACACCTTAGTTCGGAACCTGATGTGGATAAAGAAGCCATTGATGATGACACCGAGTTCCTCATTTTGGCAAGTGATGGGATATGGAAGGTCAGTCAGTCAATCTCTATAACTTAGTATAATGTTAGTAGTGTTTTGTAAGAAAGATAGGAAGATGAACTTGTGAAATGAGACTAGTAATAACAAACAAGGAAAAATCAATTCTTAACTTTAAAATTCAACCTTTGTTTCCCACTTTAAAAAGTCATAAGATCAAATTATATATTTCTATATTCTGATATAGGAAATAATCTTGCAGGTGATGTCAAATCAAGATGCTGTTGATGCTATCAAAGACATAAAAGATGCTCATTCAGCTGCAAAGCACTTGATAGAGGCAGCAGTTTCCAGAAAAAGTAAGGATGATATATCTTGCATAGTTGTGAGATTTCAATAGTAGTATTCACAAGTAATCGGAGATTGAAATCCGTTGGCATGTATGAAATTCAATAGTACGACATGTGGATATTAAATTTGTTTCCTTTGTAGTTGTAGAAATGGCCAGAACTTGCCACTTTTTTGTTGCATGTACCATAGAGGAAATAAAGAAACTGCAAATTTTCTTTTGAATTTTTCATATTTGTTGAATCCATGAAATTGTTAAGTGCTTGTCAGGTGCAAAAACAGCTCTTCTTGTCTTCTGTATGGTATGATTGCTAAACTAAATTGGAGAAGAGAACTTTAGAAGAAAATGTTTTTATTCTCGTGTATTAGGCTTATATAAGACATCCTACATTATGAACTTTTCCTAGAAAAGGGAAACTATCTTCTTTTCCACCCATTTAGGGAAATCTCCATTTAAAGTACTTGCTTAACACTTTTTGATGTGTTTGATGATAACAAAGGGCAGACATAGAATACAGAAAATAGCAGTTTGACACTGTATAATCATTAGGATTTCAGAAAATTGTAGTTTGACACTGTATAATCATCAGGATTATGTCGATTCCTATATCTGTGCAAGCTTGTTTTCATAGGATTAGACAAGCGTAGTATTCATCAGGATTGAAATATTTCCAGGGCACAAAGTTCACTAAATGTCAGTGTCCTCTGAACTAGTATTAGTCATTGCACTAGTGAACTTTTCCGGTCAATTTGCAGACTTGTGTGGGCTAATTCTGCAGAAAAGAAACCAGGTTAGAATTATTCGTGTTCGCGTGCAGATGTATAAAACTGTGTGAAGAGAGGGAGGAAGGAGGGGAGAAACTCACATTGACAATCCATGTCATTGGAGATGGGGAATTTTGGCTTCACACTACACTTGCCAGCAAGTGCAGTGATGCGAGATGGATGTAATGGCATGCCTTCCTCGTAGACCATGTCCTCGATGCACTGGCAAATATGCCTTTTACCTTCTTTTTGTTGTGCAATCTTATTGAGGTCATTGATCTGACTGCAACAACCAAATGAGGGTGATGATTAAACCCCATGTAGGAAGTTCAGACATGGAAGGAAGTCCCATACCACATCTGCACAATTGGGATCTGCCCATGTCTGAGCATTTATGGACTTGAAAACTAGAGTTAAAACTATGAGAAGAACAACCTCAAGCTTCATTGCCTGTTTTTATGAGTACTTTGATTGAGTCAAGAATTAAAAACATAAAAACTTTATAATCATGTCTTTTCAAGTTGCTTTAATATTGGTTTGGGTAACCCATGTTTATATCATGCATATTTTGTGCTTCCATGATTTGCTGTATAGGTGAACAGCCATGCTTCCCACATAAAAAGACTGTTCTGGCCTATTGGGCCTGGGCCTGGGCCCATTAATGGACATTTCAGAAAGAAGTTTGTGGTTAATGGATTAGAATACTAAAATTGTGCCCTTTCGTTGACATCTAAGCTATGGATTTTAATATTCCTTTTTCTTTATTTAGGATGCGTTGGGATGCGTTCGGGGAGGATTTTATTTTTAATTTTTAATTTTTTTCCCAAAAATAAAACTAAAACATGTTTGACAGATTTTTTTCCGTTTTGATTTTTGCAAAAATTTAAGAGTTATTTCACACCAAAAATATAAATTAGAAATATTTAAAATATGATTTTTAAAATTTTATTTTTGTTAATAATTTACAATTTTACCGAACGTACCCTTAATTTTTATATAGTTTATTAATTTTTAAGTGATTTGATTAGAGACGAGACTTATATTCGGTCATAAACGAATCCACCTCAAAGCGGCATATAGCAAAATCCGGCCCATAACATTTTGCTTTGGGCCCAATGTTTGCAAATCGACCCACTTTTTCTTTAAACTTATCCAAATTGATGAAGTTATTATTTTTATTTTTATATATTAAATCATAGCCAAATACTGAGAGATTAAATAGACATTTTTCGATCTATCCCATAAAATATTAAATAAACATCAATAATTTAATGAAATTTAATAGAAATCATAAACAAAGAATTGATAAAGTAATGTGTAAATTCAATTAAAAATTGGATTATTGGGTGCAAGGTATGCATGCATGATTATTCAGGGAATGAACCAGAATAGTCTAGGAAAATAAAATTGTTAGTAATAGTTTTAATTATATTAAAAATATTAGATATTAATATATTTATTTTGTCACATAGTGGGACTTCAAAATCCAAGTTCATCGGCAATACGACTCTTTTGTACTTCATTTATGTCACTTCATCATGAAAAATCTTAGGGGCTGTTTGGATCAATGATCTTATAGGGACTCATATATAATTGATAACATAAAATTACCATAATTATTAATGAAAGAACTTTAAAGGTATACAACAAAGAAATTTATGAGATATAATTTATTCTTGTTTATATATATTATATGGTACAGATAAAAAAAATTTAATATAATTTTAGATGGAAAAAATATGTATAATTAATTTTGAAAATTGCTTGTATTGTACACTATTTTCTTAATAACCATGCTAATAATATATATTTAGAACGAAAAAATAAAATTTAAATTTATATAAAGTAATAAGATTTTCAACCATATAAATTTTTGTAAAATTTTTAATAAAATAAATTTTAACAATATATATATATATATATATATATATATATAAAGCAACTCAATAAGTGGACAAAATGAAATTTACCCATCCAACAAAGCTCAAAACTCAAGAACACAAAATCCAAAAACTGGACCAAAGAAAAAAAGCCAAAGCTAATGCATACACATAGCAATGCATTGTGTGCTATGAATTATGAAAAGTTGACACCTATTCCATTTTGCATGTTCGTCCCAAATACCATGAAGCCACGCAATTCTTCTCCATGCTTTTCTTTCTCTCTCTAAGCCTTCATTTTCTCTCTCTACCCCACCTATATATCTCTCTCCTCTTTCTTCTCTTCTTCTTCATGATCATCTTTCTCTCCCTTCCACTCAACAAAATCAGGAAAATGAGCACAGCTTGTGCTGCTGATCAACACAAGTTCTCTCCTTCTCACCAACTCTCTTCTTCTCCTCATTCCAAGAAAAACTTCAAAGATTTTCTTGAAATCCCGCCAAGAAAGCTTCTTTCCAAGAAAATTATTCAAGAAAATCCTGATATCTCTTCTTATGAGTCCAATCTCCATAAATTCTTGCCTTCCAACAATGGCGGAGACAATAGCCACGAAGAAGAAGAAGATGATGATTTAGATCCCTACTCTTCCGATCATTTTCGGATGTATGAGTTCAAGGTTCGCCGGTGCACTCGCAGCCGTAGCCATGACTGGACAGACTGCCCCTTCTCCCATCCAGGCGAGAAGGCTCGCCGGAGAGACCCTAGGAAGTATCATTATTCCGGGGCAGTCTGTCCGGAGTTTCGCCGGGGTGGGTGTAGCCGTGGCGATAGCTGTGAGTTTGCTCATGGAGTTTTTGAATGTTGGCTTCATCCTTCTCGTTACAGAACTGAAGTTTGTAAAGATGGAAGAAATTGTAAGCGTAAAGTTTGTTTCTTTGCTCATTCTCCTCGCCAAATTCGAATCTTGCCGGAAATTTCTTCTAATTCAAATTCTCCTAATTCACCTAACTGTAATTCTTCTATTACAACTGGCCATGGCGGTGGTTGTTGTTTAGCTTGTCATTCTGTGCTGTCTTCTCCAACTTCTACCTTACTTGGTATGTCTCATATGTCGCCGCCATTGTCTCCGTCGTTGTCTCCACCGCTGTCGCCGGCATTTTCGAGGTTAAGCAAGATTAGGTGTGGTCTGATGAGCTACAAGGATGTGATTAATGAGCTAATGAATTCTCTGGAAGCTATGAATTTCCATGAAACAGGTAATAATAACAGGAATTTTAACAGTAATTCAGGGATTGATAGTTCTTGTTCTTTCAATGGAGATGATCATCAGCAACAATTTGTTCTTTATCCTTCAACTCCAAGCCCAAATTCTGCTAATTTTTTCAGTGGAGATTATTCAAGAAAAGCATTTCTTGATGAAAAAATTAGAGTTGGTGATCATAATAACAACTGTAATGGAGATTATTCATCATTAGCTTCATTTGATCCTGATCTTGGATGGGTTAATGAGCTGTTGAAGTAGAGTTCTTGAAGAAGAAGAAGAAGAAGAAGTAGTTGGATATGTACATAAGAGATGAGCCCCAGCCATATATATATATATATATATATATGAGATTTGGCGTAAATTATTTATTTGGTATTATTGCTTTTTGAATTAATTAAGTTGTTGGTAATTAAGTTTGTGAAGGATTTTTTTTTTTTAATTTCTCTTGAAGAAGAGAATTTGTTAATCTATTTTCTTTGTTTGATGTAGTTGAATTTCATCGTATGTCAATACAGCAAGAAATTAATTAATAAATTTTCTTTCTTTTTTTAAATAATTCTCTTGAAAAGGAATTGTAATTTTCTTCCTCATATATATATATGGATTAATTAAGATATTTTTTATTTATTTGTAAATTTGAGATCTGAATGCCAATCTCTATGGTATTACGTGGCAAGCATGCATGAAGTGAAGAGACTTCAGCTAAATATATATATATATATATATATATATATATATATATATATATATATATATATATATATATATGTCACTCTCGCGAAACTTCTGTTTTTTCTTTTCCAGTGAATTGATTTCGTAACTTAGCTATATATATTAACATACATAAATTAGCTCGGGAAAACAGGAAAAACTGCATAATATTAATCATCTCTCACAATATTAGGACATAAATACATAGAAAAGAAAGAAAATTGTTGGAAATCCAAAATAATCTAACTAATATTATTAATATTTTCAACATAATTTCAAGTCCTAAGTGTTGGAAATTGGAGATTCAAATATAAACTGGGTTGTTATTTGTATCCGATAACGTTTTTCACGGCTTTTAAAATATATGAAAACAAAAAATTTCTTAAAAATTTTTCATGAGAGAAATCTCCCACTGTCAAATCAGAAAAAAACTTTAAAAAATATATTTTGAAAGTAGAATTGATTAAAAGAAAAAAAAATATTTATATTCTATATATTTATTGGGATAGGAATTCTAGCTAAAATAGGATTAGGTTTCTTAACTAGAGAGGATTTCTAGTGTCAACATAACTTTTCTTAAGAAGAAATTCAATTTGATTAGAAAACTGGACTAATATTTCAAAATAGAAGTTCTACCTAATTTAGGTAATTGGAAGTTCCTTTTTAAGTATGATTTTTTAAAATGATACCGTTGGGATATCAATTCGGATTTGGAGCTAATCGGATGACTGGACGGGATCATTCGAGGGAGCCCGGTTGCCCAGTTCGGTTATTATAAACAAATAAAGACACTTTTAATTGTTAATAATTTTACAGCTAAATGTTTGTTGTTGGGATAACATGAATGAAAAGAAAAGAAGTGAGGCGAAACCAACAACTCATTACGTACTGCTTGTATAACTTTATGCAAGAAGCCATTCAATTCAATGGAATTTTGGCAACGAAATGTAGTTATTTCTTGCCAAATAAATTGATCTTGCAATAATAATTGATAAATTTTGAAATATCAGAAATGAAAAATATCGGATGAAAGATTAATCCGATCTAATTAGCAAAACTAAATAGAGATCTATTTAGCCTTGCTGATCAGATCGAATTACTCTTCCAAAACCAGATTGGATTACTCTTCTATGCGATTTCCCTCATTTATGATATTTCAAAGATTTATCAATAATTTTATTTTTTAAAGAAAATTTGACGTTAATAAAGACACAGCAGGACAATTGGAGTACATATAATAATGCATAGATTCCCTCATGAATGCACTGACCAACTCAAGTTTTGTAGTAGACGAGTGCACCATCAAATCTCTAGGTCACATTATGAGCTTATTTAATCATTCTCCTATTTTGGCTCCAAACCCTATTTCTCTTTTCCTACCTCATACTATTGTATACATATGTAATTCCTTTAGAAAATGAGAAAATTCTGAAATAATAATTAATTTAACCCTTAAATTCATTACCAAAATAGACTTAAGTATTAGGGTTTTTTTTTTATTTTTGAGATTTTTTTTTTTTTAAAAAAAAAACTTAGAGTTTTAGTGTAACAGTAAAAAAATTGAGAAATTACGTGTTAAAAATGGCATTCACTGTACCGTTTTGTATCAGTATAGAACTCATGTCCACTTTTTATTTTCTTGTATAAAAAATGACATATTGGAATGCTTTGTTTGTAGCGTGAAACAACCATATCTAATGGAAAACGGCAAGGTACATTGCCCTTTTTTATACAAATTTTTTTTCATTTCCAAATGCATTGAGGCAGACTTGCTCCTAAAAATGTGTTAATTAGCTAGTATATAATTTAATTCAACAAATAAAAAATTTAATTAATTATTTGTAAGTTTAAAGTTTAAATTTCTTGCTCCTCAGTCGTTCCACTGACCTAATTAATCTGAATTTTTATCTGATTGGTCTATAAACGAAGCCATAGTTTTTTTTAAAAAAAAATGGGTGCACGATCACATCTTACCCCACTTTAATTTAAAGATGCTTCACAATTAATTAATTTTTGGCATTAAAAAAATCGTCAAAACATAGCCATGCAACTAGATTTCCTACTAACATTTAATATGAGACATGGAGATGGTGATCATTGTGATAAAGGGCCATGATCAAAGCAAGCATGTGCAGAGTGATGAAACATATAATAATCAACTATTTTTTTCTTTTAAAAATAAATGAAAAGATAATTCAATACGTTAAATGTGCCGAATGCATATAAATTATTATCGATATATTTCTATTAATGGCACGAAATGATATATCTTATATAGGAAATGAATATATATGTAAAATAAAAAATGAAATGATGTATCTGGCTAAATAATGGCATATAATTTGTTTCCTAGGCAGGATACTTATCTGAAAGACAGCAAGGATTGTGGGGAAGGACACACCATAAGGGAGTGTTTGGAATGGCACATAATTTGGTAGGGCAATAAGATGGGTGAGTGCAATGTTGGGGTTAGGTGATGGATTCACAAGAAATGGTGTGGGTATGGGGAGGCAGCCCATGCTAAAATGATCCTTTTCATAAGCCAATTTTGGGGTCCCCCACCCTTCACCTTTAGGGTTTGGGGCTCACCAATTTCTCCACTCATTTATTCGTTCTTCAATGCTCTTTATGTGATAATAGGCCCATACCTTGTATTGCCTGTAACTCATCACTACATTTCACCTAAGGTATGGGATGGAAAATTTTCGTTCCCGGTGAAAAATCGTTCCGAATAGAGCGAAAATTGTCGAAAATTTTTTTCATGAAGACGAAAATGAAAAAAAAATATTTTCTGACATAGAATTTAGAACACAAACGGAAATTGTGATTCCTACCTCCGAAATTTAGTAATTAAATTTAATTATATTTATATAATTTAATTTTAAATTATATTTAATTTTTATTTTATCAATTATTAAAATTTATATAAATTTAATTTGTAATTAAATTTATATTTTTTTAATTATTAAATATTATATGTCAATTATAATTAATCATTAAATATTATATTTTAGTTATAATTATATTTTTAAAAAAAAATAAAATATTTTTTATACAGAGACGGGGATGGAAGAAATTTTTTCTCCGAAATATTTTCGGAAATGGCCCTGCCCCCTCACCGGCAGTAGGAGGTAGCCATTTCCCGTTCCGGCCCGAGATCATCCTTTACACCTGTACATATAGACTGAGTAAAGTCAACATTCTCCAGCAGGCTGAACATTTAGGAGGGCCAATAATAATCTTTACAATCAGTTTTATATATATATAGTTAGGAAATCACTTCACTGGAAAAGAAAAAACAGAAGTTTCGCGAGAGTGTGTATGTATATATATATATATATTTCAGACTCATGAGGAAAAATAAAATCTTAATTCTGAGAAGGTTCTAGAGGCTGGTACAAATGGAGCTCAGAGGAGATTTCTGGATAGAATCCTAGGATCTAGTGGTAAGAAAATTCGCAGATAATTCTTGGTCACCTACCCAAGTTTGTGAGGCAGATTAAATCAAAGGTTAAATTATTTTTTTATAGGAGAAAAAGAAAATAATATCACAAAAGATTTACAATGCACGGTCCAATTTCATTTTCATTCATATACCTTCCCCATTAAAGTGAAGGGAACAGAATTTTGAAATTCAAGAAAAGAATATTACATTGGAACTTGCTTCTCAAACCAAAATAAAATAACAGAAATAAAAAAAATCATATCCATAGCATGCTGTCATTAACATATTAATATAAAGCTGATTGTAAAGATTATTATTTTAATAAATTAGCAATTTGACTCATAAATCTTAATAAAGCTCGATGTATGGTTTGGTTCTTAAAATGATTTTAGATGTAAATTGTCACATTAAATATTAGGTTTGTTTCCTTTAATTTACAAAAAATAAAATCACAGACAAGATAATCTACTTCTCTTAATTTCTTGTTATTCGAACCATTTATATTTTCAAAAAATTAAATCACAATCCAGTAGATGTCACAAAATAATCAAAAACTGGTTATGGAGAAAATAAATGATGTGTAATTGGGAAATATTATGCCCTTTACAACCTAAGAGAACTATTGAATCAAAATACTGCTATAACCCAACATCGACATTTCCAGTATAACTCAGTCCATGCATGTATTTGGTGCCCTCAAATTTCAACTGTTAGATAAAGATTTCACTTTTATCCAACGGTTGATATTTGCATGCACGCACCGTGCCCTAACCCCGTCATTCATGATCAAATTATAGCACCTATACAATTTTTTTTAGGACAATTGAAGAGTGTTAGAATTCAGTTGTCCTTACAATTTCTCGAGTAGCTAGAAAAAGACAATCTGGATTGCGGTTGAAAGAAATCAAATGGAGTTCCTGATCCAAGAGATCTTCTAGTGTTTGGAGAATCTGATAATAGAGGCTCATGTACTGAACTTCTGTTCTTCGGTTGGGTGATCGATAATGTCAAAACTTCTTTATCAATTGATCTTGGCTGGGGCTCTATATTCCCCAGCGACAATATTGGCCCTCCTAAACGTTCAGCCTGCTGAAGAATGTTGATTTTACTCGGTCTATACGAGTATCTGAAGTACTTCAGAGCTACTATTGGTCCCATTCCAGCACCAACTATGAGCTGCAAAGAAATTAGTCCCTTTAAGGTCACAACTGATGGATCACCAGGATCAGCAAGCCATATATAGAGCGACTAGTAATCAAGGAACAAATAACGAGAAAGATGAACGATATGCTAGAGTTATACTTACAAATATAGTTATCCAGTAAGATGGTTGTCCACACAACCTAAACATTATTGTATACATTCCAGATGCTGGAATGGCACTGATGATCCAATTGATTATGTAAAATGTGATCAAGTTCCCCCATATGGCAAGATGTTGTAATATTGTAAAGGAGCTGCATGTAATGACCAAAGTCAAGACAGTTAAATCTTTTGCTATTTGAGAGTACTGGTATATTGTTCAATCATAATCTTGCTCCCCAATTTCAATTAGCACGATTGACATGGAATTTAACTAGATTAGGTCCAGCTAATATATTATTGATATTATTAATTTAACGCAAAATAAGGAAAGATTCAAATGCGTAACACTTCATGCTTCAGTGAAAGCTTACTTGGTCTCTAATGCTACAACAAAAGCCTGCAACCATATACATCCAGAAAGTGCCACCATCGCAACCTCCTCCATTTTACTTTTTTCACAGGCATACGCGTTGATACTGATTACAAATACAACAATTGCCTGAAAATCATTCAGCGCCATTAAATACAAATGAAAAGAAAAGGACCCACAAATCTATATGTCAAATAAGAGCATGAATTGCTTCTTTGAATCAAGAGATCCTCAAAGTAGAACCTGAATATCGGCTTCTAACCCATGTAAAAACAAGCTTAAAGCTCACAAACTTGAAAATTAAAAAACAGCAGATCCACGTCAACACACTTAAAGCAGCTCAACAAGCATTGTGTTAGTTTCACATGTGCATTCAAAAGTCAAAATCAGTAAAACGTGCTTTCCAAATTCAGAAAAATTTCTCAGAGGGTTTGAATTGGATATATTTCATAATTTCAACGAGGAGGTCATGTTTCTTGAATTAATGAAAGGATCAAGTGTATTCTCTTTACTTACTAATATCTATGAATTCAATCACTTAATAGTGCAGAACAACAAATATATTGGTTTTCAAATTAGTTCCAATTCTAATCCTACCATCATATATTTTTGACTATTAAATCATAGGAAATGTATAGCCAGTTAGAATACATAAAAGCATCAGTAGAAAAAACCACTAGTACAGTACTCACATGAAACAGAGATCGTCCAAACCATCCTGCAAATGTGCTTGGATTAAGAAGCCTGTTAAAAGTAACAATTAATTTGCTAGCATAAACCAAAAGAAAAGATAATAGTTCTTATACAGACAGCAGTCATGCAGTTAACACCCACATGAATCTAATACCTAAAAAACCACAATAATTTAATATAAACACGGAAATAAGCATACCTTCCAGCTTGGCAATAGAATAGAATTTGAGGATGCTGCATTACTGTTTCTTCATTAAGATCTTTGTCGAGGACATTAACTAGAACAGGCACACTAGTGTAGAAAACATTGTAGGCCATCAAACTTACTGAATTGAAAAGGCTTGTGCCTGATACACCTGAAATAAAAGAAAAACTGAAAGTGCACTAATTTTAGTGTGGAGAAAAGGAGATCATATTGTCTATCTCATGCACAATATTCTATCCATTACCAAGATAAATAGTGTAATTAGCACTAAATATTTTTACTCACAAGATTTGGATGAAGCATATTAACAGAGACTTATAGAAAGAATATTGAGATAGAAATGCTGTTCGGTTATATGAATATCGCCCATGAACAAGTATCAGTCTTTTCAGAAACCTGAACTCTGCAAATCAAAGAAAACCATTAAAAAATGTAAAAATATGACAATTGTTCTAAAAGAATTGGATCGTGTGCTAGTAAAACACTTAAGCTGTAACCTCGTATTGTCTTTGGCATAGTTTTGTGAAAGCTCCTAAGACTGCAATTAATAAAGGTCATGTAACCATACAAACATCCAGTTCACGTGCTAAATTTTAACCAAAAGTTACTTTTATGTGCCATTACAAAACTGCCATAGAACAGAAAAAAATTGAAGTTCTATATTAACATATCCACGAAACAATTCCTATATATATCTACATAAGCAAGAGTTCAACCTGCCTTCATACTTTCCATCTCTGCTGAAAAAGAGAAGGCAAAACAGGGCAGACCAAAGAATATGCTAGCGAACAAAATGCACATGTTAAAGAGGTTAACATATCACCTAATTGATCACATCGCTAATCTCTATAAACATTGCTTCTCACTATACGTGCCCTAACAATCAAATCAAGTAAATGTTCCTAATACTTCCAAAATTCTGTACTTTTTGTACAAAAGTAGATATTCAGGAATTTACAATTACTTAATTTTTACCTGAAGCTAAAGAGTTTTAACAAAAGAAAAACGGATAAGTTACCATCAAAAAAAGTAAAGCATCTGAACATTTAGGGGGGCTTCATTTTAGCAGGTGAGGAAATATCATTGTTTTCTCATTTTCAATTAAAAGACTGATTATGCATTAACAATCACCCTTTAAGTTCAGCTTTTCTCTGATAGAGGCAAACCTTTGGAGGTAAGCCAGTATATTAGTACTCTGAATATGTGAACAATATGGCAAAGAAGTTTAATGAAAACAATAAGTCATCTTACTTCCAATACTATAATCAGCTGCTCTTGCTGCCTGCAGTCCTTCTCTCCCGCTAATTCCAACTCCTATATCAGCTTGTTGTATCATTCTGACATCATTTCCACCATCACCAATAGCCAGTGTCCTGTAGTCACACGATTTCAAGAGCTCCACCAGCTGCATGAAGAAGCATCATACTAGTCATATTAATATCAATTTGACAAACTATACAAGTTTATTTCAATTTCAACCTGTGGAACTAGTTTTTATTAAAAATAAAAAAGAAAATAATGCAAAAAAGACTGGAACTGTATTAAAGGAATGGCCATAGGAATGGTCGTACTAATGCTCTTTTTTAAAGAAAAATTAACTTGACAATCCAAATTAAAGAAATGCAAATGGAAGGATAACACAACAAACTTGAAATACCTGTGCTTTTTGTGATGGTGTCACGCGGCAACATATGGCAGTCCTTGACAATATTGCCAACTCAGTAAAAGATTTTCGGTAATGCCTCAGTAGGATTTCAAGGGCCCAGCCATCAACAGCAAATGCAACATCCTGGAAGAAAAATTTATTAATATTTAAAAATAAAATAATTCTTCTCAAAGCATTCAAAAAGCCAGTAGTTACCCACAAAAAATTAAGACCAAACGATGGCCCATCGTATTCATTCACAATTAACTTTTGAACCTTGGGTACATACTAGCCCACAAAAAATTTAATAGCCAAATCTTATCAAACTAGGCAGGGCAACTATTTAGAGCTTGAAGCGTGATTTCCTTAACAACAATAGCTGTTTAGATCTATATATGCACTATTATTAGCACCAATAAAGTCCTATCAAAAATAGCAAAATTTTCAGCTCTCATTTTCGATTAGCTGCAGTCCCTGATTCAGCAGTAGTTCCATGCCTTTTTCTAACATTTATTTCTAGTTATACAGCAAAAGATGATTCACAATTAGTTCAAGGAAACAGTGGATATTAGACGCCATAGGCCAATTAGGGTCATAATGAGGTGAGCAGTTCATGAGCTAGTCAGAGTTCAGTTTGATAAAAACTTGCTCAAATTAATTTGGTAAGGTTAAAAGGTTGATCTCAAGCTTATTTTTTCAAGGCCGATTGATGAACAAGCCAAACCTGAGCTAGGTAAACCTGAGCTCAAGTAGGATCTTGAACCAAATTGTCATTAGGTTCATGAATAAGCCGATATATAGATACATTTTATATAGTATATGCTAATAATTTGAATTTATCTTGTGCAAGTGTGCACGCATATATTATATCTAAAAAATATCTAAATTTGTTTACCAAAATAAATTTCACATAGATAACATTATTTTTCAGTTTCATAGTGTATGCTAATAATATAACATTCAACAATCAAATTCTGTATCAGGCATACTATTGAAAACAATCAAGCACATCATTTGATGGATGACATTTAATCATTTGATGGCTCAATCGGAGCTTGTCTAAACTCATAAGTTATATGGATAAAGTTGTACTCGGCTCAGTTTATTTACTAAACTAGCCAAGATTATGCCTAAAGTTAGGATTCGTTCGTTCACTGAGGCAAGCCTGATTACCATGGCTCAACTAAATTCATTTATAGCTCTAATCAAAAGAAGATTTGAATGCACCAAGATACAAATATGCGGGCTAAGAAATATTTTAGGTGTACCTTTGGTTCTGAAGTTGTTATCCTCATTGTAAGTAAAACTCTTTCTAAACTTCTGGAAACTTCGCCTTCTGTTTTTCCATCAATTAACAGAAGCTGGCCTTTTGGCTCTATCATTAAAAATAATGGAAAAAGTACATGCAGAAGTTAAATAAAGATAAAATTTGGAAATGCTAAAATTACAAGTTAGATTAAGTAAATAATTTGAAAGAAGCACAACAAATATTGAGTGTACCCATAAACCTTTAGCTAACATATGGAAGTTATTCAGATATGTGCAACTGCCTGGTTCCATGGATGGCAATGTGAATATGAATGTTAATGAATAGGTGCAAAGAGAGCCAAGCATTGCAATATAAAGGTTTAATGGGCATGGAAGCTTCACAAATGAAAAGATAGATTTTGAAATTCAGAAGATAGCTAACACATGTCATGTGCAGAAGGTGAAAGCAAATAAATTCAATCTGCCTGATGAGTAGAATAGCCAACACATGTAGCATTCAAATGATTTTGAAACAACCGAAAGAATGACACATGGAAATTGGAAAGTAGGAAAAAAAAGAGAGTAAATAAATTCAATCCACCTGGTGAAATAAAATTGCATGAAAGAGCAATTTGAATGGCAGTATTCTGCTTGTCTCCAGTTAGCATCCAAAAGTTTATTCCTCCTTTTCTAAGTGCCTCAATAGTTTCTGGCACACCATCCTGAAGAGCAAGCACAACTTATACATGTCAGAACAAAATCTGAGCAAGAGTAAATTTCAATGAACTAAGCACGAAAATATCACCTGCAGACGATCCTCAATGGCAGTAATGCCAAGAACTTCAAGATCGTGTTCCAATCTTTGGCAAACCTCAGCTATTCTCCACTGCAGGGAACATAGAAGTATGAAACTCGGGCATGTAAATAAGCAAACCTTAGCTGGCACAAATATAATCACATATACATATATATATAAATGGACAAGCTCATTGAATGAGATGTACCCTTTACCTCCCTATCAACCAATGTGCTACTGGCCTCTCTAAACATCAAAGACCATTCTTGATATTCATCTTCTTTTAGGTCCCGCCAAGCCAAGCATAATGTCCGCAGCCCCAGTTGGGAATATTGTTCTACAGCTTCACTAAATGTCCTTGTTTGCTGTCCTGGAGCCAATTGATTTATTAGTAGGTATTTGAAGTGAACAAAGAAACACCATATAACTATAATATATTATGATTTATGCTTCTCTTTCTTCTAAGACACTTCATAGTAATATACAATGATTATCAACTCACAGAACGTTTTTTCTATCTTTAATTTGATAGGCAGTTCTGTCCTGGGAATACAGATTGTTGAAAAAGATAGTTGACAGGTTTCTATTGAGTTGTAAACAATCCATGGCAATTATTTAAAAGGAAAGTGCAAATACGCAAAGAAGTTTCCTTGATGCACAAGACAACTGATATGTCCCAGCAAAGTCTTAAGAGAGCAATGGAAAAAATCTGAAATGTTTAAAGATGCCACATAATGACCTGAAAACTTAGACCAAAAATAAATAACTCCTTCTTGGACATAAAAGAATTTAAACAGTGATTGCAAAAGTGGGAAAATGATATCAAGGTTAGGGTATGACATTACAGCAGATTCTTTCGCCCAGTCAAAGACAAAGTAACTTTATCTAAAGGTAGTCACCCACTTCTAAGGTCCTTTTCTTTCCAGTACATCTTCTCAGAACCAAGATATATAATGAAGCCTACAGTTTCCCAAATATGGTAATGGTGAGAGCAAACGTTCATGTATCGCTTAAATTCAATTCCAGGCTTCACGGAATTGGATGGCCAGGATGGGCTTGGGATTTTGAAGTCTTCCTGACCAATAAGCATGAGGATTCCTCATGACAACGAAAAGGAAGAGAGGGGGTGGAGGGCCTAAAATAAAAAATAGATTTATATAGACAAGACCATGATAATAGCAATCATTTTGTCTCATGAGCCTAGATGGAGAGTGCAACACCTATAAATTATTTTGAAGAAAATCACCTCATACTTTTAATACAACAAGAGAGAATAAAAGATATTACAAGATCACATAATCATGCTTAACGAGACAATTCCACAGAAAATAGCTTACAGGAAGAGAATTATACAGTGGTTACTTGTCAATGTCAACCAACCAAATGTGGAACTCAAATTTCAAATCTTAAAACATTCAATGCATGTGAAGCAATTCCTGTTATCTTTCCAGAAAAGCTGCAAATAGCTTCAGTACATAAGCTTACCTGTGGCAGCATATGGAAGTATTGCTTCATCGGCTCCTTTTGACAAAAGGATAATATTTCCATTCTGGCAATCTCTCACCACTACTGACATCCTTTTTCGGTCTGAAGTGAACTCCAGAGTGTCCAACACTTCATAATGTAATGCAGAAGCATTGTGTCTGAGCTCTGCCAATCATGACAAGAAAATAGAAAACAAATTTTTTTTTTCATATTTCATGCAAGTGTCATCATAATAATCAAATGCATAGAAACTTTTCTACCAAGAATATTTCCATTCTTTTTGACAAAGACCATATGCAACTTAGAAGCAGCTTGAACAAGAGCATCCTCATCCTGAGACTGTGCCTTGTACGATATTGTTCCAGTTTTGCTACAAACAAGAGAAGAGAGGTCTCAGAAGTACATCTATATGTTATTATTGGCTATCTACCATGGGTTGAACTCTCAAAGAAAACAAGATAGCAAAAACTACAAAAATAAAAACTTGAATTTTTTTTTTTTTTTTGAAAGAACAACATGATAGTCAAAAGAAAGAAAGAAAAAAAAGGCTATTCACCTTTGCACAGGTATAACAGTATTACATATAGCCATAACTGTAAGAAACCGGATAGCATCAAGAGATCCACTAGCAACAGCATTGAGAAGCCGCACATCTGTGGAACAAAGGAAGAACAGTTAAAAACCAAATTTTAAGCATCAGCATGCAGACAACAATATAAGCATACAAGAAAGCAGAAATATATACAAATTAAGCACACATAAGTGGGCAATAAGAATCTCAGACATCTCTAAGAATTTATGATTTATAGACTGCATGATACAGGCTGTCATAAAGTGGGAAATTTGAGTTAATAATTTAAAAATCAAAAGTAGAAAAACATACTGTTGTTAAGCAAGTTAGTACCAGCCAACAAAATGGAAGCAAAGAGATATATGATTGTTGATAATACAAAGCTTAATGAAGTTATTCTTAAAGGAAGCTACTAACAGTGAAGCACAATGCCGAACCGCTAGCACAGAGCATCAAACTAGAGTACATCATATGACTACAATAGAAATGTACTGAAAGTCGGACAAAAGCTCGAATTAGCATGACAAGTGCAAGACTGGAAGATAATATATTCCATTCAGATTCTAATGCTTAGCATGTTTCTGTTTAAAATTTTATAAGGTAACTTAACAGTCATATCACTTGATCATTTGCATAATGATGGTCAGATCCTTCTTGAGATCAACTTGTTTAAGTCCATGTATGTGTTTATTACAGTATACTTGTGGAATACTAGTAAACATCCATAGATGTGCAGTACCCACGTCGACATATATAAGCTTTTTTTGCCAAATTGAAATTGAGAGGTTAACTTGGATTCATGAGATGAATCTTAGCTGGTAGACCACGAACACAATCATTTCCACTGAGTTTACACCACTGGAATTGATCAACCATAAATTAGTTTTGCTCAATTACAGCAATTTTCAACCTTAGTGAAGTGAACTCACAAAGGAAACAAAATTTTATGGAGGCATATTCAAGAACTCGTGCAAGTAATATATGCAGGTGTGAAGTTGATTTTATTGCTTTTATTTCTTCCTTCAGCCAACCAAACATGACATTTTTAATTAAAAAATGGTGAATACTCAAAAGTGCAAAAAACTATACAAAACAATCACTGAATTTGACTGTTAAAAATAGCGTATGCAAGTCAGAGAGTGTGTGCATGGGGGTGCAGGAGAGAGAACCTTTTAAGGCATTCCCACTCTCATTCCCATATAAAATGCCGTTGATACAACATCTTCTGAACACCATTTTATTCTCAGTGAGGGTTCCAGTTTTATCAGTCAAAATGTACTCAACTTGTCCCAGGTCTTCACTTATTGCTGTGCTGCCACACACAAGGAACTCTTCAGAACATATTCCAAATAACTTCATTTTCATTTAGTTTCATAACCAGGGTTTCTAGTTGGTCTCTCAACTTACTTTGTCGCATTAGATGAACAACCAGTTTCAAGATCGATCATCTCAGCATCCCAATCAATAAACTTTGCATATAAGCTCTTAACAAAATCCAAAGATACCTGTGACAGAAAAGAATTGACAACTTTAAAACATTAGGAGACACAACATTTCTGCCAAAAAGAGTTTCTTCCTTCTCCAGGGTTCACAAATTGGCTATTGTATCGTTTTCACAAGTTCTGAACCCAAGCACTAAACAATTTAATATCAATACTAAAATTATCAAACTAGACTGCTAGAAACGAACAAGGGGAAAATATCATCAAGAAATATTAGCAATTGCTAAAAAGATAAGCAAGAGTTGTACAATGTGAGATTATAGTAGTCTTCACCCAGCTGCAAAAATTTAATCTAATGTATTCATATCCAATAATAGGCCAATCAATGAGATCATCATGTTCTGTTCCATTATGGCTTTTTTAAGTCCAAAAAGAAGCTTAGTCATAATTATCATGCTCTTTACCTTTATGGCTTTTTTAAGTCCCAAAAAATAGAGGCTTAGTAATAGTAATATGAACAGTTCACCCCAACCAAAATAAAAACATGGATTCTCCACTGGAGGATAGTTAAAGATCAATATCTCTTCCTGGCTTTAAGTCAATACTGGAATCTTCCACCAAAAACCCAGTAATAAACTCAAGTTTAACTAGCTAAAACCAGATATAGAATCACTAGCTCACAAATAATGTAGTTATACTCCACTCTACAATTACGCCTGTTAGTTCTATGCTTTTGTACTTCAAGGTCTCATAATCTGCTTCCAGAAAATGAATGACCCCCTAATCTCGACAGTATATTCAATGGACATTCTTTTACAATCTTTTGGTTTTTGCTTCCAAAACCATCGATTTTGAGTATCCTAACAATTATAAGCCTATATCAGGAAGTGTATAAAGAGCACAACAGGCATTTGCTCTTAAGTGAAAAGCCAAAAGAACAAGAATGTTTGAAAAAAATTAATAACATGGAGTGCAATACTTACCTTAATAGAAATAGGTATCATGATTGAACATAGCAGCTCAAACCTTAGAGGAATTACCAGAAGTTCATACCATGGACCCTCATTTGGATACTGCACATACCATTGCTGCAAAAAAATATTGACATGAGCAACGGTGTATAATTGAAAGTTAAGAATTAGAAGATGGCCATTTCCCAATAATGGGTGAAAATCACACATAATGCAAAATCACATGTGATGCAGAGTGAAGACAACTGAACACAGCAAAAAAGCGAAAGAAAAAGATTGATACACCCTTAGTGGAAAATCATTATAAGCTACTGAAAATCCAAAAATATAAAAGACACAACATAGCCAAGGCACTTTTAAGATAACAAGCTGTGTTGCGCAGAAAAGAGAAGGATAGCAATAAGGGCTTCAATTTAGGATTTGAGAAATATGAAAATTCAGTGGAAGATTGTGCACAGGGGAAAGAAACACAGAAGGAAATGGGAGAGAAAGAGATGAATTATGTGGCCATGATTCCCAAACAAGATTGCAGAGCCACAAGATTATTTCATACTTCTTCACATTAACAATTGCAGATTACAGACCTCCTTATAAACATAAAACTCATATATTAATAAATCGTTGCCATTAATTAAATTAAAAACACAAAAGCTTATTAAGATTCTTCACTTGAAAATACACTAAGATACTCATAAAGGAAATAAAAGCTACAATTCACTAAAAAAACAAGTAATCAAAACTCTATGTGCCGAGCGCCATGTAATCAGCCAAACAAATTTTTGAATATCATTTCAACTTAATTATTGCATAAGAATCATATGTTGAGAATCCCAACAGACCTTTCTTGCTTCTGTATCCTTCCACACATTTCCAGCTATCCCTAGAACAATAACTACCACTATTTGGAAAACAAATATAGCTGCTGTCAGCTTGTCAATCATGGCATCCACAGCTGTAAGCTTAGGTTCAGGGATACCCCTACTCATACCCAGCTTAGTTTCATTTCCTGGAAAGGAAGAATAAAATACATAAATTACATAATGAAAACTGCACAGAACTCTGCTCTTGACAAATTAGCACCACAGAAAAAATAATCCTTGATGATTCACAAAAAGAATTTAGAATCCAGTGAACAAAAAAGATCAGGAAGTTACATAATCTGGGAACAAGCTTAAGACTGTGAAGGGTGGCACATATTCAGTAACTGTTGAGTGTCAACACACGCACAGACACAGACACACAAAAGTGTGCAAGCATTGAACAGATTTTGCCAACAATATTGAGGTAGTCTGAAGCACAACTGCACAAAACATCGGCAAAAATATTCTTACCATAAACCCACTAGGAGATTTACCAATAGATTAGCTTCTCTCTTATGTACTCAAGTCAGATGCACACAGACATACTAAGGGAGCGATACAGTAGTCCTGTCTATTTATTTTGTAATCTCTCCATCATATATAAGCATACTTGAACAACAAAATATGTTTCTGTACTTGAAAGCATATACATATCCATCAACCCAATCTTTAGATTCATATACATAAGCAAATGTATTCCTATCACTTGAAAGAACAAGCATCATAAAAAGATAAAAAGGCATGAATAAAACAAACAGCTAGATGGAATATTTGTATGACACTTTGCAGAATATGAACTTGCCTGTGTAGACAGCTACCCCACAGACCCACTCTGTATTTCGCACATAGCATGATTGAAGAATTGTATTTTTTATGGTCAAAGGACAAATATCATTATCAATAAATGGAGGAAACAAGCGCATATTTGCATCAAATCTTCTGATATCTTTATCTGGATTTGGACATTCAATAACACCCTGGGAAACAAAAATTTGAACAATGGTTCAGGACCGATTAAAATGAAGGTAATACCAACATTACACTTGATTGATGAGTCTGAAGAAACTTGCCTTGATCCTATGCAGCAACTCAGAATCTATTCCCATGCAAGCAGGGGGTATGACCCTTGTCTTAAGATCAGTTTCACCATCTAATGCAGCTGTCTGTGAATTATGTTACAGATTGTCAGGACCAAAAAAACAATGGAACAAATAAAATATTCTTTAAAAAGAATGCCACAAGTCTACACCATATAATAAACATGAAAACCCCCAATTGCTTATATCCCTAAGATCTTTGAATGGGTTAAAGTTCCTATGTAGTATTTTTGACAAAAGGCCAGAAGATAATGTTTGTAGATAGTTGGTATAAGCTAGAGGGGGGCAAATTGAAGTATTTATCATGGTCAGGATAGCACTGACCAACCAAAATTAAAGGCACGATCTTTTGGTGTGACATTTTTTTTCCTCAAATCAATAACAACCAAAAACAAAACATATGGGAAATGAAATAAACTTCCATTATACATGAATTTATAATTACATAAAGACATTTTATGCATGATGGAGTGCAAAAAGCATGTGACACAGTCATAGCAGTAGCCCCCCAACTTTAACTCATAAAGCAAATAAAGATTTAAGGAAAAGAAGCAAAAAATAATTTGACAAGCTTCGCAGTTTATTAATATAGGGCATCTTATGAGAGTTTAACTAAAAGACACAATATCAGAAATATTTTAGGTCATTTGATTCGAATCAAAAAGCTATAATCATGATTAAGCAGTTGAAACTTTTAAAAGATGTAAAAGAGGCCAAAACTAGTGCAGTCAAGCATAAAAGGGTGGACATTCTGTCTAGGAAACTGATCATCCTGAAAGCTAAGAACAGGCCCCAAGACCGATAACTGGTAATTCTCCTGCATGTGATATGTCATTCCAACTTTTGTTAACCTGCTCACTCTATAGTTTTCTAAAATTGATGTAAGTAATAATGCAGGCAGATAACACTGATTCAATAACTATAATAAGATTTCAAAATTACAAGCTTGCTGTCATTACAAATTTAGCATTGATATCAGTAAAATTGCAAATTTACCTCCACATAGCAAACACCTTGACAATCTGACGTCCCAATCAAAACAAGATCACACGGCACTTCATCATTCTCACGAAGCCACACTATATTTCCCACACGTATGTCTTGTGCTTGGATCTAAAAATGTTTACCACCAAGCTGTATTAATATATAAATAAACGGTACATAGGTTCAAAAAGCTCAAGGATAAAGAGAGAACAATCAAAATTTAGATATGATCCAATACTACAGTACTTCAACACTAATTAGCATTTCCTTTAGTTATCAAAGTTTTCATCAAGAACTTCAGCACCTATGGTAACATTCTAAATAAAGAGACATGCAACTAAACTAGAGAAGAAAGTAGTAAGTTTCTATACATGCTTTTTGATGCCCTGCTTGACAATCCAGACTTCTTTCTCATTTGCCTTCTCGTCTGACAGATATCTATTGTAATCATCCCAAGCTTCTTTTGTTGCTGAGACAGCAAATATGATAATTAACGGACCCCATGTGCTGGCTGGATTCACAGGAGTAATAAGTGACCACAGCTGAAGGCAAGCAATCAACAAGAAGTACTGGTTCATAAACCGGCTGAAAAAAGAAGAAATGTATTTTTCAGGACATTATATATGAACTTACTGAAATTCAAAAAGACTGCACGGAACAAAGCAATCCAGTTAACAATTTATATATGGAAATGAGAGAGAACAAACACCTGAACTGCTCCAATAAGTTTTTGGGGAGAAAGTTCCAAAGAGTATACTTTCTGTTTGAAATGCGATTGTCACGGTAAAGTTCATGAGAGGGCGATTCATCATCATTGATGTATACGAATCGCTTCATTTTGAGTTAAGAACCAAACTATATACGATCAACAAACTCCCATTGACTTCAGCATCTGAGAAATTCACAAGTTTTATTACGAAAACCGTTAAATAGATTCAAAATTGGATACAATTTCGATTCGAGAGCTTCAAAATTCCTTTCAGAATTCAAACTGATACCTTGAAAATTCGGAAAATAAAAGAAAAATAAATCTCGATTACGAGAGTATAACAGAGATCGTACCTTGTGGCTTTTCTTCATTGATCTTTCTGCTTAAGCTTCGTTTACCCTTCTACTCCTCCTCCGTCTGAAGAATAGGAACGGTGGTTTTGGCAACTCCGTTAGATTGCAGCAGAAAATTTGCCGAAGTTTAATGGGCCTGGTATGGGCCTAATGCTTTGTCATTTGGGCCTACAAAATACTTGTGAGAAATTCTATTTGCTTAACCGGCCTACGTCTTACCAAATGTTTAGTCTTGCTAGAGTTTCTAATTCTATTTATCAAAGTAATCTTTTTGTATGAAATTCTATTTATCAAACTTAAGACTCTCACGTTTTAGAAATTTCTCAAATATATATATTTAAATTGTAATGACGATGCTTTTAATTTATTTTAAATGCTTTCTATTAAAATTTAATCCAATAATAATCACATCCCTCTTAATTTTAGGATCTGACTTCCTCTAATCTTAGGATCCTGATTCCACCATTGTACGTACATATTCTTACATTGTTTCATTTAGGGGGTGAGCACGGTTTGATTTTAACAAAAACTCGAATTCAACTAGACTAGTTTATTCGGTTAAACCCGATTTCTATTAGCAAAATATGTAAATTTTATTTTCAAGTTCAGTTAATAAATGAAAATTATTAAATACACCTCTAATTGGTGATTATGTGTCAAATTTAATTATGCTTTGGAAGTTGGATAGAGGGCAAATGTAAATCCAAATATTTGTCATTTTTTTTATTTATCTTTAAAACTATTTAACCCATACTTTATCAATAACTAATCATTAGGAACGATCACGGGGCAATAAATTTTCATTTTCAATGGAAAATCACCCCAAATGAGGCAAAGAATTTTAAAAAAATTTCCTCTATGGGACAGAAACGAGAAAAAAATATTTTCTAACTTAGAATATAGGATGGGGATGAAAATTGTAATACCCGTCCTGAAATTATTTCGCTTTCAAAATTTAATAATTTAATATAATTATATTTATATAATTTAATTTTAAATTATATTTAATTTTAGTTTTTTAAATTATTAAAATTTATATTGATTTGATTTATAATTGAATTTATATTTTTTAATTATTAAATATTATATTTTAATTATAATTATATTAAAAATAAAATATTTTTATACATGGATGGAAACAAAAAAAAAATATTTTATCCGAAATGCTTTAGAGGATGACTCCATCCCAGCCCCACCCCCCTGTGATCATCCCTGCTAATTATTTTCTAATACCCACTGCGGCATGGGCAGGCGTAGAATAGATAGAAGGGCAAGTAAGTAATTATAAGAAGACAATAAAGAAAAGCGGCATGTTAGGAGCCGTCCACAGCCAGAATTATCAAAATTATTTTCTGAATTTATTGAAAGTATTAAATTAATCATTTAAATTTTTTTAAAATATAAAAAATATATCATATATTATTAAAAATATTAAATTATTCTTCTAAAATTTATTAAAAATATTCAATTATTCCCATATGAATATTTGATGTGTATTTTTTCCGTCTTAATTGTAAATTGATAAGTATTCTACAAGAGGGTAATACAATATTTTTAACAAGTTTAAGAAGCTAATTTAACATACAATTAGTTCAGAAAAAAAATATAATAAATAATGATAATTTTAAAAAAAATTATGTATTAACATTTTATTTTATTTTTGATAAAATGTGTAAAATTATCATTAATATTTATTAAAAAATCAATTTTATTTTAAAATATTTATTCACATGTAATATTATATTTAAAATTATCAAAATAGTAAAATTTTATATTTAAAATAAAAAAAAATCGTGAATTTGACGTAATTCAATCAAAATGATATAATATGTTCACGTCAGTTAAAAGATATAATATGATGAAATTAAAATTCTCATTATTTTAATACTAAAAATTATATAATTTTAATAAATTTAAAAAGAATATTATACGATAATTAAAAATTAAAATGTTTATAATATATATAGAGAGAGAGAGAGAGAATTGCAGTTAATTTCTGTTGTATACATGTGTCTCTCAAATAATAACCAACCATGCAGTGATGAATGGGTGGATCGGCAGAGTTGTGGTCAGAACAAAATGGGAGCATGCATGGGAAGGGAAGGAAGCGAAATCCGCTCCACGGATTTCGCGGACGCGGACCGGTGGTCCCTACAGAAAGCGGCAAGCAGTTAAAAGGCTGAAAAATTCAAATATTGCTCACCCTATTGTGGGCCCCACGGCAAATACCGCTGTTGCTCCTCAGTCCACATTCGTGTCTCTTCGCTTCTGGGAAATTACATACAATCTTTCCTTCCTCGTAATTATTATTAGAAAATAGGGTTAAATCAGTTTTTAATTCTTTATTGATAAATAATTGCTCCCATTTTTACTAAATTAGTATACATTTAATTTTTTTATTTTTTGTTGATAAAATAATTTATATTTATACTCATTGGTTGTTATAAATAAAAGTAATTATAAATTATTTAAGCAACAATGAGACATTTGTCACAAAGGTAAAAATGAAAATAAAATTTGTCATTTTTAATATTTTATGATTAAATTTAAATTTTATCTTGTTAGTATTTTTATTTTTAATAACATATTTCAACAGTTTTACTGATTTTAATGTAAATGAAAACTCTTATTTTCAAACCTTTCCTTGAAAAAATTATTATTTTTATTCTAACATAGTGCTTGTTAACCTAAAAAGATCGAAATGAAAAAAATAAAATTATTTAAACATTTTTAATTTTTTTAAATGTTTGTTAAAAATGATCACACAAATAAATATATATATATATTTTTTGAAAAATTAAGATATAAATATTTTGATATAGGATCAAGATATATATTTTTATGTATTTTATAAGATAAAAAATAACTAAAAAATTTAAAAAATATATTTTTAATTAAGTTTAAAAATTTTAATAAATAATAAAAAAATTTCAAAATATTTTTTAATTTTATTTTAATTATTTTATATTTTTATTCGTAAAATATTTTAATTTTATTTTAAAATTAAAATATTTTACCGATTGAATAAATTCTATCTAAAAATAATAAGTAGAACGGCGAAAGTACACGTCTCTGGCCAGCCATAGTCACGACATGTTCCCTCCTTTCAACACGGAATTTCCTTGTCAGGGTCCCACCTTTTACTCCGCCGCTGGATTTGGCTCATTTAATTGGCGACGGTGCCTTCGCTGCTGCTTCATCTAATAATGCTTAAATATACATAATTATATCAAATTGGATCGTCTTGGTGAATGAATTATAGAAGGGATCTATGGCCATTTTTAACTTAATTAGGACTTAATTAAGGTAATTAACTTAACAAAGAGTATAGCCGAAAAGAAATATTAGCTCTTGATATTTCATTAATCACAGAAAATTAGAACAATATTGGAAATAATATGCGAGGTTACAACAAAAACAACTCAAAAGAGAAACTCTGATCATCTCTCTAATTAGTTGCAAAAAAAAAAAACATTTGGATCCTAAATTATTTACATAAATAGACTATTAATTTTTTTCTCATGTTTAGTGATTTTCCTTTCCACTAAAACTTTAGGAAATAGAAGATAATTAGTGGTAATAAAATGAACTACTTCTAAGAAAAAAATTAATGAAAAAACAAAATTCAAGCTTCTTCAGGTGGTGGAAGGTTGAGATCGAAATCGATCGCCAGCTTGCAATCGACGACCGACGATGAGTCAGAATCACTCTGTGCTCCGCCGTTAACGAAGCCACCATTAAACTCGAGCCCCACCGGCTCAAACCGGACAGACAACCGCTGATTCACGAACTCCGGCCTAACACTCCCGTCAAAAAACCAAACCGGAGCTGCAACGTTCTGCTGCTGATAAACAAAAGGAAACCTCCCAACAAAGTTGCGCGTGACCTCACGCGCCGCCGGAGGACTAGAGGATTCAACGGTGCTACTCTGGCTAGGGCTCTGATTCTCGCTACTTTTAAGTGGATTGGGGGGGATGATGATTTCGTCGGTTAAAGGAAAGTTAGTCTTAGCCTTAGAGCCACGGAACTCACGCGCCGCCTTATCGTAGGCTCTAGCTGCCTCTTCGGCGGTGTCAAATGTGCCTAACCAGACCCGACTTTTCTTACCCGGATCACGAATCTCGGCAGCGTAACGGCCCCATGGCCTCTTCCTAACACCTCTATAATGAATCTCCTTCTTATCGGAACCTTTCTTGAAACCACTGGTGGCGCTACAAGTGCTCTCCTTCGGAGCCATTTTGCATAAAACGACTGAATTTGCTGCGGTTGTGACGGGGGCGCCGGTGATAGTGGTGATTTGATGGTTTGGAAATGGAATACGAAGGTGCGTTTTTATAGATAGAGAAGAGAGAGAAAATGTGGGGGTCAGTCAACAATGAGTTTGACTGCAGGCGCCGCCCAAGCGATGAGTGCGTGGAGACAAAAAATTGTAATAAATTAATAACGTTGTCCGGGTTACGTGGCACGCGGTTGTTTCGAGACAAGCGGCGTTCTTTGCCGGCTTTGGGATAACGAGGGCCGTAATTTCACGGCTTGACTTTAGTATCCGCATACTACTCCCTTTATCTATTTCTTCATTTTTTTTATGAATTAAGTTTCTAAAAGTGGGTTCTTTTTTTCGGCAACGACAGGCGGCCTGTCGAATTGAGCTTCGGAGTGGAATCGATGATGCCATTTCACATGGCTACTGCTTCAGCATTGATGAATTCGATGCTCTCCTTTTCTCCTCGCAGCTAGGGTTGGCTTCTTGAAGGTACTTAATTGTCTTCTTTTTTGTTCATTTTTGTTTAGTTTGAATCATTGTTGTATTGGTTGGATTGAAATTGATGGGTTAATTGTTGAATTAACACTGATGCATCAATGAATCTCGACTTTAGTATATTTTGGTTCATTTCACACTTCAAAAAGTTGTTGCTGAGTGCGAAATTTCTCAATGGATGAAGAATATTTGATGATCTTAATTTTGAACTTTTAATGCCAAATAACAGTTTGATTAGGTATGTATCTAGTGGTTTCGTTTACTGTATTTGTTGGAAGAACTGTCAGGTGGATGTCGTTATTTTTCCTGTTTCAGTTTTCTTCTTTGTTTGTTGCATTGGCTTGAATAGCATAGAATGTGACTGCAGAAGAAATTTAGACTGCACTGTTTTAGTTGATGTTGTGGGGCCATATATATAACAGCTATTTCACTCACCTTGATGGTTGTGAATAAGTACTCTAAGGTCATATTTGGCCTGATGAATTGTAATGTAATGTAATTTAAAGTATAATTAATTTTTTGTTTATTAATATAAATTTTTAGCAATGTAATGTAATTATGTTTATAAATATATTTGTAAATATATTTATTGATGTATTCCCAAATTCTTTAATTTTATTCCGTATTTTTCATTATATTATTTTTACGAGTTTAAAAATTTTGCAAATTATTTTTAACATGACATTGGAGCGTTGATACTAGTTTTTTTATTTTAATGAATTAATATATTTTTAACATAAATTAATTTTTTAATGCTAGTTTTAACATGATCGGGGTGAATGATACCGTCCGAGCATTTTCGAAAAATGTAAAATTTTTATTACACTACTGAAAAGTATTATTCATGCGAATAAGGTGATATAATTTGATATAAAAATGAATTTATTTAGGCCATCAAAAATCAAAAATAAAAATAAGTAGCGGAATCGTAAAAAGTTAACCAAAATTTTAACTCGCTAAAAAATATTTTACAAATCTTAAAAAATTATTCTGATTGCATATAATCTTTTGAAATAATGTAAATAAGTTTTTAAAAATGAAAATTAATTTTTAGATAAATTCAAAAAAGTGACTTTCAGATTAATAATTTAATTTCGAACTTTAAAATATATCGAAATGAATTTATTTTGAGCTAAAATTTTAAAACCAACTTAAATAATATTTTTGAAATAATTTTGGTAAAATTTTGATAACAAAAAAAATTGGACCAATCATAAGTGGACAAATAAAATTTTCAAATAAATATAGAAATATATTAGTATCTACATTATATTGTTAATATAACCAAATATAATAATGTAATTACAAATAAATTACATTATATTATATTTCTTAATTTATTATATTATTCAATATGTTACAATTCATTATATTTTATCAAATATAGCTTAAATGTGTATATTAACATGCTAATTTCCAAATATTTGTCATTTTTTGTATTTATCTTTAAAACTATTTTGCCCATATTTTATCAATTACTAATCATTTTCTAATATGCACTGGGGCAGAGGCAGGGGTAATAAGTAATTGTAAGAAGGCAATAAAGAAAAGCGGCACTGGTAGGAGCCGTCCACGGCCAGGATCATCAAAATTAAATCCAAAAATCGTTTTCCTCAACTTTACTTCTTCTCAGTAGTTGCGTTGCTAATGGATACATCAGTGACGCGTGTTAAGAAACGGTGCTCCGCTACAGTTAGTGCCGTGGGGGACCCACATATCTTTATTTATATGCATCTAATAAAATTTCAAAATTTCTGGCGGCGTTAGATTTTCTGTCTTTTAATTTTCGACACGTCAACTAAATAAAGGCAACGCGGCTTCTCTACGCCGTATGTACCGCTTCACCTGCCGTCACGGCTCCACAGCGTGCCCTCACCCTTTATTTTATTTTTGGAAGAAATTTATGTATCAACCTTTTATTTTATTTTTGACAAAATATGTAAAAATATCATTAATATTTATTAAAAAATAATTTTATTTTATAATATTTATTTATATTCAATATTATGTTTAAAGTTATTAAAATAGTAAATTTTATATTTAAAATAACGAAATCATTAATTTAGTATAATTCAGTCAAAATAATGTAATATATTTACGTCCTTTAAAAGATTTAATATGATCAAATTAATATTTTTCATTATTTTAATAATAAAATTATATTATTTTGATAAATTTAATAATAATATTATACGTAAATAAAAATTAAAATGTTTATAATATATGTATATTGAATTGGAGTTAATTTCCGTTGGATACATGTGTCTCTCAAATAATAACAACAATGCAGTGATGTGTGGGTGGATTGGCAGAGTTGTGGTCAGAACAAAATGGGAGCATGCATGGGAAGGGAAGGGAGCGAAATCCGCTCCACGGAATTTAAATTTTTATTGATAAAATAATTTATATTTATACTCATTGGTTGTTATAAATAAAAGTAATTATAAATTATTTAAGCAACAATGAGACATTTGTCAATAAGATAAAAATTAAAGTAAAATTTGTGTCATTTTTAATGTTTTATTATTAAATTTAAATTTTATCTTGTTAGCATTTTTATTTTTAATGACATATTTTAACAGGTTTACTGATTTTAATGTAAATAAAAACTCTCATTTTCAAACCTTTCCTTGAAAAAAATATTATTTTTATTCTAACATGGTGTTTGTTAATTTTAAAAAAATTGAGATGAAAAAAATAAAATTATTTCAATATTTTCGATCTTTTTAAGAATTTATTAGAAAATGAATCTAAAAAAATTTAACTATTTATATCTTAAAAAATTAAGATATGCATATCTCGATATTAAATCGAGATATTTATTCTTATATTTTATCAGATAAAAAAAATTAAAAATTTAAAAAATGTATTTTTAATTTAATCCAAAAAATTTAATAAAAAATAAAAAAATTATAAAATATTTTTTAATTTTATCTTAATTTATTGATACTTTTATCCAAAAAATATTTTAATTTTATTTTAAAATTTTTTATCAATGCTATTTAAAAATAATAAGTAAAACGGCAGAAATACACGTGTCTGCCCAGCCGTAGTCAAGACATGTTCCCTCCTTTCAACACGGAATTTCCTTGTCAGGGTCCCACCTTTTACTCCGCCGCTGGATTTGGCTCGTTTAATTCGCCGACGGTGCCTTCGCTGCTTCTTCATCTAGTAAGTAATGCTTAACTATACATAATTATTAATTACTCCAACTTCACTACCCAAACTTTATATTTAATATTTAATTAATTACTTTACTAAGGAGAGAGAGAGAAAAAAAGAAGCCATAAGCTGACTTCTAATTAATTTAAAATAAAAAATTTGGGGTTACGAATTGCGAGACGAAGGCTCCAGCACCCCGAAGACCTTCTATCCGATCGATCAGCAAGCAATTTATCACTAATTAATGGAAGATATCAAGAACATATATAAATATTATCCCCTGCAAATTTACATGAAAACTATATTTAAGATTTAATTAGATTGGATAGTCTCGGTGAATGAATTATAGAAGAGATCTATAGCCATTATTCACTTAATTATGACTTAATTACGGTAATTAACTTAACAAAGAGTACATCCGAAAAGAAATATTAGCTCTTGATATTTCATTAATCGCAGAAAATTAGAACAAGATTGGAAATAATATGCGAGGTTACAACAAAAACAACTCAAAAGAGAAACTCTGATCATCTCTTTAATTAGTTGCAAAAAAATCATATGGATCCTAAATTATTTACGTAAATAGACCATTAATTTTTGTTTTCATGTTCAATGATTTTCCTTTCCACTAAAACTTTAGGAAATAGAAGATAATTAGTGTTAATAAAATGAATTACTTCTAAGAATTATGGGTTGGATGTGTTATTTGTCTAACATCCCAAATAATCCCTATAATGTACTAATAATTCCATAATTAAAATTAACTTGGTAATTATACATTAAAAGATTAAAGTTGAAATTTTAAAAAATATTCTTAAAAGGAATATATAAGTACATAAAGCACATTAAGGAACACATTTCAAATATACGTAAGAATCTAAATTATTATAATAGTTGAGAGAATCGTATTAATTAAAAAAAATAAACTTCTAAGTAGCTAGAACAGCTGTTAGCAACTTGGCTAATACAGTAACATGGTCAACTAATTGGATTGACTATTTTATTATTCATTAATTCACATTGAAAATTTTGGTCATGCCGATCTCAAGTGAGTGCTCGAATCTACATATAAAATCATTATTTAGGAGCGTTCGAATATGAGTTGAATGTGTTATAATTGATTGTTTTTCAAACACATTTAAATTTTTAAATGGATTGAAATCAGCTCGTAATCCACATGCATATTTTTAAAATGTTAAAATAAATTGTATGCATTGTAATAACTTACTATAATTGTGAGAAAAATGGATTAACCGGATTAGATTAGATGGATTAAACGGGTTATATCAAATTTGACCATCTCTACCATTGTTCATGTCCAACAAAATAATTGGGCCAGTTCCATGCAGAGTGAAAAGACACTTTTGTTGAAATGGGCTTTTTAACAAAAGTCAATGGTTATGAAAAGAAACTGACCATATTTAGCCCAATTGGATCCTCCCATCTAAGTGATCAGCTCATATGGTAGGCCCAACTGGAGCAGATGGGCCAGGATTTTATTGAATTTGAACATACTTTTTAGAGAATTTAAGTAATTTTTTTAAATATATTTCGTGTTCAAATTGATTTATTATTAGGCTTTCCATAAAAAAAGAAAAAGAAAAAGTTAATGCTCATATAATTAAAAAATAATAATGTAATAATAAAAAAGACTATCCTATTTGACCTCCATAATTGTACTTTGAAAAAAGCAATCTAATAATAGGCAAAGAAACCTCAAAATTTCAAAAAGCCTGCGTTAGTCCACGTAAATCTATTTGGAATTATTGTATTCAATCTACTAATTAATTATAACATTTTGTATTTATATATAGATTGTTTTTCTTAAAAAAAAAATTAACATAGAGTCAATAAAAAAGAATAATAATTCGAAGCCTGAAAGTAAGATGCATAATAGATATATACTATTATCTTATTTAATATGTTAGATTTATTAGAATTATTAGAATTACGGACTAAAATAATTCAATAATTAATTAAAAATTCAACATAAAAAGGAAAAAAAAAACTTAGAAATATAGCAGTTGAAAAGCCAAATATTTTTTATACATAAAATTATTACTGATGTACGGATTTGGAACTAAATTGCTTGGATTGTAATTGCAGAAAAGTTAGGTCACGTTGGAATGAAAATGAACACGTGCATTTCATGCCATGAATATTTAAGTGATAAAACACACTCTTACTTGACTAAACTTATAGCATATATAAATTAGGCTGAAAAGGTGAACTATATAAATTAGGCTGAAAGTGCAATTTATCCTTAATTTTTAATAAAAAATAATTAATCTTTAATTTTTATTTTGATACAATATTTTCTAAACTTTATAAACCGAAGCAATATTACTCCAAAATTGACGAATTCTTTATTTTAATTATTTTTTCGTTAGTTAACTGCTAACGTAATATAAGTGTGATATTTCAATATAAATTAAATTGTTTCAATTTATAAATTTTAAAAGATAAGTTGCTTTTTTTGAAGTATTTAAAAAAAATTGTAAGTTCAGTCTTTTTTTTATAAAATTATTCTAATTTATAAATTTTAGGGAGAATATTTCATAGGAATGAATAATAGAGTTGCTTCTTTTTTTCATCAAACTTGATTGTTAATTGCACCAATTGCCTATAAATTATGGAGCCTTCGTAAACATTTTCAAAACTCTCTGGTTTTGCAATTCTCCACCATGAAAATGGAGAATGCAACTAAGACATGGGGTTTTCAAGGTAACTCTGAGGTCTCCTCAGCCTCAGCAATAACTGTTCGTGCAATGCTCAACACTTTGAATGCGAATCTTAATAAAGAAGACGATAGACAAGTGATTCCTCTTGGCCATGGCGATCCTTCTGCTTTCTCCAGCTTTCGTACACCTTCTGTAGCCGAAGATGCCATTGTTGATGCCTTAAAGTCCGCCAACTTTAATTGCTATTCCTCTACTTCTGGTATTCTTCCAGCTAAGAGGTAACTAACTTGTTCAAAATCATTACTTTGTTTGGTTTGATGGAATTTAATTCCTTTTTTCCGTTTCTGGATGCTGAGAAGAGGAGAGAAAATTGGGGAATTGTTTTTAACAGTTTCTTTCAAGATCCATTAATTTGTGGAAAATGGAGGGGAAGGGTGAAATAATCATAAAATTATTTCAATTTTTGGAGAACATTTGTTGTTAATCAGATGATTTCTTGTGAATTCTAACAGGGCTATTGCAGATTACCTTAGTCTTGATCTACCTTACAAGTTATTTCCGAATGATATTTTCGTTACAATTGGATGCACACAAGCCATTGAAGCTTCATTAGAAGCTCTTAGTCGACTTGGTGCTAACATTTTGCTTCCCAAACCGGCCTATCCATACTATGAAGTCATCGCTATGCATACTCGTATTGAGGTTCGCTATTTCGATCTTGTAGAAGAAAAGGGGTGGGAGGTTGATCTTGAAGCTGTTGAGGCTCTGGCTGATGAAAGTACTGTTGCCATGGTTATTGTTAATCCTGGAAATCCTTGTGGAAATGTCTACAGCCATGAACATTTGAAGAATGTGAGATAAATTGCTCTTCTTTCCATCATTTGTTTCGAGTTACGATCTTATGTTTTTCTGCTGCTGTTCTTAGTTAGTATATGTTTTGAAACATTAGATTGCAGAGACTGCTAAGAAGCTTGGAATTTTGGTGATTGCTGATGAAGTATATGGTCACATTGCATTTGGGAATAACCCATTTGTGCCAATGGGAGTTTTTGGTTCAACTGTGCCTGTCCTTACACTTGGCTCCATATCGAAAAGATGGCTTGTTCCTGGCTGGAGACTTGGTTGGCTTGCTGTTACCGATCCTAATGGCATCCTTAAAGAATCTGGGGTTGTCTCTATTTCTTTTCTATAGAAGATTTGACTGATACAATATAATGAATCTGATAGAACATAGCTGTTGGATTCAGAGGGTAAACGGTTATTCTGTTTTGAACTGTTCTACTCTTCTGTCTGAATAGAACAGCTGTATTATATTATATCTAATTTCATGTGTGATAGTATCAGTGAGATGAATTCATAAACAGTGTTTATTGTGGAATAAGCTCTTGATCTAATCCTCCTTTTCTTAGGTTGTTGATTCAATAATTAGCTATCTCAACATTGCTGCTGATCCTGCCACTTTCATACAGGTTTCTGAACTTGATGATTTATCGTTTTAGCTTTGCAATCATTCATGTTTATCTTGAAAACAAAATCTTGTCTGCATATCAGGCTGCCATTCCACAAATCCTTGAGAACACGAAGAACGATTTCTTTTTGAGAATTATTAACTTAATGAGAGAAGGTGCAGCCATATGCTATGACAGAATTCAGGAAATCCCTTGCCTTACTTGTCAAAGAAAACCAGAAGGTTCCATGTTTATAATGGTGAGTGCACTTGAAATTAGCTATATATATATATATTTTTTTTTACTTCAGAAAATGAAGCAGATAAATTCTGTAACAGGCAAAACTTGATTTGTCACAATTGAAAGGCATTGACGATGATTTGGACTTCTGTCTCAAGCTTGCTAAAGAACAATCAGTCATTGTTCTACCAGGCAAAATTCTTAACAAAAATTCTACCAAAGCGAGTAATTACATCACTCGATTTACCATAAAACTGATACAAATAAAATTCTTATTATCAGGGACTACTGTGCATGCCAAAAACTGGGTTCGCATAACTTTCTCCATAGAAGCTTCAGCCCTTGAAGTAGGCCTGGAAAGGCTAAAAACTTTCTGTGAAAGGCATGCCAAGAAGCAGTAATATTGATACTTACCCTTCCATTTGCAAGCATGAATTTCTATTTTATACTATGCCATGGAATAAAAGTTCAGAACCATTAGAGATCTCAAGAACGTTCCGAACATATTGTGAACTATTGATATTATATATGCTGTAAGATATATATTAAAATATAATAAAATTGTTATAGCAAATTATTAATTTGGCACATGTATTTATTTATTTTAATTTGTTATATTGTTTTTTTATAAATCAAATTAATAATTAAACATTGCACAGGAATTGTAAAATTACTTATTATATATTTTTGTATTATTATTTGTCGGATTTTGTAAAATATAAAATTAAGAATCAAACCGAATCACGCTCGTGAGGTGGCCATAAGATCCTGACAAAGGTGGAGACTAGGCTTACTCTACAGCCTGAACAGAGAAAAATCCTTGCGCCTCAACGGAGAAGAAGATGGAGAACGGATCAAAGAAATGGGGTTTTCAGGGCAACAAAAACCTCTTCACAGCCTCAGCAATAACAATCCGTGCAGTTCTCAACACTTTAGTGGTCAATCTCAATAAAGAAGATGATAGGCAAGTTATTCCTCTCGGCCATGGCGACCCTTCTGCTTTCCCCTGCTTCCGTACAACTTCTGTAGCCGAAGATGCCATTGTTGATGCCTTAAAGTCCGCCAAGTTTAACTGCTATTCTTCTACTTCTGGAATCCTTCCTGCCAGGAGGTAACTGACTATTCAAAAATGTTAACTTTTTCCTTTTTATTTGATTTTCTTGGGAATTTTTTTTAATTGATACTAAATCCTAGGTTAATTGGTCTTCTCCATACTTAGTCTGGCTGGGGTTCATTATTATGAAATTAGCCCCTTTTTGTCCAAATTAAATCAGCAATGGAAGCTTTTTTGGCGTCTTCGTTATTATGTTCGCGGAGTTTCTAATGATCAATTTAGCACACATTCGTCCATATTTGCTAGATTGAATGAGCAATTATATATATTTTTTAGCACACTTTGAATCTCTGAATTATCACTTTTTTTTTAAAAAAATATATATATATATTGAGTCCCTGATTAAGCATAACTGAATTGATGGAAAAAAGAAATGATGCCTTTGGACTTTTGGCACATTGTTAGTTTCTATTTATGTGTAATCTTTCTCATTAGACACTGGTTCACGGGTTTTCTAGATTCACTAGTAATGATTAATGACATTTTGTCTATCATGTTAGGTGTTCACTTGGTAATTGGCATTGTTAGGTGAAGTGTCACTGAATAGCATTAAAAATGCTTTCCTGTGCTGCAGAAATACGTGCTGTTCTAAACTTATAACATGGGACATAAATAGCTTGTCAATTGTAAGTTACTTGAGTTTTAGAATTGTGTTTAAACAAGCTTGTTAATTCGTTAAAGGTCTGTTAAAACGATTGTCATATAATGATTTATCAGATTTGGGCAGTTTATGTCATTTTGAAGAATGCAATATAAATAACAGACAAGATAACAGTGTAAACGACTCCTCCGCCTACAGTATTTTGACCATTGGGAAGATTGCAAATTGCAATCAACTAAGTTTTTGTTTAGGCTTGATTAACAAATTCCCGCGACAGTCTTATCAAGCTTAATAATATTTAATTCATCATCACATGAAATTATAGGCATTAATTGTACTTTGTTGTACAAATTTTTGTCTGTTATCTGGATGTTATACTCTTGAATCAGAAGTTTGATGCCAGAGGAAATTAGCTCCCCAGCATTTAATGTTTGATTGTTGGTTTTTCTTGTAAACACCGTGAAATTTTCCTTGTACATGTCCTTTAGTTGAAAGTTTCATAAATAGATATCAGATAAATATGAAATGAAAAATTATGGGATCATTTCAAATAACGTCTAAGATTTACAAAATTCTGGAAAACATTTATTTTCTCCCAATTGACGCCGTATCAACTCTGACAGGGCCATTGCAGATTACCTTAACTGCGACCTACCTTATCAGTTATCTCCTGATGATATTTTTGTCACAATTGGATGCTCACAAGCTATTGAACTTTCATTAGAAGCTCTTAGTCGACCTGGTGCTAACATTTTACTTCCAAGACCATCTTATCCGCAATATGAAGTCATTGCTCGGCGTACTGGTCTTGAGGTCCGCTACTTTGATCTTCTAGCTGAAAGGGGCTGGGAGGTTAATCTTGAAGCTGTTGAGGCTTTAGCTGATGAAAATACTGTTGCCATGGTCATCATCAACCCTGGAAATCCTTGCGGAAATGTCTACAGCCATGAACATTTAAAGAATGTGGGTTAAACTATTTTGTCTTTCCTTCATTGGGTTCAAAAATTTCCCTTCATACTACTCCATTGAATAGCTCTGTTATAGCTAATTACACTGGTAAATTACACTAGTTAAAACCATATGTTTTTCTGCTGCTGTTCTCAGTTAGTTGATTTCTTGAATATCAGGTTGCAGAGACGGCTAAAAAGGTTGGCATTTTGGTGATTGCTGATGAAGTATATGGCCATCTTGCATTTGGGAGTAATCCGTTTGTGCCAATGGGAGTTTTCGGTTCAACTGTGCCAGTCCTAACACTCGGCTCTATATCAAAGAGATGGATTGTTCCTGGCTGGAGACTTGGCTGGCTTGCTGTTACTGATCCCAATGGCATCCTTAAAAATACTGGGGTTTTCTGGCTCTCTCTCTCTCTCTCTCTTTCTCTGTAGAAGATTTGCCAGCATCTTCTTTTCAAAGTCTTCTATTGATAGTGTCAGGAACATGAATTCATGTTCTGCATCTGTTTTGGTTGGTTTTCTTATTTTTTGTTTGTTTTGTTCTCAGGTAGTTGATTCAGTAATTAACTACCTCAACATTGCTGCTGATCCAGCAACGTTCATTCAGGTTTGTGATTTGTAAACAACTAAAACATTTTGGATTATCTCTTAAATAAACGCTGTACACTCTTCTTTATTAAGATTTGGGATGTCATTAGTCATGACATTATAGATAATAATTGCAGCAAATCTTTAATTTAAAATGACCTTGTGTATTAGCTTAGTAATAGTTGCTGCATATCAGGGTGCAATTCCACAAATCCTCAAGAACACAAAGAAAGATTTCTTTTTGAGAATTGTTAACTTACTGAAAGAGGCTGCAGACCTATGCTATGAGCGAATTCAAGAAATCCCTTGCATTACGTGCCCAAGAAAACCAGAAGGTTCTATGTTTGTAATGGTGAGGGGACCGGAAATTTGAATTATATATTTTCTTTTCTTCAGAAAATGAATAAGATAATCACTAACATAAAATTTTGTGGCAGACAAAACTTGATTTGGCACAATTGGAAGGTATTGAGGATGATTTCGACTTCTGTCTGAAGCTTGCTAAAGAGGAATCAGTCATTGTTCTACCAGGTAACATTCTTGACAAAATTTCCACCAATTCTAGATAATCACTTAATTCACCTTCAATTGATATTGATAGCATTCTTATTAACAGGGATCACTGTGGGTGCAAAGAATTGGCTTCGCATAACTTTTTCGCTCGAACCTTCAACTCTTGAAGTAGGCCTCAAGAGGTTAAAAACTTTCTGCGATAGGCATGCCAAAAAGCAGTGATAATCATATCAGGACATGCAATGGCGGGCTGATCAACATCTGGTTGATACTTGCGTTGAATGTTTATAATCCTTGGCTGAATGTTTATAGTTCAACTCAGGAGTTAGATTCAAAAAGAAGGAGGTGGTGGAGTGAATTGGAGATCATCAACTTCGCGTTGGATCTCAACTTGTAAGTTTGCTTGTTCCTCCCACGTGTTACAAGAAGTAGAACATGACATTACAAGGTCATAATCCATGTATCAATTGTTGTTTGAATTAGATGAATATTCTATGTATGTTCTTGTCTTTGGATTATCCAGGTTGATAATTTTATCGAAGAAAATTGTCAAATTTATCTATAACCTATTTGAAATAGGACAAATTTATTTTTGTTATTATTTTTTTAAAAGAAATATCTCCATCGTTATCAAATTAGTTTATATTTATCCCCACATCTACTATCCTAGTTCATAAAATAAATATTACAACGAAATAGGATAACAGCAAATTAAAAATTTAATTATTCAAGAATTCAGAATTAGAAAGAAAGAAAGAAAGAAAGAGAACATGAACACTTCACTGTTCACTCTCTTTAGATAAAATTGCAAAGTAATACGTGGAGTCTGCGTTTTATTATTTATTAAAAATTGAAAGCAAAATGCATTGTAGGCTCCATGCATGCAGGTCTTAATCTTGACAATTCCGCAGCATGCTCTCTTGAACAAGATACACCAAATCTCAAAATATTCTTAACATCGCCCATTGTTCAATTTCTTCTTTAGAAAAACACAGCATTTATTAAAATAATAATAATAATAATAACAAGCTTCAGCACCCAGCAGCCAGAGCTACATATGTAACTAAAGGAGAACAGTAGCTCCTCCCTCAGCGGTGAAGATGAACAATGGACAAAGAAATGGGGTTTTGAAGTCAACTGTCACCTTTCCATTGCCTCAACACTAACAGTCCGAGCAGTTCTCAACGCTTTGAGGGCCAATCTCAACAAAGAAGACGATAGACAAGTTATTCCTCTTGGCCATGGCGATCCTTCTTCTTTCTCTTGCTTCCGTACTACTTCTGTAGCCGAAGATGCCATTGTTCATGCCTTAAAGTCCGCCAAGTTTAATAGCTAGTCTCCAGCTTCTGGTGTTCTTTCTTCTAGGAGGCAACTAACTATTCAATGGCGAATAATTAAAGGAAAAGATGAAAGAAAAATGGATGATGTTTTCACTACAAATGGATCCAAACAAGCTATTGACGTCTCGTTAGCAGTTCTTAGCCGACCAGGTGCTAACATGTTACTTCCAAGACCAGGTTTCCCACTGTATGAAGCTTTGGCTCAGCGTTCCTGTCTTGAGGTTCGACACTTCGATATTCTAGTGGATAGGGACTGGGAGGTTGATCTTGAAGCTGTTGAGGCTGTAGCAGATGAAAACACTGTTGCCATGGTTATCATCAATCCTGGAAAGCCTCGCGAAAATGTCTACAGCCGTGAACATTTGAAGAATGTGGGTTAAACTAATTGTAGTTCCTGTATTTGGTTAAAATTCTCCTGTATGCTACCCTGTGCAATAGTCGTTTTTATATCTAACGACTGTGGAAATTACATTAGTTAGGATCATAAGCTTCTCTGCTGCTGTTTCTGAATGTTGGAAAATTAGAGTAACAGAGCAAAACAGAGTAAAAAAGATAAACTAATGGCTGCTGTTGATAGTGATGAATTATAGAGAATAGACACGTTTTCTTGATGATATATTGAACTGATGAAAGAGCCTATATATAGGCTTACAACCAAACTGAAAATCCTAAAAATACTCAACTGAAACTAGAATTTATTGGCCCTAATCTGATTAACTAAAAAACAGAAAATCAAGGAAACATTATCGGATACTAGAAAATTAAGGAAACATGATCAGATTGTGGAAGATATGTCAAAGACCAAGTCTAACTTTAGCTGACCATTTTTTTAATCAACCCTCAACACTGAATACGTTAACTTGTTGAATATTAGGTTGCAGAGACGGTTAGAAAGCTTGGAATTTTGGTGATTGCTGATGAAGTATATGCGCATCTTGCAATTGGGAGTAATCCATTTGTGGGTCAATTGCGCCTGTCCTCACAGATGGCTCTATATCGGAGAGATGGATTGTTCCTGGTTGGAGACTTGGTTGGCTCGTCGTTAATCAAAAAAATAGTATTAAAAAAATACAATTTGGAATAGTAACAAAACGTGAACCATAAGGTAGATGAGAGCCTACCAACCAATAAAGTAATGAACTCTTATAATCTCACTCTCTTTGGTCTCACTGTCATCATCAATCTTCAACTGTGGAGAGGTGAAGAAGAAGATGATGGAGAATGGATCAAAGAAATGGGGTTTTGAATTCTCAAAACCCTCATCAGCAACTGATAAAATCCGTGCTTCTCTCACCGCTTTAAGTGCAAATCTCAACAAAGAAGACAATCGACCGCTCATTCCTCTCGCCCATGCCGACTCTTCTCCCTTCTCTTCCTTCCGTACAACTTCTGTTGCCGATCGTGCCATTGTTGATTCCCTTGTCTCCGCCCAATTTAATTGTTACTCTGCAGCTTCCGGTATCCTTCCGGCCCGGAGGTAACTAACTTCCCAAATGCCTTCATTTCATTTCCTCTCTTTTGTCTTTTCAATTAACGGCTCCCATAATTGTTTCACTTTTCGTTTAAGATAGCAAAAGATTAAGATTACTCCCTGCCATTTTAAAAGTTAATTTTTTATTTTTTACTGAAATTATTTCAATTTAATAAAAAAAAAATTATTATTGATAAAAATTTTTATATTTTATTTAATTCTAATTAAAAAGTAGGCCGTGATAAATAAAATATTTAATAAAGATAGCAATAAATAGGATTATAAATATAACTTTACAACTGAAGTTGCAAAAAGGACACCAAAATTGGAATAAAATAAAATAAAAAATAATTATTTAAAGTGGGGCGGATATAATATTATTTTACTTCAAATGTTTGTTTAGGAATTCCATTTTGCATGAAATTATTTTTAATGCCAAAATATTTCTATATATAAAAGCTAAAACGGTACACTTTAGCACATTTTCCATTAATATTGGCACATTTTTATACTATTTTAAGCAGTTATAGGTACATTAATACTTTTTCCGTGTCTAAAATTTAAAATTTATTTACTATCATTTTTAAATTTTTAATATAATTTTTTTAATAAAAATTAACTTATTAAAAATTAATTAAATTTCATAATTTAGTTAAAATTACATAATTTAATATTAAATTTAAATTTAATTAATATTTCTTAATTTTTGTGAAAATAATAAAATTGACATAAAAAACGGATGGAGTAATAATTATTTATACAATTCCAGATAAAATCAATATATTTTCTAACAGGGCTATAGCAGATTACCTTAATCGTGATCTACCGTACAAGTTATCTCCAGACGATGTATTCGTTACACTGGGTTGCAAACAAGCCATAGAAGTCTCATTAACAGCTCTTAGCAGACCCAATGCTAATGTTTTGCTTCTGTTGGGGTACAATCCAAGTCCCACATCCCACATTGAAAAATTAAGGGAGAAACACCTTGAATATAAGTGTGTCCACCTAACTCCATTAGTATGAGGCCTTTTGGGAGGAGCCCAAAAACAAATCCGTGCGGGCTTGGCCCAAAGCGGACAATATCATACTAATGTGGAGTTAAGGGGATGCTTGGCGGTCCTAACAAGTGGTATCAGAGCCCAGGTTCGGAGATGGAGCCAATGGTGGACTGCATTGTGTGGGAGGGTCCTCGATTTGTTCATGCGATTGGAGATTCGTGTTTGGTGCCTTGTGTCGAAAGTCTTCCTAGTATTGTGGTGGCCAGGCGGCGTGTCCCGTTGATTGATAACGGCGGTGCAAGATGATTTGACGGATCAAATGAATTATCGCTCGAGGGGAGGACATAAGCTGTGGGAGGCCCTCGGTAAGTCCTCGCGATTGGAAAATGGATTATCGCTAGAGGAGAGACCACGTGTTGTGTGGTCCTTGGTTTGAGGGGAGGATTGTTGGGGTACAATCCAAGTCCCACATCCCACATTGGAAAATTAAGGGAGAAACACCTTGAATATAAGTGTGTCCACCTAACTCCATTAGTATGAGGCCTTTTGGGAGGAGCCCAAAAACAAATCCGTGCGGGCTTGGCCCAAAGCGGACAATATCATACTAATGTGGAGTTAAGGGGATGCTTGGCGGTCCTAACAGCTTCCAAGACCAGGTTATCCTTACTTCGAAGCCATTGCTCAGAACAATAACATTGAGATTCGCTACTTCGATCTTCTTGCTGAAAGAGCCTGGGAGATTGATCTTCAAGCTGTTGAGGCTTTAGCAAATGAAAATACTGTTGCTATTGTTGTCATTAATCCTGGCAATCCTTGTGGAAATGTCTACTCCCATCAACACTTGAAGAATGTGAGTTAATTTACTTGTCTTTCCTTCACTTTTTTCTTGTTAAATTTGTTAGAATCATATGATTTTCTGCTGTTATTCTAATAAGAATCTTTGCCAATACGGAGAATCATACTATGGTTGCATTTTTCATAATAGAGAAAATTTGCCATTTAGGTTCTCGAAATAGAACAATTTTGTTCAACCTTATTGTATTTTCTGATTGGTGGTGGTAAAAAAAGGGGCATTTTCTTATTATTTCAAGCATTTAGCATAAAAAAATTGACAAAAGAAAAGGGGGCATATGCCATATTTTGTCTATTTCTAAAAGTACAACAGCAAAAAATGTTATTATCCCCTAAACATTAGTTGGTTTGCTGAGCATTAGATTGCAGAGACAGCTAAAAAGATTGGAACTTTAGTGATTGCTGATGAAGCTTATGCCCATCTTACATTTGGGGGTAACCCATTTGTGCCAATGGCAATTTTTGGCTCAATTGTGCCTGTTCTTACACTCGGTTCTCTTTCCAAGAGATGGAATGTTGCTGGCTGGAGACTTGGTTGGCTTGCTATTACTGATCCTAATGGCATCCTTAAAAAATTTGGGGTTCGCTTCTTCTCTTTCTTCATGCTTCTTTCTCTCTGTTCTGTAAAAGCTAAAAGCCTTATGAATTTATCAAATTTTGTCTGTTTTGTTTTCAGGTTGTTGATTCAATAATTAGCTTCATCAACATTGCCCCCGATCCTCCCACTTTCATTCAGGTTTGTGATTTATGTTCTCTATATCGCCACATTTCAAGGTAATGTAACTAAATATAATATTGGCCGCATAACAGGCTGCCATTCCACAAATCTTGGAGAACACAGAGAAGGATTTCTTTTCAAGAATTGTTAACTTAATGAAACAAGGTGCAGATCTATGCTATGAAAGAATTAATGAAATCTCTTGCCTTACTTGTCCAAGAAAACCAGGAGGTTCCATGTTTTTATTGGTAAGTGGAAATTAGATATATATACTCGTATTAAGACTCAGTTGCTGTCGTCGTTGTCAGAAGATGAACTAATAGAAAATTTGATTCCAGGCAAAACTTGATTCTTCGCAATTGGAAGATATTGAGGATGATTTTGACTTCTGTCTCAAGCTTGCTAAAGAGGAATCGGTCATTGTTCTACCAGGTAACATACTAAGCAAAATCTGCACAAATTGAACCGTTCTTCTCGCCCTTGAAATACTTGCTGGTGGCTTGAATTACCTTGAACCGATACTAATGGTGCTTGTTTTAGCAGGGAATGCTATAGGTTCAAAGAATTGGCTTCGCATCACTTTTGCCATTGAATCTTCAACACTTGAAGTTGGCCTTCAGAGGATAAAAGCTTTCTGTGAAAGGCACAGCAAGAACCAGATATGATCATATCTGGAAATTAAGTTAATGGCAGAACATTGCAGTTGAAGTGTGTGTTTGTTCTAAAGTTCATGTCTTCAATGCTCATAATTCAACTCAATTTGTAGATTTTAAGAATAAGGTGCAATCCTTGTATTAAGTGCTGCAAGTGCCTTTGCAGGTTTGTAATCCTTGTACCAAGTGTTGCTGAATTAGATAATATCTTTAAGTAGTTTTATGTCAAGTTTTCTAAATTTTTAACAACTTAATCAGTTCCATTAAGTATAGATTTTGAGTAATTTAATGGACAAATATGGTAATTAAAAGGAGTCTGCCGGTACCAATTAATTGGATCCATTAATAAGAATTATTAATCATAAATTTAATCATTCAGTTGGATTAATTAGTCTTTTAACTCATTGAAATTTTAGGTAAATAACATTAATAAAATTATGCAGATCTCATTTTAATCATATAAAGTGCAATTCAAAATATATAAAAAAATTAATTAAACTATAAATAAATATTCAAAGTAAAATATAAAATTATGGTTGTTTTTGTTGAAACTATAAAATTATAGTTGTTAATATCATATAACAAGTCACAATTCACTATTCAATCACATTCTAAGTAAATATATGATTAGAAGTGACAATATATATAGTCAATTGATCCAAATCGAAAAATAATTAAATCGAATCATAGATAATTTAATTTTTTTAATTTAATTTATTAGGTCTATTCGACTTTTATTATTCAATTCATTTTTTAATATAAATATGGAATACATTGAATACATCTTTTTATAATTTTTTTGATATATTTTACTATCTATATAATATATAGTTTTTTCTTTTCTTGTCAAATTAGATAATATGTAGTTAAATATTTAATAACACCGCGCCAATCATAAGGTGATTGTTAATTCTATAATGTCTGTCACTGTCATCAATTAAGGGTGTCACTGACATCAATTAAGTGATTGATCAAAAACATATTGTCATCAATCTCTTCTTTTACACTTCACAATCATGATCATGGAGAATGGATCGAAGAAATGGGTTTCTCAGGCCTCAACTACCTCTCCAGCAACCAATCTCCGACAAGTTCTTTCTTCTTTAATGGCCAATCTCAACAAAGAAGACGACAGACAAGTCATTCCTCTTGGCCATGGCGACCCTTCTCCCTTCTCTTGCTTCCGTACAACTTCTATAGCTGAAGATGCCATCGTTGATGCCGTTAAGTCCGCCAAGTTTAACTCTTACTGTCCAACTTCCGGTTTCATTCCGGCTAGGAGATAACTGGCTTCTTAAAAACTCACCTTTATCAGGGCTATTGAACTTCTGAGTATTTTAGATTAAACATTTAACTTGGGGTCTAATTTTTTTAACCCTGCGACTGTGGAATCTCTTAGGGCTATAGCAGAGTACCTTAATCGTGACCTGCCTTACCAGTTATCTCCAGATGATATATTTGTTACAATGGGTTGCAAACAAGCTATAGAAGTTTCATTGAAAGCTCTTAGTGGACCTACTGCAAATATTTTACTTCCAAGACCAGGTTTCCCTGTTTATGAAGCCATTGCTAAGGCTAATAATATTGAAGTTCGCTACTTTGATCTCCTAGCTGAAAAGGGTTGGGAGATTGATCTTCAAGCTGTTGAAAGTTTAGCAGATGAAAAAACTGTTGCTATTGTTGTCATTAATCCTGGAAATCCTTGTGGAAATGTCTACACCCATGAACATTTGAAAAGTGTAAGTTAAATTACTTGTCTTTTCTTCATTCGTCTCTGATTCCATCAGTTTAGTTATGATTATGATGCTCTGATCAGTTATTTGTTTTGTTGAAGATTAGATTGCAGAGACAGCTAAAAAGCTTGGAACTTTAGTGATTGCTGACGAAGTGTATGCCCATCTAACATTTGGCAGTAACCCATTTGTGCAATGGGAATTTTTGGTTCAATTGTGCCTGTTCTTACACTTGGCTCTATATCGAAGAGATGGCTCGTTCCTGGCTGGAGACTTGGTTGGCTTGCTGTTACTGATCCTGATGGCATCCTTAAGAAACTGGGGGTTAGCTTGCTCTATCTCTTCATATTTATTTCTGCAACTGAACTGACAGCATCTTCTGTTCAATTCAATGTGCTCTGTTAGTCTGGTTGCTAATTTGGCAGTGGCAGAAAGTTGAATCCATGGTTTGCCTCTGTCTTGTAACAACGGGTTTATCGATCATTGTTTGTTTGTTTGTTTTCAGGTTTTTGATTCAATAATTAGCTGTGTCAACATTGCCTCTGATCCTCCCACTTTCATTCAGGTTTGTGAACTTGAGATGATTTCTTGTTTTAGCTTAGTAATCATTCAAGTTTATCTTGGAATGTAAGAAAATCTTTGTCTGTATATCAGGCTGCCATTCCAAAAATCCTCGAAAACACACAGAACGATTTCTTTTCGAGAGTTACTAACTTAATGAGAGAAGGTGCGGACATATGCTATGACAGAATTCAGGAAATGCCTTACTTTACTTGCCCAAGAAAACCAGAAGGTTCCATGTTCTTAATGGTGAGCGAACTAGAAATTACGTATATATCTTCTTTTTATTCGGAAAATGCACTCATGATCTAGTATGAGACTAAAGCTTACTTGTTCATCGTCAGAAAATGAACTAATAGAAAATTTGGTGCCAGGCAAAACTTAACGTGTCGCAATTGGAAGGCATTGAGGATGATTTGGACTTCTGTCTCAAGCTATCCAAAGAGGAATCAGTCATTGTTCTGCCAGGTAAAATTCTTAACTAAATGCTTGCGAATCACTTGATTTACCTTAAACTGATGTTGATAGCATTCTCATTTTCAGGGATTACTGTGGGCTTGAAGAATTGGGTTCGCATCACTTTTGCCATTGAACCTTCAACTCTTGAAGTAGGCCTTGGGAGGATAAAAGCTTTCTGCCAAAATATCAAGGCAGGCTGATCAACATTTTGTTGATATATACCCTCTATTGCAGCTTGAATTTCCATCAATTGTACTGTTGATGAATAGAAGTTTAGACAATTAGAGATCAATAAAGTTTGAACTTTGCAGCTAAAATAGTACATGTCTTAAAACATATGTCTTGAATGTTCAGAATTCAACTCAAATGTTAGATTTAAAAATAAGGGATAAGGCTAATTCAATTTCTAATTTGCCTGTTCTCCCCACATGTTCTAAACTCAGGAACTTAGGTGACATTACAGTCCTTGTATTTAGTGTTGTTGAATTAAATAATATCTGCAAGTGAAACTTGAAAGCATTGTATAAGGTCTCCAAAATCCTTTCTTTTTCTGTTTCTTCTTCAGAGCCAAGAAAATGGGGTTGCCTAGACAAACTTGACCATCATTGGCCAGATAATGAATTTGTGGCTACAGATACTGATAAGATCACAAAGGCTGCAAGATCGAGTCTTAAATATGAAAAGCCCATAAACAACAATATGGGCCCCACAAAACAAATCCATAAAGGGCCCGTCATCTTTTTCTTACCGTTGCACCTAATGGCCCCACTTTGCCCCCAATAAAATTCAAAAAACTGACCCTAAACAAAGAAAAAAGTTGCCTTTCTCTAACGGCTCCTACCATTGTAAGAACCCGCAGCAACTCCATCAAGAACCGCTCTCAAGTTCCTCACTTTCTCCATCCATTTAAAACCCTAGTAAAATCCCATCTTCAACCTGAATTTAATCAGCTTCTCTCCCTAAAATCTCAACTTAAATCGCAAAAAGTCTGCCATAAAAGCTCATAAATTGCACATAAACATGGATTCCACACCTCCTTCTCATAGATCAAATCCCAGTTCTCATACAAAATCAGCTTCTCGCTTAGCGCGAATCACGCATTCTATTGAAAATGAAGAATCGCTGCAGCTAACTTTGGATTTAATGCCTTCTCCGGCGAAGAAAACCCCATCAACGCCACTGGCTCTCTCTGTCAAATCCTCCACCAATTGTCTTCCTTTGCATGACCTCCTTCTCTCTCCATCTCCTTCAAGAAAATCAAGAAGTCGCCTTGCTGACCGGCTTGAGATGGCAGAGGAGGCAACTACGGAGCTAACTGGATCTCGTCGGAGATGCAAAAGCAGGGGATCCCAATTAGGAGCTCTGGGCTGTGCTTCCCCTAGGCATACCAGAAGGTCAAGAAGAAGATCAGGGATGGAGGCTGGAGAAGAGAAAGATTTGGTGGAAGAGATTGGGAAAGTTAGAAAAAGAAGACATAGTGGCCGTTCTAAGAAGGAAAAGCTCTCTTTGGTTCCTTTGTTAGGTTCTTCAAGTCCTTCTCCAAGTATGTTGTCTAAATGACATTTTTTTCTGCTCCTCTTTTGGATTAGCTTCTCCTTTTTTGTTCTTTTGTATTGATTTCTTCTTCTTTCTTTCTTTCTTTCGTGGTGATTTTTAGAGGTTGATGACAGTGATGGAGGCAATTTAGATAGAATTGGGATGATAATCTATGATCTAATGATGTGGAAAGATGTGGCGAAATCGAGTCTTTGGTTTGGTTTTGGCTGTCTGTGTTTCCTGTCCTCTTGCTTTGCCAAAGGAGTTAACTTCAGGTGTGTGTGTGTTTCTTTCTTTTGATCTTGGTTTCAGTATCTAGTTTCTTAACAAGTTACCTAAATATCTTGGATTTTATGTTTTTAAGCATTTTCTCTGCCATTTCCCAACTTGGCCTTCTGTTTCTGGGTGCATCATTCATCTCAAATTCAATATGTCAAAGGTACAACTCCAAATATTTTGTGGGGTTTAATATACTTTAGTTAAATCTATTTCTAATATACTTTAGAATCTATTTCTAATATACTTTAGTTAAATCACAGAAATAATGTTGAAATGAGATGTAATTTCAAGCTAAAAGAAGAGGACATCTTGAAACTGGGAAGATTGGTACTGCCACCTGCAAATCTTGCAATTTCGAAGACAAGAGAGCTTTTCTCAGGAGAGCCATCCATGACCCTCAAAGTAATCACCTATCTCAGTGGATTCTTATCAAAGTCTGCTTGTTTAAATGGATACTTAAATGGCAATTTCTTGCTGCAGGTAATTCCATTCTTGCTTCTTGGTGCTGAATATGGCCACCTTGTAACTCTGTGGAGGCTTTCTGTTATTGGTATGGTCACTAAGTTCCCATTTCCAGGTCCTTTCGAGTTGTGTTTAGCTAGGATAGGACTTAGGTTCAAGTAGATGCATGTATCATTGTATTATAGATTCATGAATATATATTGGATCATGGATGTGGATTCATTTTCTTTGAGAAAAAACTCTAAATACCTAGTGATATGCTATCTCTAGTGTATTGATTCTTACTTTTGTTCTCATTGTTTATATACTTCCATTTTTTTTTATCTATGCATTTTGAACTAAGAACTTATGATCTTGACTTTCTAAAAGCAATCTAAATATGTTCCATTGTTGTTTTAGCTTGATGTGAATATAATTGTTGGCTTTGTGAATTTGAGCAGGATTTTTCATTGGCTTCACTGCCCCAAAATTATACTCATGTTATTCCTATCAGATCAACCAGACAGGTACAAGAGGACACGCATGCAACACAAGGTTAATTAGTGAGATAATTTTTTATGCTTTCTTGGCTAATTGGAACTGCATCTTTTGGGGTTGACAGTTGCTTACACGAGAAGTAGGGCATTGGAAGCATGGGAAGCTTGCTCTCATAAAAAGATTGTCGCAGCATCAGCAGTCACTGCCTTTTGGAATATCTCCAGTGTCAAAACCCGCATCTTTGCAGGTATTCTACAATTCGAAGAACTTTTCATAACCAAAATCTGTCGTCGAATTCTCATGTTTAGCAACAATGCATACAAAAATGTCATTAGTTTTTGGAGATCGTTTTGTCAATCACACACTGAACCTGGGATTCTGATGCTGTATGTGATATTGTTTGCAGTATTTATATTTTTGGTCATTCTACGCTATTGCCGACAACATATACAACTAAAAGAGGAAGAAAGGCAAGCAGAAGAAGGGGACCAAGAGCCACAACATCTACAACCAAACGAGGAGAAAAGGCAAGCAGAAGAAGGGGACCAAGAGCCACAGAAAAAGGCACTGGTAGTGGTGGAGAGAGCAAGTTCGCAGGACCAGAAACTGTAGTTTTTTTGGCTGTTGAGAACCGACACCAAACCAATAATTTATGTGTATGTAGTGCAGAATTATGTTGAGAACACAGAAAAGCGTTATGTAGTACAGAATTATCAATTAACACTTATAATATGCCTGTTCTCCCCACAAGTTCTAAACTGTGGAAGTAAAGTGTCATTACAGGTTTTGTCTACTTCAAAATAATTTTAGAATATTTTGTTTGCAGAAAACTCGCATTTGAAAATTGTGGAGCTAGTAAAGAGTGAATAGGCTGCATATGAGATGTGCACAAATTCTCTCTCTCTCTCTCCACAGTGGCATAGAACTATGCAATCTGATACCATAATACTCTGTTACTGTCATTTCAAAATTGTCGGAATAGTACAAAAACTTCTGCACAAATAAGGAACTCACATTACTTGATTTTGAATTCTTGTCCTCTTCACAAGCAGCCCAAAAATACGACTAATAAGAAAACTGAAGACAGCAATACATGATAACAATAAAAAAGTAATAACAAATGATGGTTAAAGCACAAACAAAACTTTTGGCAGTTTATAAACAAAATTTGTTGAATCGCCTATAACTTCATGTTATGCTTCTAACAACTAAGCAATTATTTTTACTAATTTATCTCATTAAGCCACTCCATCCAAAATTCATCATGCCCTGTGATAGTAGATAGGAAGTTCATAGAAAAACCCCGATCATCGGTGCTAATCTCAGTTGCTGCAGTTACTTCTCCGGTATCTACACTCAAGATAGATTCTTGCTGGGAATTTTGATCAATTGCTTCTCCATTATTTGCACTCGAGATAGGTTCTTGTAGTGGAATATGATCAATGGCAAGACGCTTAGAGTGATGGGTAGCAGAAAGTTGGGAGCTTGAATCTTGGAGCTTTCTCTTCTTTTTATTCTCCATAGCAGGAGTTCGATCATTTTTTTCAGGCGACAAAGTACCCAACTGGTGGCAATCTCCGGCAGGCTGTACTCATACATGATCCACCGACAATGATGAACAGAAGAAGGATTTCTGTAGTTAAATCTTTTCTTAACAACAAACATTTCTTCAATTGCCCCACCAGAATTGATTTTCACCTTAATCTCTTGGCCTTTATCGTCGCCATCCCAAGTACCAGAAGCCCGAACTCTGCGATCGAAATGTGATCCATTGTGGCTTTTCTTCTTCAACCGAGTAAACAAATAGAGATCATCATCATCAGATAATGAATTCCCGCAAAATCTCTCCCAGACTTGCCATGGTTCTTCAATGCCGTATAAATCACACTCCTGCACCAATGGCCGTAAAGATACTGTCTGTGAGCTTTTTGCGAAGATAATAACCACCCAACTCTGCATCTTTAGGCCTAAACCTGTACCCGGGCGACAATGTCAGTTTATTGGATTTCTGCATCATAAATTGTTGATTATCCCTGAAAAAATAGTTGAGAAATTAGAAGCATTAGAACTTGATTTCCTGTAGTCTTGAAAAGTTTCCTCTTTGTTATGATCAGAAAACAAAATTCAGATAGTTTTCTTATTCTGTTCTCTCTCGCGCGCGCTCTGTTTCTTTGGAAGAAAAGGAATGGACCGAGTCGAATATAATGGTAAAGTAAAAACGTGCACTTTAAACCGCGCTTTTGACAACCCTGCGCCTAATTTAGTCTATGCTAACTCTTTATCCAAACACTTCTAATTTTCAAAGGGTTTTAAGTTCCCTTTTCAAGATCATAGCCCCTTCGTCGCTCAGCCTCACCCCCCTAAATTCTTCTCTGAATATTTTCCGATCAACTCAAAAGCACAAAATGGCCTCTTGTGCCGCAGCCAGGTCGATTTTCCGGTCTTCCTCCGCTCGAAATTCCGCAGCCCGCTTCACTTCTAAAACCAAAGCATCACCGGCTTCTCCCTTTCGCTCTTCTGCCAGCAAGCCTCTGTCTCAGTCCATTTTCAGGTGACGTCAGTTGTCCCTTTTATCTATTTCTTCTTCTTTTTTTATGAATTAAGTTTCTAAAAGTGGGTTTTTTTCCGGTAACGACAGGCGGCCCGTAGAATTGAGCTTCGGTGTGGAATCGATGATGCCATTTCACATGGCTACTGCTTCGGCATTGATGAATTCGATGCTCTCCGTTTCTCGCCGCAGCTACGGTTGGCTTCTTGAAGGTACTTGATTTTCTTCTTTTTGTTCATTTTTGTTTTGTTTGAATCGTTGTTGTATTGGTTGGATTGAAATTCATGGGTTAATTGTTGAATTAACACTGATGCATCGATGAATTTCGACTTTAGTATATTTTGGTTCATTTCACACTTCAAAAGTTGTTGCTGAGTGTGAAATTTCTCAATGGATGAAGAATATTTGATGATCTTAATTTGTTTTTTTAAAGAATCAACATTGAAAATTTTGAACTTTTAATACCAAATAACAGTTTGATTAGGTATGTATCTAGTGGTTTCGTTTACTTTTTTTGTTGGAAGAACTGTCATGTCGTAGGTTCTTAGCTTTGCCAATGGGTTTTTATTCTTCAATTTCGTATATAGCAACACTATTTAAGTTTTATAAAACGGAATTGGACACACATAGCAGAGATGTTCGTAGAATGGTTGAGAATTGGAATGAGTATAATATGCCAGTTTTGCAGAGTTATGTTATAGCTTTAAGCCCATTGGTCATTGTTGGAGATTTTAAGCATGTAGGCAGTTCTAATGGCATGACTTCATTCCTCCTCCGTTGGTAGTTTCTTCTTACTGCAATTAGGAAAAAAGAAAGTGTGCTATTCCTTTTTTGCATACTTCTGTTTCTTAAATAAGTGCGTGTTCCTCTATTTCCTGTTGTAGGACAAGATGAGACTAGATGAAGATAAGGAAGCAAAGATGGACTTATTTGGATTTGTTTTATCTTTCAGCTTTTAAATTAAAGGAGTGCCATCATACATAGACTAAGTGAGAATATTTTCTTAGAAGTAACTGTGGCCTGATTATGAAATGACTGCAATTCTAGAGTTTTTTCCGTTCAATTGAATGTCTGTATGGCCCCCTCTTTTGAGTCTATCATACTTTTCAATTGTTTAAGCTTTAGTTCGCTTGCACACATTTGATGCCACATGAAGCAAGAATAAATAAAAGTTAGGATTGAATGCCGATCATTGTTGAAATGTGCAAACATTTGTGGCTGTACCTTGCATCTTCTGGGAATCAATTTAAATACTTGAATTTGATCATTTTCTTCTTTTAGATTTGTGAAAAGAAACATTCGCACCATTCAACGGGCATACTGATTATTTTCATTCAATCAGCTTGCAATGATGATGTGTGAAATTCAGACGGTTCAAGCAAGTGTTAGTACAAATCTGCTTTTAGAAGTTTTGAATGAGCAGCTGAGGAGATGAGTTAGTATTCGTTGAGCTTCTAGATCATAATGATTTTAGCAGTCTTTTTTCTTTTCTAGGCCAAAGCATACCACCTTTTATTTTCCGTGATTTTTGAGGCTTAACTTGTATCTCTTATACATCAGTTGAGAAAATGTAATAAGCAAGATTGGTTGACTTGTATGTTTCATTTGTTTCCTCTTTCTGAAACTTAGACTATTGTTGATGCGACAAAGACAATCAACAAATCATGCTTCTCTTGTATGTAATCAGCTTGCAATGATGATGCATGTGAAGTATCCAGTGGGTCCGGGAGAAGTTTTCAAAAGCTTAAAAGAATGATGCATCTTAATTTAGGAGAGGTGGATGTTGTTATTTTTCATGTTTCAATTTTCTTCTTTTGTTTGTTGAATTGGCTTGAATAGCATAGAATGTGACTGCAGAAGAAATTTAGACTGCACTGTTTTAGTTGGTGTTATGGGCCATATAGCAGCTACTTCATTCACCTTGATGGTTGTAAATCAGTACTATAAATGTGCATATTAACATTTCTCTCAGTAATTAAGCATTTTGCATTTATTAGCATCTTACTTCCTTTATATCTTTGTAAATCAGCAAAAGTGTGTACGTATATTAAGAGTTGCATCTTTGAATATACCAAATATGCGGCTTTGATTAAAGCTTGGCCTATAACAGACTCTTATGCGGCTATCTGTGAGCATTTCAAGAAAGCAAGAAATAGAGGGAGTACAAATCTTATTGACCAACCTCATCTTGATAGTGATATCTTCGAGATACTTGCACGGTTATCTGTTTTAATCCCAAATTAGTCAAAAGACATTATATGCTCTACTGGAAACTGGATAGATTGTGTTATAGACAAATAACAAAGTGAATCCTTGTATATCAAATAACCAAATTTCAAGTTTTACTATTTCATTAGTTAATTTGTCCTTGCACTCTCATATCTTGAGCAAATACAAACCATGAATGACCTGCAAATTTTGACTGCCCAAAATCACTTCATAAACTAGATATTGCCTATTGATATTCCCATACTGAGATGAAAATTACATCTTAATCAAAATTTTGTACCATGCCCATAAGCTGTCTCCCAATAAAACAGTTCAGAAACTAGCAGCAAAATGATGTCTAGATAAATGCCCAAATATTCACGCGTACTAGTTGCTAATCATCCTTGAACGGTAACCAGTTCATACTCAACTAGGGAAAGGTTGTTATTTTCTTGAACTGTAAAATTTGCAGGTTCCGTAACTTCAATGCGTCCCCATTTGTCTACTGCAAGCCTCATTGAGCCTTTGAACATGTCAATCTTCGCATTCCGCAGGATAACAGTGGCACCATGTTGCATAAGATCAACTGCAGAAAATTGAACATTAGAGCATAATAAACAGATGTAATTCACCAAAACATCTCACAAAACAAGCAAACTAGAAAAATGTGCTTCTCTTGAAATATCACAGCCATCTACCTTATTGTGCGTATCTCCTCAAAAAAGGAATGAGCATACCCCAGAAAGGAACAACTCAGAATTTTAACAGCAAGTCACACATCAATGAAACCAACCAACAATGCTATCAAGGCCTAAAGTATCAAACTTTATAGAAATGATGCAAACATATTATTGCAAAAACTCAATGGAGCATCCAAGCTTTTCAAAAATCAATTTAAATGAGGTAAATCCACTAGCAGAATTCATAACTTAAATTGTTTTTAGTTGAAAATAATTTTAAAACAAAATTACATAAAAAACTCTGACCAAAATCCCAAGTAATCCATCAGATAAACATGTCTTCCAAAACGAAAACAGAGAATTTCAAGAATAATTATTCAAAATTTTCCATAAGCCAGGCGCACAAAGTCGGCATTAACATTCAGGGAGTGCATAATCACACGAATACAAAGCTTAGGACGACATTAAAAACTCTAAATGAAAAGCGCAAATTATTTGGATAAATCTCTTATAAACAGCCAGACATGTTCAAAATAATCGAAGCACCCAGACACACAGACCTTAATCAGTTCCCATATACCAGACGATCAAAGCACAAAATGAATTTATCTCCCATGAGACAGCATCAAATAAATAGAGCATCAAGCGATACCTTGCTCATTTCGGGCGGTGAAGACGATAGAGCCGGTTTCGTCGCCGACAAGGCACTCGGAGATACGGGCGGGGCGTGCAGGACGCTGAGACAGAGACATGGGAGCGCGACGGGGCTTAGGAGCAGGAACAGCCTTAGCGTTAACGATCTTGACGACGAGATTATGGCCGGTGGTGCCTGGCTTAAGTTCTTCTACCTTCACGAAAACAGGCTTTCTCTTCTCTGCTGTCGCCATTATAGAGATGGAGAGTGATTGTTGAAACCTAGCAGCTCTAGTCGCGCAGCATAGAAATAAATGAAAGAGTTGGGGTTAGGGTTTGATTTGGGGGTTTGGTTTCCTGGGCATTGTTAGAGTGGATCCGGGCTTATATAAGTGGGTTATACACGTGTCCCATGATGATTTGATCACAAGCTCAAAAGGGGAAGGGACCCTACTACATTTTCAGAAGAAATGTTGTTTTAAGTTTTGACTTTTAAAAATGTTTATTTATTTCAATAAATTACGCATGAAATAAATATTTTTAAACTCAATATTTTATCATAAAAAATCATTGCAATTATTACATTTTACATTATATTATTACTTTATTAGGGTTTTAGTTTTCATAGAAGAATCAAAATTTTTAATTTCAATTTGAAAGCATAATATTATCAAAATTATAATAATTTCTATAAAAATAGTGTGAAAGGTTTCAAGTTCAATAGAGTTCGAGATAGTATTAAGTATTAAAGGATATCAATTTATAAAATATTGAAAATTTTGTTTTTAAATAACGTCGATATTATCTAATTTCATAGATATAATCATCATTAGCTCTCTTACATATTAATTTTCAATTAGTATCATCCAAGAAGAAAAAAAGAAAAGGATCTCCAATCATATTTTTTAAAGACTATGTTTGTCCAGCATTCAAATTTGATTGGCTTGATTAATCTGAATCGGATACTGCACAATTCATTTTTGGTGGCAATCATTCTAATGCTGTAATTTTCATACAAATATCGAGCTCGCGGATCAAATTTTGAATATGATTAAAAGAGACGGAATCCTCATTCGTATTTTAAATAAATATAAGTAAATTTTACTTAAATAATTATACGTAAATTTTATTTTTTCCAACCCATTCATAAGTTTAATTGTGTAATCCTATATAAACATAGTATTTAATAGCTAATATATGAATTTTTTAGACCAAAACTAATATTAGCATATCCAATAATAAAATATTACAGAAAGGTTCAATTTAATTAAATTGAATTTTAGTTAAGAAGTTTCATTGCATTTTTCTTAATAACCTTAGAAAATTAAAAAAGAAAATGGCTGGCCTAAGCTCAAGTTCAAGCGCAAGCGCAAGCTCTCGGCCCAATCCGCCACGGCTTTTCTCCCGCTCCGATTCGGTGAAGTTTCCGACGGAAACCCTCGGCACCTGGTTTCTGCTCTTGCAGCTCCGGCGGTATGAACTTTCTATGGTTTATTCCTCACAAAAAGTATATTCATTGCTTCACAGTTTGGTGACTGAGCTAAGCTATATTGTTAAAGTCTCGATTTTTTGCAATTAAAATCAGAGGGTTTTCTTTTTCAGATACATAAATTCCCGTAGCCTGCTTTCCGATTCTTACCACCAGCTGCAATGGCTTCCCTCTTCAAGGTAATGTTCTATTCAGAACCCTAATTTAATGTTTATTAAATCTTCCTTTTCTTTTCATTTTTTTTTGGAGGAATTTGATAAAAATTTATTTGTTTTCCTCATCGCAGGACCCTTCTAAGCTTTCTGCGTATCGGGATAGAAGGTTTCCTGGAAACCAAGAGGAGTTTGAACACGCACTTCAGACCTCAACGACTGTTTATATAGGGAATATGTCTTTCTACACTACAGAAGAGCAAATTTATGAGCTTTTCTCGCGAGCTGGTGAAATTAAGAAGATAATTATGGGATTAGATAAGAACTCGAAAACCCCTTGCGGGTTTTGTTTTGTTTCGTGAGTATCATTTATGGGATGCTGGGGTTACAGTTGTTTATTGATCATCACTGTGGCTTGAGTGCTGTATTTGTCATCTATCAGGTACTACTCTAGAGAAGATACTGAGGATGCAGTGAAGTATATCAGTGGGACAATTCTTGATGATCGTCCAATTCGTGTTGATTTTGATTGGGGATTTCAGGATGGCAGGCAATGGGGCCGTGGTAGAAGTGGTGGACAGGTGAGTTCAACTTAAACTGCTATCTATTACATCTGGATGTTCTATAATTTTGTTCTTCCTATATGTTGCAGGTTAGAGATGAATACCGTACAGACTATGATCCTGATATCCTTTCACTATGTTACTGTAAATTATCTTATTCTTTCTATCAAGTCCTTCCAATATGATGTAGTTGAATAATTGTAGTTATTTATGATACACTTTTTAGCTGTTTATTCTAGCAATTTGACTAAGTTATGTAGACTGAGTTATGTAGTCGTGGAACTAGGAACTGTGACCCTACTGTCTCAACAACTGATAGATTTAGCAAGAAATTGCTCGTCTCTATCACAATTTTTAAACTAGTTTTGCTTCCCTGTCACATTGTACATATTCTTCGACGGGATCGTCTAGGTCTTTGTGGACAATCCAAGTTCAAATAGCCTTTCTTTGAAACAGACTTGTTAAGCATTTAACACATGCCATGCAGGAGTTCCTCATCGGAATAAGTTTGTCAAATTGATTGCTTTAGATTTACCATTTCATTCTGGCATTGTTAGCACCAATAAATTTTTTGGTAGTTAAATGCCAATTTCAAATGCATTTTTAAGTCTCCTTAACAAGTTGTACGCAGAGGTGGTTATGGTAAATTGGTTCAGCGGGAGCTGGAACAAAGACAACTTGTGGATTATGGAGCTGGATCATTGGGCAGTTTCCCTCCTGTAATGCCACCTCATTGTAAGTTTTTGAGCACTAAAAAACCCTAATTTAAAGGTTTTCTCCAATCCTAAAAAAAATGGGGGTCGAATGTTAGTGAATGGGATTATTTATGCAGGTATGAAATGCTATTACGTAATATCATGTTACTACTGTTATTCCAACTTTTCTAGGATGGAATTTGCATCAGACCTTAAATTTTGTTGTTTACCATATACATTTTTACCCAATCTGTACGCAGTACTTTTTAGCAACGCTTGGGAGTAATTGCATAGTTGGAAAGCATGCATGATAAAAGTAACACAGCAATGAGGATGGCAAACTCTATAATTTTATACTTTGCTTATAAGATATGGATTTACCATAGGTTCACAGCACCCATCTGAAGTTTGAAGGCCTATGTTGTTTGCTGGATTTTGAATAAATTCTTAAATAGATGCCTAGTTGATTGGCTCTTTAGATACACCCGGACACACAAGGTGTCTTTTGCAACTATTTTCAGGTTATTGTATCATCATTGTGATGACAGGTTCTTAAATTTGCCACTGTTATTTTTTGATTTGCTAAAATTGATACTTTACTGTACACATGCTCTCTGTATCATGTATTCTGATGTTGTATTCCTGCAGATGGCAGACATGGTGGTTATCATCGGCATGGTAGAGGTACTTGCTCATTTTGATTACTTTTCAATTGCATTGATATTAAGGTTTTAATTCCATGTGATTCCTTTTCTTTGATGCTTTTTGTATTAGCATATTTCATTGAAAATATAATTATGGTAGAGGTACTTTCTCATTTTGATTACTTTTCAATTGCATTGATATTAAGGTTTTAATTCCATGTGATTCCTTCCTTTGATGCTTTTAGTATTAGCATGTTTCATTGAAAATACTTTTCAATTACCATCATTGTAATTGATTGGTACTGGTTAAACTGATCTAAGTTTGTTGGAGAGCAGATTATCACCGGAAGCGGTACCGTGACGATGACCGTCAGCCACATGAGTCTTCAAGGAGAAACTCTGACCATGAATCAAGGAGAAACTCTGATCCTGATTCCCGACCTGTAAATGTTAAATGCTTAAAGATCTCTCTCTCCTTTAACCGTGTCTTACCAATCCTTATGCTATTTTCCAATTTGCCATTTGGAAAATAGCATAACTGCTGTCCATTTTCAATTTGCAATTTTCCAATTTGCAATGTGCTTTCTGCCTTGTCATTTACTGAACTGCTGTCCATGTTTCTCCTAATTCACTGCTGCTTATACGTAACAGGAAAAGAATCCACGATTCCGAGAGAGTGGTGATTCTGATGACGAGGAGGAAGATGATAGAAAGCGAAGGTCTTAACAAACTTGTTGCTGATTTTTATGAATTAGGAGTTAAATGTGTCTCGTGTTTTAGCTTTAATATGGTTTCCAACCTTTTTCTTTTCTGTTTAAAGATGCTTCTCCAGAGGTTATTCAATCGATTTTATACTGAAGTTAATATGTTCTTTCAATGAACAAGATTAATATCACTTGGATTGCAAGGTAGCTTGTTATCATTTATACAAAATGTAAAACGTTTTACACTGTAAATGGCTGGTAGAAAATCAAGACCTCAAAATCATTAACAAAAAGAACAAAGATTTTTTATTACAAAATATAGCATTGAGATTACATAGCACCCTCAAAGTTCCACTATCAAAACTGTATCATAACTTGCCTGATGAAGTTAAAATTGTTTCTTTCATGTTGCACTAACAAGTAGGTTGTCAAATGGCAGCCAAAATCTCCTTAGTCCGGGAATATATGTCATCGTGAACACCATGAGGCATGACAGATGATCATTCCAGTGTGTCGATTACTCAGCATACAACAGCGCATATCTGAGAATAACTCACTCTTCCTCTTTGATGATTCTTCTTTTCCTCAATGGCTCAGTAACAATGCTTCCCGGAGCACTATGTGCTTTTCTTCTTTCTTCTTTCCTCTTTTCAGCCTCAGTCATTGTGCGTCTGAGGGCAGCAGCCTTGTATATGGGTTTTGGCAAGTGTCTATGCCTGTAATCATCATTTTGCAGAAAAAGAAAAAAACATGAGTAACAAGCACCAACTTAGAATCCATTCTTATTTCGCCTAAAAAAGTTTTTTCACGACACTAACAATCTAGCAGCACAGACACAGACAATCTTCCTGTCAAGAAAGCTAATTCCCTAAAGAGGTTACAAATTTACTAACCTAACAATACGGTTGACCTCAGGAAGGTGCTTATACCGCTTCTTGACAGCTTCATGATATTCATGCCGTTTTCGCTCCCTTGGCAGTAGCTGCACCATAATACATCGTCATTCAGAAACAGGACCATGTATCCAATAATTCATGGAAGAAAATAACTCATGAATCAGTCAGTAACAAGCGTCCAAATACTTATATACAAGAAAAAAATGGATAGAACAGGAATATTACCACTCCCAATTGTTCTGAGGCTTTAGCTTTCCATAGCCTAAGGTTCGTATCATCACTGCCTGAAATAATGTAACTAGCATCACAGCTGAACTTGACGCAAAACACCCTACAAAGACAAGAATGGTCAGAGGACACAAACTCAGCAAAAACAACGTTATTATTTACGAACCTTGGTAAAATTGCAAGATCTAACATATAAGAAATTTGTCATTTAGGTTAACACATTCACATGCAACACCAGCTTCACCAGATAGTCATTGATATGAGATAAACCATGTAACTGATAAACAAGTAGAACAACAAATGTCTAGATGATAAAAGCTCCAGAAGTGATGAAACCTTTGCATTCTTTTTGTATGATAGATTTCTCGGCTGTGACCACCATTATACTGGAAAATTCTGACCTGCAGGAGATGCAGAGTTGATATCCACATGAAAAAAAGAGAGCTGTCTTTGCATTGAAACTAACATGATGAAAACATTGAAAACAAAGATTAAACAAGCAATTGCTGAACAGAACTCACAGTTCTATCATAAGATCCAGTTACAAATTCTCGGCCAGTAGGAGAGAAGTCAATATCCATCCTGAATTAGGAACATTATGAGTTAAGAAAAAAAGTTCCATAAGAACAGTGCCAAGACAACTTGCTAGACATCAAACATAAGTAATCTTACACTGCAGAGACATGATCTTTGTGTACACACTTGGCTTCATCCAACTTTCTTGCATCAAAACTGTAGCAGTTGCAATCCTCATTTGCCTGTGAGTTAAAACAACTGTGAGTTGGCTTTTATGAAATGCATCATAAGGTTTGTTTTAGATAAGATATCCACTAATTTTTTAAGGTTTCTACGATTGTAATACCCCCTTACAACACTGGGAAACATCAGGCTAAAAATGAAACTACTGATAATAAGATGAAATATAGGACAACATTTAACTTCCAGAAACCTATATAAAGATAGTCAAGAACAATCTCAAACTAATTCCTTATGCATCAATCTTTGAAATAAAAACACAAGTAAACCTTGATAATATACTTACAGCTGTAAAGTTCATTGGCTCCATTGGATTCCATGCAATAGAATTGGTTTTTGTCTGTAACCAAAAAACTTCAAGTTAGATGGACTAAGAAAATTGATGCCAATCCATATCAATAATGGACAAGGGAAAAATTCAAAGCTTCTCTGGAATAAATGGAAAAAGAACATCGAGCAGCCAAACTAATGGTTACAAGTTGCAAAATTAAATTAATAGAATCATTTTTTGAGAAGGGTGAATGCCATCTAAGTGAAAGATAATAGCAAATAATAATACTTTCTCTGAGAAGCAAATTAGTCCAAAGACAGAAAATACTCTTGCATTCTTCCAATTTTATCCATAACCCTCAACTTTGCACCTTTATCCTGATTACAGTTTAAGTTCTGTCTTTTTCCAAATGCTAAAACTAGTTACCATTTTGGCAAGTTTTTTTTTTCCTTGTATTTGGGTAATTAACTGTAGTATTTTTTTTTTTAATTTCTTGTTTTGTGAGAACTTATGGTAGATAGAATGACTAAAAAATAACAGCATTCAAATGAATTCTATATCTGTAGCATTTACTATATATTAAAAAAGAAAAAACATTGTGAAGATGAGAAATTTTTTTTTTGTTATGTTTTATTTACTGCATGTGAGCCTCTGCACAGTCATGCACAGAAAAAGTGGTTTGACTTCTTGCAAATAATAAAGATAAGAACGAAATTTTGAGGATTTGATGTATTACAATCTTGAGCTAAGGATAACCAAACTTACTCTCATGATAAGTTTCCTTGCTGGAGATGACAAACGTAAATCATACAATGTTATGCTGCGGTCACTGCAAAATGGGAGAAATATTCACCACATGAGTACATGTTCTCTCACATAGCGTTCCAGTATGAGTATGTGTAATGACAAAAGAGAATAGACTGATTATGAAGTTCGCAAGAAGGTGAGTGTGCTATATACTTTACTGAAAAACCAAAATACAATGTGTATTTTGCATCAACAAAGTGTCCAACACCTAAAAATGCCTTTGGACATATATCATACCAGATGCAACGAAAACTAGAGGAGCATTGTAGTGCAAATATTTACACCATTCATCGACATATTATTTACATATGTTGTTATATGCATAAGTAGTGGGATGATGCATTTAACTGTGACAGCCACAAAAATACATCCTAAATCAAGATCAAGTAATCTCTCCAACCAAGCTGGATCACATAGGACAGCCAAAATGCTAATGCATTATGCCATTTCTAATTATAAAGCAACTAGACAATTTATTTGATCACTAAGATTGAGAAGTGCAGTAACTGTATCTCAATAATGGAGGACAAAGATTGAATGTAAAAGCTTCCTTATTATTTGGAACCATAAATAAGATAATGGCAGACAAGATGATTTTTGGTAATTTGTAGAATATAAATGCCTTTTCCCATGCACCCATTGTAAGAGGAAGGTTTATTTCCTTGGGCTGTTAAGAAAAGAACATTGATGAAAAGTCTTCTTTGGAAACAAAAACATCTCTTGGCAACCTCCTCCTTTCCAAACTTCCAAGGAAGAATATGAAAACAAATTTGAGCTACAGTTCCAAGTCTATACTCCTCTAATTGAGTTGCCAGTGTTAGGATAAATCAAGGTTCTCTTAAAATTTCTGAAGGTCTTAACCATAATAATTCCCCACAGTAATTGCAACTGGGAAAAAGTTTCTGTATTAATCTTTAAGAATACAGGCAAGTTTCACAGGAAAACAAGATCTACATCCCAAGTGAAAAAGATGAAGCAATTATGACCAAAACAGATGTCAATCACATAGGCGTACCTTCCTGATGTCGCCAATAGGTTTGGTTCCCCTGGATTAAATTTTACAGATATAACTGTGTCTGTTCCCCATTCAAAACTGTTCACTGGCTGAGATCTAATCACAAGGAGGCACAACATAAGCATAATGAGAACTGCTCGTTCAATTAACTGAAAACCAAAGCAAGACGGAATTGAAACCTGTTGTGATTCCAAATATCCACTTGAGCACCAGCTGTGGCAAAGAGCTCCCCATCCCACTGGTGATCAACAGCCCTGAAAATAACAAGGAAGGGATCAATCTGTGAAGAAGGATACTTATACAGACATGTAAAGAATATAAAAATTCAAAATTATTTCCTAAAAAGAGCAATTAAAATCCTCACCAAAAAGCATTCTTCCCAACATAAACCGCTTGTGGCTGATAACAAGAGTAGCAAGTTGTTCAACATAGAGAGAAAAAAAGGCACTCAACTGAAGGTACATATCTTCATGAAATAAAGCATACCTCTTGTGAATTAGTAGAGGAGTCATCTGATCCCACGATGGTAGCCACCGGAACATTCCAAAGCCTGACACTGGATGGAGAAGGTCACAATTTAAAACAAATGCTATAGACATATCAGATACAGTGAATTTCTTGTTTGATAATAGAAGATATGTGAAAATAGAACAAACATTCAGATTTGAAAAATTAATTTTCATGTTAATGCTATAATTTGCCTCTTACGTGCAATCAGTTCCACATGATATTAGAGTGCTTCCATCTGTTGAAGCAGTCAAACCTCGTACAGCACCTTGATGGCCAGGAAACTGACAAACTGTTCGCCTGTTGATCCATTGTTTCATAACATGCATATCAATCATGTTTGCATGGCGTCAATATGATAAATTACAATCAACTAAGAGTCAGTCCTTGAGAAATTGAAGAAAGGAACATAGATGCAGCATCATGAAAGTACAAATATTCAAGCAAGATCACCAATAAATAGTTGAAAAATCACAAGTAAATATTGTATGATTAAATATACTTTTGCCACTTTGCAACTGGCAGAAACTCTACGATCTGCACATTCAGTTAATATGTGAGGATTTATCATCTAAGATATTGAAATTATATGCTTATACCAAGATTGCATATTAATTGCTTCTGGAGAAGTAAAATGAACAAAGCTTCAAAAATTTCCAATACTACATTGAGAAGGGAAGAGAGAGTGTTGGCGGATGGGGTACTATAGCCAGACCGAGAATTCCGACAAGAAAAAGGGAAGTCTCTTAACACATAACAACTGTGCATAATTAACTTCATGCTTGTTTTTTTCCTCCTATTGGCCCCTATTGGTCAGTATATAACTATACATAAGAAAAGAACAAGAAACTTGACCAAGATCATAGTTCTTAATTCTTATAGATAACAGACATCTGATCATTACCTGGAAGATATGTCCCAAAGACAAATATCTGCAAAAATAATGTAAAAAAAAAAGAAAAAGAAAAAAAATTAAAGAAGTTTCAAGTTCATCTAGAGAACAATCCAAGCTCAACAAAATACTCTAAGTTGTAACGCTAGAAACATCAAACAGCAATGAATTTGCTCCATATAGAGCAAGGCAAATAAGCAAGTTTGGCAAAACTTGGTAGGCTATCAACTAAACAAGTAATATAGAACTAAATGTATTTTAATACCTCCATCCATAGAACCAGAAAATATTCCTTTCAAGTAATTTGGGTTTTTCGCCATACATGAAATAGCATCAGTATGCGCATCCATTGCTCCAATGAACGGCCTTGCAAATATCTAAAAACATTAACCAAATCAGAACGCAATAAAAAGAAAACAAAGTCAAAAGTTCTGAAACAATTCAAGTTACTAACACATTACCTTGTCCAATTTGGCAGCATTAAGTGCTCGTACATATTCGACGGCTTTCTCTTGGGGTCGAAGATTGGGGTCATAATTGTGAAACACTCTCTAATAGAAACCAAATTTAATAATAACCAGTAAAAATTGAAGCTTCCAATGAAAATAAAGTAAAAAAAAAGGGCTATTTAACAGAATATCTCAATTTTCCTATAACGATACTGAAAATTCTACATTAGCAGCTACAATAAATGTACCTGGAGATCTTGGCTTCTTTCTCGAGTGAATTCTTCGGTGGAGCGTGATATTACTTTCACCTTCATCGAATTAGGTCTATTAGAATTCAATTTTAGTTTCAATTCAATTAAATTCCATGACAGAAATCAATTGATAGTAAGATTAAAACCCTGGACAATGATAGTTGCCAAAACCCTAGAAGACGAAACTGGAGAGAGAGAGAAGGGATAAAGGTATGGGCCTGAGACCGAAATAGGCCCAAGTAAAGGCTTGTTTGATTAAGCCCATACTTGGTTTGGTCTTTTCTTTTTATTTCCTTTTTTTTTTCCTAAACAAAAATAGTTTTTCTTTCTATTTTTATGAAAATTGAATCAATTATATTTAAATAATAATATAGTTGTGGGAAAATATTTGAAAATAATGTTAGCTCTAAAACCTAAGTTTCTTATAAGAATTAAAAGCTTCTAAACTTTGAATTGTGTTATTTGTGGAAAAAAATAATATAAAATAATAAAACTTCAATGTGTCAATTGTCCTCTAGAAGGACTTTTATTTTGACCAAAAGTCAAAAAACGTAAAATTTATATACATATATATTCTATTGAAGTCTGCTTCTGTGTTGATTTTGGTATGTTAGTAAATTTGAATAAAAAAAATATTTTTTAAATTTAATGCAGATTTTTTTTTCTATTAAAATGGGTGAAAAATAAAATTTTATTTTTGAATTAACCCTCCAGTATTCGAACCCTAATGAACCAATAAAATTCGAATTCGAAACGTCATTACATGTTAAAGTTTCTTGCCATTCCTTATGAAATGTATCAAAAGTCGATGCTGAAACCTCTTATTTTTAACCTAACTTGCATTATCACCGAAGCATCACCCCATGAGTTAAAAATTAAAATTTTATGTTTATAAACTTTGCAAATGCTCCGACAAAAATGCACCAATTACGCTCCTGAGGTTACAAATTATCGAGTATTTTTCTGTATTAGGCACATAATATAAGATTCAAAAATCATTTTTTTCTATGTGTTTAAACTTTTTTAAACCTATTTATTTTCATTTTTTTCTTAACAAAAATAAATTTAATATCTGATTAAAAGGAATACATGTATTTAAAAATTTATATGTAGTAATTTTTGATTAATTATGAAAAAAAATAAGTGCATTTTTTATCAAAATCGATTTTGGAAGACGTGTAAAGTTTCTTTTGTACTAAATTGAAAGAAAAGAGTTTCCAACTTTGTCTTTAAATTAAAAAGTAATTAGCAGACCTTATTTGAAGTCAAATTCTAACATTTCCTAACTACAGTTTTGAAACGGAATTACTGCAATCATACTCACAAGCATCGGTCAGACTCACTCAATGACTTAAATGCACAAATTAAAAAATAATAATAATCAGTGATATTTTTCCCCTTGATAAAAATAAATAAATCGTAATATTTTTTTTTTTTTTTGAGAAGAAGAAAATAAACTCAATTACATCGAAATCCTCGTAGAAAATGAAAGTCACCCAAATGAAATCAGCACGGTGTGAAGAGTGGTAGGCAAAGTAAGCGTTATCTCCACCTGCAAAAGCTGAAGAACCACCCAGCCACCGCCCCATGAAATTTTTTCTAAATCGATCCAAAAACTATATAATTTGGTGTACATGATCAGAATATAATTGGACTGGTGTCACCAATCTAACACGAGTAAAACAAAAATGATTGCACAATCGAACTTTTCCTAGAAAATAATCCAAGAATAATTGATTCGGCCTACTGGGTTGGATTGGGCCTGTACGATGTGATGTAATAATACTTTCTAATTCCACTTGTGTTGCAATCTTGATTTTCAGAGAAGTTTAATCATTTTTAAGAGTATAATCATAATAAATTGGCAAAGATTGTCAAAATCACTCTTAACATTATATTATATATAATTACACATAGAATAAACAACAGACATCACGAAATTGGTTGCGTGGTGGATGAAATTGTTGTTGACAATGATAATTTTCATAATTGTTTTTTATACTCACTCCATTATTTTTATGTGTATAAAATTTAAATTTTATTTATTTTTTTTTAAATTTTAATTTAATTTTTTAATTCAAATTTCATTTTCAATAAAAGTTAATTTATTTAGAAACAATTAAATTTAATAATTTAATCAAAATTACGTAATTTAATATTAAATTTAAATTTAATTAATAGTTTTTAATTCATATAAAAAAAGATAAAAAACTGATAAAATATAATTTTGCTACGTCACGTTTTCTTGTCATATATTTTTTATTTTATCTTGTTGTCTTTATCGTATATATGCTCCATAAATAACGTATCCAAATCTTCCTTTACAGACAAAGGAAAAAGAAAAAGAAAAAAACTTCTTTTATACATCACTAGAATAAAATATTATGATATTTTATATTTTATTTTTTGTCACTATAACTAAAATTATGTAGAAAAAGTTCATATTTCTGCTTGGATTATTCATATATAATACTATATTTTATTTATTTATATTTTCGTGATCGTTGCAGGCATGGTAAGTTCCAGATAACAGAACTATAAGAATATATATATATATATATATATATATATATATATATATATATATATATATATATATATATATATATATATATATATATATATATATATATATATATATATATATATATATATTAGTTAGATTTGCAGGTGTGGTAAGTTATCCACAAAACGGTTGCGGTAGGTTACCACCGGTAGCTAATTGGTAAAATCTCCACCAATTAACAAAGGAGAATAAATTTCTACATAAACCCAATACATATATTTTTATTCATAAACCGAGTTAAACTATATGAAAAAATAATTTGGAAATTAATTTATTTGAATATCGATATATATTATTTGTTTTTATACTTACTGATAAGGGTTGTTTTAGAATTGAGATAACTTTTATAAGTAATTAGAAATATAGTATTATGGTAAAAGATTTTAGAATTTTGAAAAGTCAAAAAAGGGTAAAATTGTATTTATATAAGATGTAATATTATATATAATATGATTGTATTTATGAATTTAGTTTAGATTATTTCCTATGTTTTTTCAAGAAATATTTTACTACCGTATTACTTACGAAGCTAGACAGCAAGTGTTTGGCATGGATCATAAAAAAATTCAAAAGCTGCATGAAAGAGACATCATCAAGTCAAGTGCCTAACTATTTATAAACGACTAAATCTTCCCCACATTATCAAATCCAAACCAAGAATATTTTCAGGCAGAGTTTATTGAAAGAAGTTTTTGATTATGGCAATCTTAGCTTTGGGGTTAGTGTTATGTTTTTTGATAATATTTTTGGGTCTGAAACTTCTCTATAGATCATGGTGGAAACCCAAAATTTTGGAGAGGAAATTGAAGAAGCAAGGCATCCATGTCCTACCATATAAACCTCCCCATGGCAATATCCAAGAAATGAAGGAATTAGCCATGAAAGCTAGGTCTAAGCCCATGGAACTCTCCCATGATATTGCTTCTCGTCTTGATCCATTGCTTCAAGAACTCGCCTCAAGCTATAGTAAGACCTTCGAACTTGTTTTATTTACGTTGATAATTTTATTTGTGAACCGAATCGAGTGATAATTATATATTATCTTATACGATTTTGCAGAAACACCAATTGTTTTTTGGTATGGAACGAATCCAAATGTGATGGTCATGGATACAAAGCTAGCTAGAGAGATGTTAACAAGGAAATTTGAATTTCAAAAGCCAAAAGTACATTCAACCTTTAAGTTTTTCTTGAAAGGCCTAGCGAATATTGATGGGGACAAGTGGGCGATGCGTAGGAAGATAATCAACCCTGCCTTCCACATGGAAAAGTTGAAGGTTAGTTTCATACTATATTTGATACAAGAGGTCTAAATTTCAAAACCAACATCTCACGTTGCCATAAGTCTAAATACATAAATAACTAAATTTGGTACAATGTAGCATGCGCACGCACTATCTGATCAAAAAATAATTTATTTTTTAATTAAACAGTATGCACTATTTACTGTATAACATCCTCAAATTGTTTGACATTAATTTTGCAGGGTATGTTGCCATCTTTCATGGTATCATGTGAAGAAATGGTAGAGAAATGGAAGAAATTGATAGGATCGGCAGATTGTTATGAAATGGATGTTTTGGGTGAATTTCAAGATTTAACAGGAGATATTATATCAAGAGCAGCTTTTGGTAGCAATCTTGAAGAAGGGAAATTGATATTTTCTCTTCAAAGGAAACAAGCACAATTCCTATTACAGTCACTTTTCAATCTCAGTGCTCCATGGTCAAGGTATGCATAATCGTTATGTTTCAAAGAATGACAACATTAAATTCAAACTCAAGTATTTTCTAAATGTTGAAAGAATTATCAATTCAAAATCATTAGATTTCCATCAATAATATTATATAAAAGAGAAGGATTTTCTGAATTTTGTTTTTCCTCAATTATCTACAGGTTGTTGCCTTCGAAATTAAGCAAGAAAATGATGCAAATCCACAGCGAAGTCGGAGCAATACTGCAAAGGATAATAAAGAACAGAGAGAAGGGAATAGTTTCAGGAGATGCAGAGCAAAATGATGATCTACTAAATTTGTTATTAAAATCGAATTTTGATGAGATTAAAAACAATAAAAACATTGGAATGTCGAGAGAAGATGTGATAGAAGAATGCAAGCTTTTCTACTTTGCTGGCCATGAAACCACTGCAAATTTGCTCACATGGACTATGATCGCTTTAAGCATGCACCGTGATTGGCAAGAAAAGGCAAGAAATGAAGTTCACCAACTTATTGGAAAAAAGAATCCAACTTCCGACGACTTGAACCATTCGAAAATTGTGAGTATTATTATTAAGCCAAATGTGTAAAAATTCACTTAATATTTACAAAAAAAAAAAGCAATTTTGCTTGTAATAATTAGTTACGTGCAATATTATCTTTAAATTTATTAAAATGGTACAATTTGTTTCTGAAATAACAGGACCGTTAATTTGACTTTATTCCGTCAAAATGGTACAATGTGCTCATATCAGTGATAAAAAAACGGAATACGGTTAAACTAATAATTCCGTTATTTTACGGATAAAATTACACAATTTTGATAATTTTAGCAATGATATTGTAAGTAACTAAATATTAAAAGCAAAATTGCTCTTTTTAGTAAACATTAAGGGAGTTTTGTCACATTTATCCCTATTATTATTATAAGCTTTTCTATTTCGTGCTTTGATTTTTTTATGGTATGATTTCAGGTGAATATGATCTTACTTGAGGTTTTGAGATTGTACCCACCAACATCTCTCGTTCGAACTATCCACGAAGAGACTAAGCTTGGAGACTACACATTTCCATCAGGAATCAGCTTCAAGATCCCAGTGTACCTAATCCACAGAGATCCTGAATTATGGGGAGAAGATGCGACGTTGTTCAATCCTGAAAGATTTGCTAATGGAATTTCAAAGGCATCAAAGGATCCATCGGCGTTTTTGGCCTTCGGATGGGGACCAAGAATTTGCATTGGACAGAATTTTGCGATGCTTGAAGCTAAATTAGCTTTGGTTATGATCCTGCAACACTTCTCTTTTCAGCTTTCTCCTACTTATAGACATGAACCTCACGTTTTTCTCACTCTTCAACCTCAGTTCGGTGCCCAAATTATCTTGCACAAGATTTGATTTTATTATAAGTATTTTTCTTTATCATTGTAAATTACATTAATTATTAATGTCTATTATCTAATATAAAGCAGAGTTGGTAGGCTCATGAGATTTGAATAATTAACAGTTATTTTTTGGGCTAAATTGGTGATTTTGTTGATGAACTGAGTTAATTATAAAATATCATATAAAAAATTATTATTTTTTATTTTGTAACCGTAAATGAAAAAAATTAATAACATCTATTTTTATTTTATTACTAGCTTGATTTATGGTTAAAAAAATAAAATGATTGATATAAGTCGAAATACATGTATTCAAATTTCAAAACATATAACTCTAAATTTGATACCGATGTTTTATAATAAAAATGTCAAAATCCTCTAGGGGACTAGAATTTTATTAAAATTAAATTAATTTATTTATTTGTAAATCAAATCAAAATCGTATTATTTTTTTAAAAAAATTACTATTATAATATATATTTTTAACTAGAGAATGAATTTTTAAGTTGGTGAATAAATAAAATAAGAGTGGAATTTAAGTAGAAATTGTCTATTCCGTTAAAAATTTTATTTTTATTTCTCCACAATTAACGGTTAATTTGATTTCTAAAGTCAGATTAGGGAGTTCGCCAAAGCTATGAAGTACAAACAACTGGCAATTAATAAACGTTAATTGGCTAATTAATTTAAAAATTCCACAGATTATGTAGACTGCTTCTACCAAAAGCATCCATAAACAAGATTACAATTAATATTATTATTTAATGAAAATTTTGTCCAGATATTTGAAAAAAAAATATTTTTTAATATGAATTCTGTTATTATCCCTTTCCTAGCAGTCTAAATCAACTTAATTTTCACCCCTCACTCCACATCACCAGCCTGGCTTTATCATCACAATTAAATATCAACTCAATTACACTATTTAGTAAAGTTACAAATTATAGGCTGCTCGAAAACGACTCGAATGAATTACGATAAATTTTAAATTTAATTTATATATTATATTTTTTTATTTATGATCTGTATCAATGCATGGGCGTAAGCACATATACACCAAAATATTATATTCTTATTTTTAAAAAATATTTTATTCTAAAAACGTTTTTTAATAATGCTATAAAGTTTCCTTAATTATAAAAATTAAATCCTTTTTGTAAATGTGTAGGTAATTCTCATCTTACAGATTAAATATTGAGATTAAGTTATATTCATTTTTCTCACATAAAATTAAGACCATCAATCTTTAATGTTAGGCCATCAGCAAACGAACAGTCCAACAAATTTTATTTTCAAATTTTGTATATATGCTTAGTGATAACTACAAAAAAAATATTGTTAAAAGATCAGTTAATTTGGCCCAATAGCATTTGAGGCGGTCCAAATCCAATAATAAAAGAGCAAGACGTGAGCTAGAAGATAACACAGAAAAGCAAAGTGTCCGATCGGACTGATAGGATAATCTGACCTATCAGCCCACTGGCACAAGTCAATGCTCATACTCTCCATCTACCTCATGTCACATTGTCGCTCACCTACTCTAACTGCCAGATATCGCCCCCAAGGTACTCAAGTATCTCTCCAAATAACTCCTATAAATAGCTCAAAACATAATGACACCAGTTATGAAAAATATCTGAGACTCTCTCTTTTTCCAAACACTCTTTCTAAAAGCCATTAACTTGAGTTTCGGAGTGTTAAAGCCTGGTTCTGACCGAGCACCCCATTTTTTGCAGGTCCTACTGTCCGACCAGCTGGATGAATCGCAAGCTCTCCTTTACAGGTAATTCAACTATCCAATCTGCCGCCTCAGCTGCTAATCCCTCTCTCACAGATAAACCATTTTAGGTTTTATCACTTAGTCAACATGTAAATAAGTTATAGTAAATATTTCACATTAACTGACTATAAAAATTAAATATTATTTACAAATGTTCAGACAATACTTAGCTCGCAAGTTAGTTTTTAAAATTAAGTTTTAAATGTAATTGATAAAACGTGGAATGACTTTATTTGAGAAAGATAACGGGCAGCTAGGTGATTCGATCGGATGATTGATCCTACAAGAAGGAATACCCGGTCGGACCAGGCATTAGCACTCCGAAACTTAAGTTAGTAGCCTTCTAGAGAGATAAATTTTAGAAAGAGAGTTTCGGATGTTCAATATCTAGAGCCCTTATATTTTTAGTTATTTATAGGAGATAAAGGAGGGGTATTTGAGTACATCGGGGAGTGATAACTGGTAGTTGGAGCAAATAGGCGGCAATGTGACAGGGAGCAGGTGAAAAGTATGAATGCTGGCTTATGTTAGTGGACTGATAGGACGTGTTGTCCCATTAGTTCGATTGAACATCGCGCCTTCCTGTTTTGTCTTTTAACTCATACTTTGTCTTTTTATTAATGAATTTTGAGTCTTACCAAATATTATTGGGCATCTGAAATATATTTTTTTCGTAGTTATCAGTAATATTTTTCGATATATTAATCACAATGAGAATGATACTCCAAAAATTTAAAGGCAGATATCGATCAAAACTTAATATCAACATATTGTGTAAAGATGAGTCATATCCTTAAATAGATTTGGACTGTCAAACTTTTATCTGATTTGGCAGACATTAATTGGTGACGACCTCTTTTAACCTAATCCTTTGTGTTTTTTGTCATGAGCATCGCAGACAAAACATGTGACATTGTGATTGAGGCAAAGTCTGCTTTCACTTCCGACATTCCATGACAGGAAGGGGTCATAGGGCATTACTAATCATAGATAAAATCCTCTTAATCTGCCATAAAACAAGGAAAATTAGATCAAACCTAACATAACACAGAACCATATAGAACAAACTTATGGCATCAATCTTGGAGTTACAAAATTCCTATATTCAATATATATGTTGGAGACCCAAGATGATAAAGAAGAAGTTGCAAAATCAAGGGATCCATGTTTTATCATATAAGTTTCCTTATGGGAATCTTAGTGAGATTAAAAGGTTAACCTCAGAGGCTAGGTCTCAACCTAGTAAATTCACCCATGATATTGTTCCTCGTCTCAATTCATTGCTTCAACAGATGGCTACTACTTAGGTGTGAGCAAAAAAAAACCCAAATTTCGGTTAACCGAAAAACGGTTCAAAACGGAACCGATTTTTAGGTTGATCGAACAAAATTTTAGGCTTATGATTTTTACTTTTAAAAATCAGCGGTTAACCGATCCGAAACCTAATATATAGATATTTTATGAATTATATTTTAAATTTTACATTTATATTTTTTAATATTTGTGTAATTTATAAATATTATTGTATATAATTTTGTAAAATATTATTAAAATGTATATTTTTAGTAAATAAACATTAAAATTATGTGCATAATTAGTGCTCTGTTATTAGTTTTATATTGAATATATTTAATTTTTATAATTAATTATGAAAAATTTATTTTTATTTTGATTATTTTAATGAATATTGTATTTAATTTGTATTTTTTCATTTTTAAAGTATTTTTAACTATTAAAAATAATATTACAAATTGTATAATTTATTAAATTTATATATTAAAATTTTTTAGTAGTTAGCCGATAAAATGATCCAAAAAATTAAGTTAAAAATCAAAACCGAGTTGATAGGCTCAGCCGATTCATGTGAATTGCATGTTTTGCCTGACTTTCAAGATTTAACAGGAGACATTATATCAAAAGCAACTTTCAGTAGCAATCTTGAAGAAGGGAGGTTGATTTTCTCTCTTCAAAGGAAACAAGGGGACCTCCTTTGCAAATCACTCTTCAATTGGACTTCTATTTTCTCAAGGTGCATCAGTTGATACTTTTCCTAGAATTTTTCTTGCTTAAATCGGGTTTTCATGAGCTAGTCTAATGATAAATAGATGTTATCAATAATTAGTCTAAAGACGGACCATAACTTTATTTATGCACCGAGCCAATAAAATTTTGTATAAGCAAATTAATCACTTCGCTTATATGGTACGGTAAACCCTAAACAAATTAATCATTAGTTTGGTCCATAAATTAAGTTTTCATATATCATAATCCAATGGTAAATAGATATTACAAACCTAAATATGGATCATAACTTTACTTATGGGCCGAGCCAATATACTGTTGCATAAGCAAATTAAAAACTTTTTGCTTATATACAATATATTATTGGCTTGGTGCTTATATACGATATATTATTGGTTTGATCGATAAATCACTGTGGATTCTATTTTTTCTTCTCCTTCTCTTTTATTTGGAAATAAAAAATAAGTTTGATTTTTTTTTGTTGGGTATTAATAGGATCTTGTCTTCAAAAATAAACAAAGAGATGATGAAAATCCACTAAGAAGTAAGAGGAGTACTGCCACCGCTAGTAGAGAATAGAGAAAAGGAAATAATGTCAGGAAATGCAACACAAAATGACTTGCTGAATCTGCTACTCAAATCTAATATTAATGAAGCTAAGGAAAGCAAAATTGTGGGAATGTCAAAAGAAGATGTAATAGAAGAATGCAAGCTGTTCTACTTTGCTGGCCATGAAACCACCGCAAATCTTCTAACATGGACTATGATTGTTTTGGGTATGCACCAAGAAAAGGCAAGAAATGAAGTTCTCCAACTTATTGGGAATAACAAGCAACTTAATCACAAACTAAGCTGTTAGGACAGTGCATTCGGTGTTCCGAATCAAACTGATAAAAACGCAGATAACTGTGTTGCAGTTTTCTTTGGCAAAGATGATAATATTCTTTTATATTACTGTTTTTTCAGGTGAGAATGATCCTGCTTGAGGTTCTACGTTTATATCCACCTACATCATTGGTTCGATCAGTAAACAAATATACTGAACTTGGAGAATTCTCTGTGCCATCAGGAGTTTGCTTGCATATTCCATTGTACTATGTGAACAGAGATCCTGAACTATGGGGAGAGGATGCGATGTCATTTAATCCTGAAAGATTTTTCCCAAGGGATTTCAAAGGCACCTAAGGATCAATCTTCTTTTTTTACATTCGGTTGGGGACCAAGGATTTGCATTGGACAGAATTTTGCTGTGCTTGAAGCTAAATTAGCTTTAAGATAATTAAAAGAATCCAAAGAAATCAGCTTGGAACCCTCTTTAAGTGATCCTGAGACGAAGCTTTCTTGATCAACCTTTGACAAGACAATCCCACTTATGAAGAATAACAGCATCATGAATAGGAACAAACAAAGTAACTATCGTGTTCTTTTTTATCGTAATAACAATCCCTTTCAGATATTTGGTATATTCTCCTATGAAAAGACCTGGCATTGCATTGCATTATACCAAAAATATGTGTTCTCGAATATCGTTGCCATGATCTTGTAGCCATTGCTGTGAAGAGCTTTGGTTATGTTTTGGATTTCTGTGATCGGAGGTCCATTAAGTGGTGGCCGGATATGTCTTCTATAGCTGCCCGGTAATCTTCGTAATCGACTTTCAAGCGATGTTCTTTGGGTTCAGTGGGAGGAAATTGAAGGAAAAACAGAAAAAGAATGGCGAAAAAACAGTTAAGGAGAAGGTTGGAGCTATAATATAAGCCATGATTTCTGACACAGATTATTTGCCATCGATTTATTTTATAAGAAAATTGATGGACCGACTTTAGGTTAATATTAAATTCTTTTCCAATTAAAATACTAAAAAGTTTTAATCTAAATCTAATTAAATTAGGATTTAGACTCCTATTTTGAAGGAATTTAATTTAATTAATGGATATAATCATTGGGGGCCCAATTAGAAGCCCAATTAAATAGGATTTTTTTCACTAATTTCAAATAAATATATATAATATATAGCATTTTTATTTCAAACATTTATTTATATTAATTTTTTTTGTGCACGCGTAACTTACATGTAATAAATATTTTTTTTTATAAAATCACATTTAAATTTAAATAACAATATTATTACTTCAACTATTTACACAATCCTGCTGATATTCAACTATTTTTTGTAGCTTCATAAAATTATAGATACTTTGACAAATCACTGTTAGAAATAAATTTAAAAAATTAACAATTGCATCAAGTTTAATTATCATAAAATAGAAAATTGAATAAGCTTTATATGACAATAGAAAAAAAAATGTTTGTGTTTCACGTTACTAGTTGATTTTTTAATTAAAAAATGATGGTATATATTGTCTTCAAAGTATAATATGAATATTTACAATCAATTAAATAATGCAAAGATATATTTATATAATATAAAATGATAATTTCAACATAGATTGTTAAACTTAAAATTTATCTTTATTACATAGTAGTAATAGCTATAATATGTATGAAGACACCAATTTATTTGGATTTTTTTATTTAGACCAATATTATAAAAAGAAAATATATAATTGTATTATAGTGTTAAAAATTTTTGTTGCCTTTATACTTTTATATGTAATAAAGATGTAGAAATGGAGTCGCAATAAAAACGTCATAAGCTCTTGGATCACCAAATCTAGATGTATCTTTTCAGTTTCACCGGGAAAAGAAAAAGAATTGTTCATTAAATAGATTATAAAAATTTATTTTTTAAAATAACAATAATTGACTCGAATTCATGCATTAAAAAAAAATTGACTTGAATCTGTAATAGACTAAGAATTAGGTATTAATGGAATCTTTATTAAAAAAAGTATTAATAGAATCTATTGTTATTGATGGTTTTGATTTTGTGCGATGACAACATTATAATTGTTGAATTATCAAGAAAAGAGGAGAAGAAAATCGTTTATTTTTCTATATCTTCATACACACGTAACAAGATTTATATACAAATGAAAAACTAAGAAAAACTAACTAGAGTTAATTAACTTAAGGAAAACTGCCATTTAACTCTAGTAAGTAGTTAACTAAACTATGTACAAAACAAACTAAAAAAAACTAACTAATAATTCTACACTAAAACAGCAAGTTGTTTTAGTGTAAGTAGCAGAAAACTCATTTTACACTAAAACAGCTAGCTGTTTTAGTGTAAATAACAGAGAACTCAAAATTTTACACTAAAACAGCTAGTTGTTTTAGTGTAATAAACTAATAAATCTTCATAACTTCTACATCCCCTCCTCAAGTTGGATCTTGGTGATAATCAACAAGAGCTAACTTGGAATAAAGGTTGGAGAAAATAGGAGAAGATAATGGCTTCGTAAAAATATCTGCAACTTGAAGATGGGAAGAAACATGCTGCAAATCAATGAAACCAGCTTTGAATTGATCTCGAACAACATGATAGTCAATGTCTAAATGCTTCGTTCGCTCATGAAAAACAGGATTAGATGCAATATGCAAGGCAGCTTGATTATCACACCACAAAGAAATAGGAAACTGAACAGGAATCTGCAAATCAGCAAGGATATAAGAAATCCATTGTAATTCACAGACAGTGGAAGCCATTGCACGATATTCAGCTTCAGCAGAGGAACGAGACACAGTAGTTTGCTTCTTAGATTTCCAGGAAATAGGACATGAACCAAGAAAGACAATAAAACCAGTTAATGAACGTCGAGTATCCACACATGAAGCCCAATCAGCATCACAAAAAGCAGTCAAACTCAAGGAATTATCTGAAGGAAAAAACAGACCAGAAGAAGGAGATTGCTTCAAATATTTAAGGAGATGATGCGCATACTTGAGATGAGAATCTCGAGGTTGATGAACAAACTGACTTAATTGTTGTACAGAATATGCAATATCCGGCCTAGTGAAACTGAGATAAAGCAATCTGCCAATGATGCGCCTATATTCATGAGGATCCGCAAGTAAAGAACCACCATCAGCTGACAGCTTGACATGAGATGGGAGAGGTGTAACTTTCGGTTTCGACCCAAGAAGACCAGTATCCGAAAGTAAATCCAAGATATATTTGCGTTGATTAACAAATAAGCCACGATCATCTCGAATAAGTTCTAAGCCAAGAAAATAATGAGCATCACCCAAATCTTTGATAGAGAATTTGCTATCCAGAGCTGCCTTAAGATGAGCAATTGCCATAGAAGAAGTACCACTGATAAGCAAATCATCAACATAAACTAACAACATTAAAAACACATCACTCCGACAAAATGTGAACAAACAATGATCATGAGGACTCTGAAGAAAACCATAAGAAATCAGAAAATTAGTTAACTCAGAGTTCCATTGCCGAGAAGCCTGCTTCAACCCATAAAGACTGCGATTAAGTTTACACACCAAACCAGGTACAGCTTTGGAATAACCTGGTGGTGGATCCATGAAAATTTCCTCATTCAAATGCCCATGAAGGAAGGCATTATTGACATCCATCTGCTGAATATACCATCCTCGTGCTGCAGCAATGGTGAAGAAAATCCGAACAGTGACAACTTTAGCTACTGGAGAAAAACTGTCTGTATAATCTTTACCAGCAACTTGAGTATAACCTTTGGCAACTAGACGTGCCTTATACCTGTCGATACTGCCATCAGGCTTAAGCTTAAGCTTAAAAATCCACTTACAACCAATAGGCTTCTTATCACGAGGAAGAGGAGTCAACTCCCAAGTGTGATTCTTTTCTAAAGCTTCAATCTCATCAGCCATGGCTTTAATCCAGTGGGGATTATCTTTAGCAGCATTATAAGAAGAAGACTCCTGATGCATGGTGATGGTAGCTAAAAAATTATCTGTAATGGGAGACAAAGAAGAGATTTTTGTAAAAGGATAAGTTGAAGGAATGTGTGGGGAGGACATAGGTAAAATATTATTGACTACAAAGTCTTGTAACCAATTAGGCCGTCGAGTAGATCTGGAACTTCTTCTATGAGGAGCAGCGACAACATCCACTGAATTGTTATTTACGGCACGAATTGGGGAAGTAGAAGAAGAAGATGGACAAATAGGAGTCTCATGGATTTCTGTAAATTCAGGAAGTAAAGTAACATTGGGTATAGGCAACTCATTCGATTCAGGTAAGGAAGAAATGTTGGAATAAGGAAAATAGTCTTCATGAAACACAACATCTCTGGACACCATGACAGTATGAGAATCAAGATCATATACCTTGAAACCCTTTTTGCCTGGAACATAGCCTAGGAAAATAGACTTACATGCACGAGCAGCAAACCTGTCTTTATGGGGAGTAACATTAGTGGCATAGCAAAGACATCCAAACACTTTAATGCTGTCATAATCAGGCAAAGAATTAAACAGCAACTCATAAGGAGTTTTCCAACCAAGAACAGGAGTAGGGGTCCTATTGATCAAAAAAGTTGCATGTAAGATAGCCTCACCCCAAAACAGAGTAGGCATGGAAGCTTAAAACAACAAAGAGCGGGCAACTTGAAGAATATGTCTGTGTTTCCTCTCTACAGTCCCATTCTGTTGTGGAGAATACACACAAGATCTTTGATGCAAGATTCCATGAGCAAGAAGAACATCTTGACATAATCGGCTCACAAACTCTCCCCCGTTATCAGTTCTTATGATCTTCAAAGCAACCCCAAACTGAGTGAAAACCATTCGAATAAAAGCATCCAGCAGTTTGGGCACCTGAGATTTAGACTGCATAAGAAAAGTCCAAGTACTCCTGCTAAAATCCTCCACCAAGGTCAGAAAATACCTCCCTCCTGTTAAAGAGTCCACTTGATAGGGCCCCCATACATCAAGATGTACCAGTTCAAATAAGCTGGAAGTATGACTAGATAAAACAGGAAACGATATTCTAGTTTGTTTGGATTTAGCACAGACATCACAAACCATATCTGAGTGCTGAAAATCAGATGTTTTATTGAATGAAGGCAAATATTTCAATACACGAATGGAAGGATGTCCAAGTCTTTGATGCCAAAGAGACCAAGACTTATGAACAACAGCATTTACAGAATTACGAGAATGAGAAGGAAAAGATAAACTACTAGGAAGTACAATATCAGACTGAATTAAAGGAAAGAAAGCTTGAATAACATCTGGAGAAAACGAATCATGCTCAAGAACATAAAGATTGCCCTTGAGTTTGCCAATGCCAAGAATGACTTTAGTCCTCTGGTCCTGTAAGACACAGCAGGTGGGAAGAAAGGTGAAAATTAAATAACTAAAAGTAGTGAGTTTACTGACAGACAAAAAATTGTGTTTAAAAGAAGGAATGAATAAAGCATTTTTTAGAAGGAGTTTGCTAGCAAGAGAAATATCACCAGTGGAAGAAATAGTTTTGGCAGTCCCATCTGGTAATTGAACAGAATTGAGTAAATTTAAAGAATTGAGACTGTTAAACATTTATTTTGTAGTACCAATATGACTACTAGCACCCGTGTCAATAATCCAGCAATCATTTTTTCCAATCTTGGCATGAGATACAGAAGAAATAGTACCTGCAAAATCCTGTGCAAAATTGATACACTCAGTTTGAACAACTTGCTTGCCTTGAAGCATCTTCGAAATCTCTTGCTGTATAAAATTCCTCATGGACTGCTGATCTGAATCATCACTATCTTCACCGTCAAGAGGAGTATTAGCCATATTGATTCTATGACTAGTTGTCTTAGGTCCAATCTTCTTGTTTTTCTGTCTCATTTCTTGATACCAATCAGGAAAACCTATGATCTTGAAACAAGTTTCCTTGGTATGCCCTTCTGTTTTACAATAAGTGCAATAACGATCTCCCTTCTTCGCACTTTCTTTCTTCTTGAAAGACGATATCTTGGAACTCCCTAAATTCTTATTTGATCCAGCAAAGAAAGCACTATTTTCTGTATTTTCATTAACAGACATACTAATCTGCAACTGCTTTTCAACATTGGAAATCATTGAATATACCTTATCAATGTTAGGCAATGGATCGAGCAATAAAATCTGGTTTGCAACATTATTGTAACTTTCATTCAATCCTAACAAGAATTGAAGTATCATATCAGATTCATGCAGGTCATTCAATTCCTTAAATGCACCACACTTACAGCCACAACTACACTGAGGAAGAGGCACAATAAAATACAATTCATCCCATAATCTGCTAAGCTTAGTAAAATAAGCAGAGACAGAACTATTTCCTTGAGTAGTAGCATTCAACTCTCTTTTGATCTGGTACCGCATTGGTCCATTAGATTCACCAAACCTTTTCTCCAACTTATCCCAAAGTTCCTTCGCAGTAGTAACATAAACGAAAGAATCATATAAATCTTTCGATAAAGAGTTAAGAATTCAAGAGATGACAAGTGCATTATTGCCACACCAATCCTCAAAATCATCTGAGTTTTCTGAAGGTTGAGGAATTTTTCCAGTAACAAACCCTAATCTTCGCTTCGCAGCTAAAGCTAACTTCATGGATTTACACCAGGTTCTGTAGTTTGTTCCAGTAAGAGGTACAGAGACCAAAGATGATCCAAGATTATCAGAACCAGAAGTTTGGATCTGAGTAGTCATCATCGTAAACAAGTAACTCAAGTAAAAAACAGGAAATTCAAGTAAAACGAGAAATAATCTGATTTCAAGAAACCACTCTGAAAACAGAGATGAACAGAGGAAGAAAACCTTCAGGAGAATGCTCAACCAAAATTTCTCGAGTTAAGATCTGTAAACAGAAAAGATTTCAAGAACATCAAGAAAGATCTTGATCCTGCTCTGATACCATGTTGAATTATCAAGAAAAGAGGAGAAGAAAATCGTTTATTTTTCTATATCTTCATACACACGTAACAAGATTTATATACAAATGAAAAACTAAGAAAAACTAACTAGAGTTAATTAACTTAAGGAAAACTGCCATTTAACTCTAGTAAGTAGTTAACTAAACTATGTACAAAACAAACTAAAAAAAACTAACTAATAATTCTACACTAAAACAGCAAGCTGTTTTAGTGTAAGTAGCAGAAAACTCATTTTACACTAAAACAGCTAGTTGTTTTAGTGTAAATAACAGAGAACTCAAAATTTTACACTAAAACAGCTAATAAATCTTCATAACTTCTACAATAATATCATAAACTTCAATCTTATTTATATTCACTAGTTTCACAAAAACTATATATATATATATATATATATATATATATATATATAGTATTGGTTTAGTGGTGTTACTTACGTATTTGAATATAAATAACCAGAATGCAATACAATAAAAAGCTGTTTCGGGTTCAATTATGTGTGTAAATGAATGTCATTCAAACAAGCAAGAAATTTTTTAATTTATGGTCATTTCAATTCAAATCTAAAAAGACGTTTTTTAGTCATTTTCTCATCAATTTTTTTTTAAATTAAAAAAGAAAAAAAGGGTGTTCTATCTAAGGAGATTTCGAATTAAACAATAGAATTCAATTCAATAAAATCATAAAAAATAATTAATAAATAAAGTTTATTACATATAGAGAGATCTAAATTTAATTTTATAATTCATTTAAATACTTAAATTTTAATAATTATCTATTATAATATGTGATACTCAACTACATTGATGTAATATTTAAATTGTTATAATGAAAATATGTGTTTCAGATGCACAACGAACTGATTGAAATAAAAACCAAAAGGAATTGATTTTTGTATTATATTTTAATGAATTTTTGTTAATTTTTGTGCCAGCTGATATCATATAATTAGTGCAATTAAGTGTTACATGCTTTAATTTCTTTTTATTTGTTACGATCTAAACTTGATCATAATCGGCGCATAAACTAACTAAATAATAATTCATGCTAATCTTATTAAACTATCAAAACTATATAAACAATTCAATTCATAAAAAGCCCTCAATAAGCAAAAGATTTAAGATTTAAAGTCCAATCTTAATGTTCAAAATACATGCCAAAATTAAAATACAAAATCTCTACGGATAGAATGCAAATAAATTATTTGAAATTTTAAAGTTTTAATAACATGCTAACTCAAACATAACTCAAATCCAATAGCAATTGAAAAATAAGGTCTTTGCCAATAGAAAAAAGAAAAAAGTTAGAACTAACTGAATATAATTGCTATCTACAAATCAGAAACATGTAGAGAAGATATGGTTTGAGCGTAGTAACTCGGTAAATGGTAACTATAGCACACAACAAAATATTGAGAATAAACAATAGTTCGGAGTAATTTAGCAAAATATTTTTAACAATTAAAACAATATAATAAACTAAATAATAAATCATGAAATGAGCAAAATAATTTTAAATAAATTAATTAACATTTCAAAATTACGGTACAATTCAACAGGATGGTGATATTTCACCCCACCAAAAGCTAGATAACAGATGTCCTTATATCACATATATGATACAACACTTCTAATGCAGATGTTAATGGCATATGATACATGATAACAAGTTATGTGATTTCCCAAAGATATGATATTTGTGTCGGAATCAGATGTAAATTTAGATAACAGATTATTCAAATAGAATTAGATACATATAACATATTACTCAAATAAAATAAGATACAGATAATAACTTAGCACATATATCGGTTTGAAAACAATTTTTCACTAATACATTATATGAATAATTTCTGGTCAATTAATATAAACTGCAAGCAATCATATTATGTATTAAGTCAATTAAGCAATCATATATTTTATGAGCAATGATCGATGCTGATAGGATTAATTATAATAGATATGTGTGTATCTGTCGGTTAAGAAAGCTTGCCTTAGATAGAACTGACGGTAATATATATTATTTCTTAGCCTACAAACATATTTCTATATATAGTTTATGAGGTAACAATGTATACATAAACCAGTAAACCTGCTTCAGGTTCAATCAATCTAAGTATAATTCATAATAAATAGTTCAGAATTTTCTTAGATTATGGCATTTTTGGAATTGGGATGGGTATTATTGTTTCTGATAATAATTTTTTGGTGTAAAAATAGTGTATGAAATACCCAAAATATTAGACAAAAAATTGAGGAAGCAAGGCACCGATGTCCTACCACATAAACCTCCCTACGATAATCTCAAACAAATGGCCATCACGCCTAAGTCAATGCCCTCTCTACTTAACCATATATGATATTGCTTCTGCTGTTTTTCCTTTCTTTCAACAACTCGCCACCACTTATAATAGTAAGAATTCCCTTTTTCTTTAAGTGTCTTCAATCATTTTCTTTTTGTTTTTTTCATCTTTAGTTGTTTGTATTTAAAGATCACACCTCCAAATATAAGGGATAATTATAAATATCTCAGTAGGCATCCAGCTTGTCCACGAAAATTTGTTTTTAGGATTCAAAACCGGATGAAGGTTTATTTAACACATGAAGGCCAGTCGCTTCACAATGGATAGGGATTCAATCCAGTCTGCAGTGCGTCGGACCTCAAAAAGGCATGAGACAACATCTCGGGGTACCCCTAAGACATTGTTGGCAATCAACCTATGAGGACATATCACCAACATTTCAATTAGTTTTGAATGGATAAAATAACAACAGATTTGTATTGAAATTATTATGAAAGATTGGTGTCGATTTGTCCGGTTTTATAACTTGGATCAAAGGCCTAATTGAATTTAGGTTATAGATTGATAATTAATATCCCTAAGTATAATATTATGCTTAACAAATATTTATTATTGAGATGTAAACACTTGTTTATAGTTGTTAAAAATAAATAGAAGATTCAAGAATTAATCTTGAGAATATTGCAGAGAAGCCAGTGGTCATTAATTTGGTATGCGATGATCCCAAACCTGATAATCATGGATCCAAAGCTGATAAGAGAAATGTTGGAAAGGAAATTTGAGTTTCAAAAGCCAAATTATGGTCCAATCATGAAGCTTTTCTTGAAAGGCCTAGCAAATATTGATGGAGATAAGTGGGCAATGCACAGGAAGATAATCAGCCTGGCCTTCCACATCGAAAAATTAAAGGTTTATTATTGTTTCTTATAAGCATTCGGAACTCGAAATCGAAACCTTGTAAATTTTATGTCAGAGTGATATTTGGATTCAGAATCCCTTAACTCTCATGCGAATATATAATTAACATCCAAAAAAGATGTTAATATATTTTCAAAAGGATTTTATGAAATTGTTTGAAATTAATTTTGTAGGGTATGTTGCCATCTTTCATGGTATCATGTGAAGAAATGGTAGAGAAATGGAAGAAATTGATAGGATCGGCAGATTGTTATGAAATGGATGTTTTGGATGAGTTTCAAGATTTAACAGGAGATATTGTATCAAGAGCAGCTTTCGGTAGCAATCTTGAAGAAGGAAAATTGGTATGTTCTCTGCAAAGGAAACAAGGGCGATTCATTCTTCAATCATTTCTCAATTTCAATTCTGGATTAATAAGAAGGTACATATGCTGCCATTTTTTTTTTTTTGCATGTTACAATTTTTTTAGTATACCTGATTCGGTATCCCAATTCCACTACTCAGACTGATTCGAATTTGTACAAAATAGGTCCACAAAACAACAAAGTGTTCACTCAAAAGTACACCTATTTGGGATCTGGATGGACTTAAAATAGACATTAATGAATTTACGTAGAAACAATTCAGAAATATTTAAAAATATTTCATATCTAAAACTAAAAAACAAGGGATTCTGCCATTTCATATCATTATATCATTATTGACAATTTTTTTTCTTATATTGTAAATGTAGTTTCTTGCCTTCACAATTAATGAAAAATGTGAAGCAAATCAACCATGAAGTCCGAAAAATATTGGAAGGAATAATAAAGAATCGGGACGAAGCCACACTATCAGGAAATGCTGAGCAGAATGATTTGCTAAATCTGTTATTAAAATCAAATCTTGATGAGAATAAAATCAATAAAAATATTGGAATGTCAAGAGAAGATGTAATAGAAGAATGCAAGCTTTTCTACTTTGTTGGCCATGAAACCACTGCAAGTTTGCTCACGTGGACTATGATCACTTTGAGCATGCACCAAGATTTGCAAGAAAAGGCTAGAAATGAAGTTCTCCAACTTATTGGGAAAAATAGGCCGACTTTTGAAGACTTGAATCGTTTGAAAATTGTGAGTTTTATTGTTGTTCATTTTCTTTTTGTTTTGAATTATTAGACATTCAATTGAGAAGTACTATGTCAATAATTTTTTATATAATTTTTCAAAGGAAAAATGCAAGGTTGCCTGCACGCTGCAGCACGCCGGATAGCTCATAGTTGGACCTTGGGTTGGATTGACCGGTCCGCCTTGCGGTGTGCACCTGTTGGCTTGTTCCTATATTTCTTTTTATTTTTGTCTGAAAACTCTATTTTACCTTATCAAGTTGTTTTTGAAGATAAAATTTGCAGAAAATGGTGCTAAAAATTGAGACATTTTAGCATCATTTTCAATAATTATATGGATACTTTGCTTGAAAACCAAAATAGAATTTCAAGAAAAACATTGAGGTATCTCGATAACTTTTTATCCTCTTATTTCAGAAAGGTTCAGATGAATTATTACAATATTTTTCAGGTGAACATGATCTTATGGGAGGTTCTTAGATTGTATCCACCAACATACTTTCTTGTTCGTTCAATTCAGGCAGAGACGAAACTTGGAGAATATAATTTATCAGCAGGAACAATCCTGACATCCCCATCGCACTTGATTAATAGGGATCCTGAAATATGGGGAGAAGATGCTCTGGAATTCAATCCTGAACGATTTTCCGGTGGAATTTCGAAAGCATCAAAGGATCAATCTGTGGCACTATTTTCCTTTGCCTGGGGACCAAGAACATGCATTGGCCAGAATTTTGCAGTGCTTGAAGCAAAATTAGTTCTAATTTTAATTTTACAACATTTCACATTTCACCTTTCTGCTACTTACAAACATTCTTTTGATCACTTCTTCACCCTTCAACCTCAATTTGTTGCCCAAATTATGTAGCAAAAATACATGTTCTGAATTTTAAATATTTACCATACTCATCTCAGTGTTACTTGATGAAATAAATGTCGGCCCAATGAGCCCAAATAAAAAGCCCACATGGTCCAATTTTATAATTGCTATACTTGAACCCAACCCACTGGAAAATGTGACCTCAGCTCTTAAATCATCACTTGATGTGGAAGTATTTTTGTTGGGTTATAACTTATACATATTTTTTTTTCCTAAATACAAATCTACACAAAAAAAAAACCTCTTTATTTTTATTTTGATGTAATATTTTTTTAAAAATTTACAAATTGAGATAATGTCACCCCAAAATTATCGGCTCCATTATTTTAATTTTTTTATCAATTGACTGCTGACTTGTCGTAATTAAGTATGACAAGTTAGTATGATGATTTAATTGTTTCAATTTGCAAATTTTAAAAGATAAACCACTATTTTTGGAATATTTTAGATGCTGGGTGCTTTACGTGGATGTATTTTTGTTGGGTTTCTAACTTATAACTACTTTTTTTTATCTTTTTTATAAAAGAGAATATATATATATATATAATTTTTTACGGTTTTAATGTGCACATATTAATCTAAATTCTTGATAGTCAGATTTATAAGCAATAAAATACTCTTTTCTAATCATTTAAAGGAATACCATATTTAAAATTTAAATTCAAATTTTTTTTATTTTAAAAAAATAGATCCTAACATTCCATCTAATCAAATATGAAGCTAAAGGTTTTCGTACCACAGTAAATTGACACGATCTATTGACTAGAACATAATAATATGAATGAAGGGTTAAATATTATTGGTTTATTTGAATCTGAAGAACTATAATGGACAATTATAAAAGATACTTTCAGCTTGAATTATTGGAGCAATAATGACATTCTAAATATTTAGGCTATAATTGATTGGATAGACGGCAAGATTGGATATAATGGAATACGAAAAGTATAAGATAACAAAGACCAAAATAAAGTTTAGGTCAAAACAATATTCTGAAATATCTTAAATTGGAATTTTTACTGTATTTTTCTTCTCTCTCTATATATATATATATATAACAAAGAATATATCATGTAAAAGTAAAAATAAAAGAAAAAAAATAGAATCAAGTGAAGCAAGTTGCATTTTGAAAAAACTAGAACCAATTTATGTTTTAATTTCATTGGGTGTCTCCTAGCCATTGTTTGATATGAACAGTGACAGAGTTTTACAGCTAAAGATGGAAAGGGACATAAAGAGAATAGCCATATGGAAATTTCAAGAACAAAAATGGCTTTATATATACATATATATGAAGAAGGAACAATTTACTTAATTTCACTATTATCAAATTAATTAATGTTACAAAATCAAACCAAGATATAAGACCTACCAAACCATATGTTAAAATTGATTTTTTTCTCTCCTTTTTATTGAAATTTTCAATATATATATATGGTGGTAGCAGAAACACATACAAGTAATTAATCTTTCAATTCTTCTTATTATGACTTCATGATGCAGTCACAATCACAAGTCACTAGGGATTTATTTATTATCATATATATGTGTGTGTGTGTGGAAGGAATAAAAGAATGTTGGAAAGTTTTCATCTAGAAAGCATAAATATGCACGTAGAGAAGAGATAAATTACATTCGGTACGTTTACAGAAAAAAAAAATTAAAAAGAAAAAAAAATGATTTTCTTGGTGGAGAGGCTTTGATATCGACACCCCTTGTCTTGCCCCCATTTGCAATTTCATGCTCATTGCCAGAAGAGAAGAAAAAATAAAATACAATGAAAAAAGCTTTGGCCCTACCATTTTCATGACTCGTGGGATACGTTTACTCAACTAAAATATTTGATTTTTTCTTTAATCAAACTTAATTACACATATTCCTTTTTAAACAAAGTTAATAATATTGATGATCATTTCATAAAATACAAAATGGATCCTAAAAAGTTATTAAGTTATTAACTGAATTCGTAATAATATAGACAGAGACTAAATCTAAATAAGAATATGAATCATATATTTTCATAAAATATATTCCTCATTCGCTTAAACATTTTGAAGATAACCATCAAAATAATCATGTTGCATTTTATTATTTTCTCCCATTTTCCACTTTAATTAAATTTATAAACCATGTATACACCATATAATTTGTAGTTTCATCGTGGAATTCCATAGTCAAATAAATCATCGATATAGTAAACTTGCTTCCAATTCCACTATATGTAACCATATACGATGTTAAGTCTTTTTCTAATCTAAACCTCATATATATATATTTTTTATATATCTAATTTACGATAAACCGTTATATAAAATAAAAATAAAATTGTTTTAGCAATAGAACAGTGTATTATTAGCTTCGTGCATTAATAAATACATCAATCTAGACTAAGTAAAAAGGAAAATAAATCAATTTCTGAGTGTCATTATACTATTATCGATGCATGCATGCACGCCATTATATTAAAAAAATAATATTTAATTTTTTCTTAAAATTTCTTTTTATCAACGGTTCATACAGCTGTGAAGCATATATATATATATATTATGTATTATTCCTAAATTCGGTACAATGATAGTAGGAAGTGTAGTTCCCATGTTAGCTTAGGTTTAAAGGACAATAAATTTGGCATGCATGAAGCAAGGTTAAGCTAAATAGGGTTTGGGCCATCTAATAAAATTGAGACTCTTCATGAATCCAGCAACAACAGTAATAGCTATAGATCGTGTCGTCATCTTCTTTCTCTTGTATACTTGTAGGGTCATATACATATACATATATATATGCATTACATCAATTATAATCAAGTGGGTCCCTTTCGATTGAATCGTGAAACCATGCGCAATCAATTATGATCAATGTACAGCAAATAAATTGATTCTTTGCATGACTTGTCAAATTACATTCCCTTTATGTGAATACAAAAGTGTAAAGTTTTTTATAACTTACCAAATTCCCATCACCGTATAACAAGAATTTAATCCGATAGCCAATACTCAATCCAACGTTTATAGGGCATATTGGACAGAGTTAAGAGACTTTATATAATGCTATGATCATTGGAAAAATATTATTGGATGAACATCCTAACCCTTTCAGAAGGATGGTGTTACAGTCTATTTTTAGGGCCAATTAATTAGACAAAGATAAAGATGCCTAGAGTAGAAAAAACAAAATGGTGTAATAAAGAAATTGAAAATGAAAGAGAAAAAGAAAGAAAGAAAGAGCAAAGAGGAAGGAGATGGAGCCCTTTCAAGCTGGCAAATAATATAAATGCAATGAAAGTAAGACAAAACATTTTTAAAAAAGAAAAAGTAAGACAAAACATAACAAATTGGCAGTTCTTGAATATTGTATATTCAATCTCACCATAAATATATGTTTTCATGTCAGGAAAATGCGAGTTAATTTCACTTATAATCACTAAATTTATAATAAAATTATACAATAATTATAAAAGAAAAAAAAATTTATAAAAATTAATGAATTTTATAAATTTATACCATAAAATTATTTTAATCGAATTTCGGCAAAAAAAATTGCCAAAAAATCTACGTATCATCATTTGAACTTATCACGTCAGCATATCACGTGTCATATTGTGCTGACATGTGGATTTTTCGTTGATTTTTTTGCCGGAATCCGGTCAAAATAATTTTATTGTATAAATTTGTAAAATTCAGTAATTTTTATGAAATTTTTTTTTATGATTATTGCGTAATTTGATCAAAATTCAGTAATTATGAATGAAACTAATTCGAAAAATGCTTCAGCCTCTAAATTTGTCGAAACTTTCCAATCCAATCACTCTATTTTATTGCAACTATGAATCTCTATTTATTTCAAAATATATTTTTATTTTTTATACTGTATAATTCGATATACCGAGCTAATTGAATCGGGTAAATTTAAATTAGATCATTTTCGGATAGTATAATTTCAAGAATCGGATAAGGAGGTAAGAAATACATGATTATCTTGGATCACGAGCAGGATGGGTGGCTTTCACGTTTTACACAAATCAAAAGAAGAGAGCAAGAAGATGATCTCTCTCTCTCTCTGTGACATTGTCCTTTTTCTAGGACTTGAACTAAACTTTTCTTCTTCTTCCTAATTTTTCTATCACTTTCTCTCTCTCCAATCAGCTGAAGACAATCCTATGGGTCACATTTTGTCTTCTCCTTATCATGGTAATATGTTACCCACATGCACTTAATTTTAGTTTTCTTCGGAATTTATTTTTTGTGAAGATATGATAATTAACTCTTATATTTCAGATACATATAATTGATTAATGTGTGAGAACTAATATCATTGGAAATAAATAATATTAGAAAATTTCTGGTAAAAGAGATTTCGATAGTTTAGTAAGTACTTTCGAATAGACTTAAAAAAAAAAAAAAAATATATATATATATATATATATATATATATATGTTCTTAAAAGTTTATAGAATTTACATGGTCGAGCTAAGAGTTTTTATACATTATTTGATAATATTGTTTTAAATGAATTGAGTCATTAATATTGATTAACGGTTCGTAACGGCATATCATTGATAAATATAACGTCCGAGTGTTACAAATAAACTTTAATAATAGTAACGTTCACAAAATTTCGGACAATGTTCGAGTTTAGGTAATTTTAATTAAGTAGCTCAAATATGAATTTATTCTTTATATAATTCACTACATATTGAAGATAGAATGACTAATACAATTTTACATTGTCGATTTATGACGATAAATGGATGAAGAAACATATGTCGTATAACGGTGTAATAAGCGAATGTTTTTAAGTTTAATGTTATTCTTCCTAAATTACAGAATAACTAAGATTATAATTGATTTAGATTATTTTAATGTGTGTGTATATATATTATAATTAGAGTTGTTTAATAATGTAACGTAAAGTTGTGCAAAATTTGAAGCAAAAATTTCTATATATAATAAATGGATACATAGCAAATAATCATGGTTGATATTCCATCTGATAGCAAGATTTTGCTTAAGACAAAAAAAAAAAAAAAACTACCAAATTAACCCATCATTTTTCCAATTATGTGGAGGGTGAAATTGAAAAAAAAAATCACTTTATTTTAATTTGGATTTGGGCCTAAATATTGAAGGGGCAAACAGCAATGCCTAAAGGAAATTATACTATTTACTTAGGCCCAAAGAGGGTTAGATTAAAAAAAAAAAAAAGTACTATTATTTTTTTCTGAAATGTGTTTATTTTTTATATTAGTTTAAAAATATTCCAAATTTTTCAATGTAGTGGAAATTGAAAATATTGAATTCCAGTAATTATAAAGAGTTTTCAGGAAAATAATGTGAAAAACATTTACCTTATGCTGTTTAAGTGAAAATTTAATAAATTTTCATTTAAAAATATAATGAAATTTAGGAGATTGCAAGTCAAATTTCAATTTAATCACGGTTAAAAAAAAAAGAAAAAATAAAGAATAGTAAAATGTTGGAATTACAACAAATTTTATTTATATTTATGATTTTTATATTTGGCAAAAGAACCGATCCTATTAACCTAATTAACCCTACCAAATGTGCCATATCGGGTCGGTTGGGTTAATTGGACCGATTCGAATTTTACACACCCCTATATATCACTGCCTACTAAGAGTCTAGAATTGACAATTCATGCACAAAAAAAGCATGTGTTAGAAATTAAAATATAATAATATAAATTAAGTAATTTATTATTAATTCGATTTATCAACAAAATTAATTAAATACAAGTCCAATTGAATTTTGGTAAGCCATATTCTGAAAAGGTATGAATGCCGCAAAATTAATTGAATCTGAATAATGCTATGTGGTTTACTTTAATCTATAAATATAATAGCAGTCTAACATTGCTATAAAGGCTATAATGTAGAATTATTTAATAGTGTAGTGTTTAAATTATTTAACACGATCATATTGTCAGGCCAGTGAGGCCAACTTGCGATCTCATTCATTAAAATATTTAATGCGATATTTGAACGACGGAGATATTGATGATTAAATTCAGAAATTAATTCCATGAATTAGTTACCTTTAAATTCTATTTGTCTAAATGTCTAATACTTTATTAGACTCTAAAGTCTAAACGCACATTAATTCCTTTGAAATTAAAATTGAAATGACCATACTTCTCTTTTAATTTCAATATGAATAATTAATTATCAATTGAATATTAAGAAATCTAACTTCTTAAATAATGAAAAATCTAAATTTTGAGTTCATTTTAAATTAATAATTCAATATATATTTTTTAATATAATTTTCATTTGAAATATTTATATAAGTTCGATAAATTTGGCTAACGGTGATTGAAAAACCAAATTTTTAATAGTTTATCTTAAAATTATCAAAAAATCAATTGAATGATATATAATTTTTAAAAAATTAAAATTAGCCATGGTTACTGAAATTAACGTCCATGATATTTGAGTAAGAATGATCAAAATTGACGTGTATATTTAGGAGCTAATATATAGTTGAATGCTTCAAGAGAGTTATAGTTGCAAATAAATTATAAAATTATAATTTTATTGTAAGTATATATTATTTTAAATTAAGAAATACTTATAATTACCCTTAATTAATTTGATATCTTTATAGTTGAGAAAGCCATCCGCAACTTGCCAACTTACAAGTTATACATGGAATAATTATTGAATTGGATCTTTAAAGACGAGCCTAATGGTCCCAAACCTATTAGTATTACAATTGAGTTGGCCATATAAATTAAATTCAATTGACACCAAGCACATATCAAAAGGTGTACAATTTAATTAAGTCGAAATATTTAATTAATCATCAACACGTTGCCCATAAACGCAAGGCCCTATTTTTCTCACTTAAATATGAATTAAATCAAATATATTTTAATAAGTAAATCAACATTTTTAACCCAAAAAACTTTCTTTTTAAGAGTTTACAAATAAAACTATTTGAATTTAATTTAGTTGCTTTAATTTAAAATAAAATGTAAAAATTACTTAGGGTCGGGCTCAATTGCTGCCTACTAGTGCATTAGCCACTTGCATTGACATGTATTAGGACGTTTTGATCGACAATAGTGTCATTTCATCTGTTACATCGCACAAGACATATCCTGCAAGCTATGATATCAAACGCTCTAAATCTATCAACAGCGAATATGAGAGATCTGATACTCAAGTAGCCTACACTCATAAGCTCAAGCCACCTAGGAACTATATAAGCAGAGAGAAGTTTCGAAAATAGGGTATTGCATACGCCTTTATTATCTCACTATACTTTATCTTTTTAAATCCTCTGCTTTATACATCATTTACTAATTCCTAACGTGCTGGGGATTAATTATTGTTTGTTTTGCAGATCGGCTTGTTATGCTCGTAGATTGAACCAACTGACTCTCAACTTCATCGTACTCTCCTTATAAGTTTTAACAATATAAGATTTATCACTATGATTTACATGATTAAATTAAAAATTTAAAATAAATTTAATTTAATTTTTATTTAACAATATACATTATACAACGCGATACTACTGCATACCATATATTATCAAATAATAATTTGTTTATAAAAGAAAAAAGAAATTATAGTGACAAATGAACGTTCGAATCATAGGAGGCATGTGTAGTCAGCATCAATGTATTGTCACATGAGAAGTGGCAAAGCACAAGCATCATCAACCTCAATTGTTTGACAATAAACAATAAATTGAAAATAAAAAAAAAAGAGAAAAGAAAGAAATTCTTTTGGTGACTTTTGACAATTAATTGTAAGAAATCAATACTATTATTTCACACTTTGATGATTCCATTTGCTTTTTTCATAATTCCTAATTCCTTGTATTCAACTCTTTGTCCCATTTCTCTCATGCCTTAGCTTCCACTTTATGTTCTTGATTTTTTTATTTATTTATTATTCCATTCTCACTTTTGCATTTTTTTCTGTTTGAAAATATATATAAATTATAGTAGATAATACATTAATTTCAAGAAAAAATTATATATCTTTTCTTGATTAGTTTATGCAAAAGAGACTGATTTATAGTAATAAAATAAGACAAATCTTACTAATTGCGATAGATAAATAACAGAATAATATTCATAATTTTAATAAAATAATTACTAGATTGGATTAACCTTATATGCGTACACTAACAATTCTTGAGGCATGCATAATATAACCTTAAATTTTCTTTACTTATAATTGATACAGTGCACCCGTAACTCTTTTGGTATTTATTTTAACCAATTTAAAATTATTTATTCTTAATTCAAAAAGTAATAAAAATTTTACTAGAGTTATGGCTCTGAAAAACCTGCTTATAAGGAGGATTAAAAAACTTATTTGAGTTTATTAAAACTAATTATAAAATTTTAATTGACGTATTAAAATTCTCTTTTTTCATTTAGGTTGTGGATTCGTTTTTTTTTTTTTTTGACGTGATAGTTTGTGGTTAAAGGCCTAACCGGTAACGTATAAATAAAAAATTCTATACTTCCATTTTCTTAAAAGTTTATGTACTAAGAAATAAATCGTACACTTGGTTACTGACAAGAATAATAATAAAAAAAAAACTCTTTATCAAAAACAAAAAAAAAAATACAAAAGTCAAAATATCAATGCGTAATATTATATATTCATAAATTTTTCTTTTTATCCTATTTTTACAATAATTAATAAAAATAAATAAGAGACAGAATGCCACGTGTCCTAATGTAACAAAGTGGACGGCTAATTATATATAAATATAATAAATGCATGCTGATATGAAATATAGAAGAAAAAGACAGTAGGCATTTTAGGCAGTGCAGGAGAGGTCTCCTATCCCTTTTATGACAAGAAAGTTGAAACTAATTTTAGCCATGGAAAAATCGTTGCTTTTTTTTTTATTATTCAATAATAAATTGCCATTTATGGATGATGTTTACAATTTTTTCGCTATTTTTTGAAATTATTTTATTTTATAAAGTATTTTTATATTGATTTTGATTTAAAAAAATCATGAATTGAATTTAAATAAATATTTTTCGGCTTTAATTAGGTATAGTCCAAATCCTATTTTTTAATTATATCCCTTTTTACTTTTAAGCTATGTTAGTTTAATATGTGTTGGTGAAGGAGTGGTGCTTCTTGCTAGTTCCTAAGAGGCAAATCATTCTTGCATGCCCTTATATTATATTTATATATAAGCATACTTACTCGGCTGCAACTAATTAAAAGTTTACACCTTTTGACCAAAAAATAAATAAATATTTTAACTAAATAATAGCTTATTTATTATTTAGTATTAAAATTTCTCATTGAATAGAGCTTAAGACTTACGAAAAAAAGAGTTATTGATACCGGAATTAAGGAAATGATTATGAAAAAAATAAAGAATTATTGACACGGGAGTTATTAATTAATAGCTTAATTTTATTTTTTTCCGTAATTAAAAAATAATTAAAATATTTAAATTTCATGAAAAAAATTATATTTATTGACAAAAATACTTTTTTTATATTTTTAAGAATTTCATTTAATTTTAATTAAAAATAGAAAATAATAAAAAGAGAAATATTTAATAAAATGTATAATCAATAAGGATATCTTGTAAATTTATTTTTCAAATTTCGAAAATAATATTTAAAGTGAGACAAAAAAATAAAAAAAATAATTTTTTAAAATGAAAATGAATGAATATATTGTCCAAAAATGAAAATACCTTAAGTAATAAAGCAATTTCTGATATCTTTATTTTTATTTACAAATTTCACAATCAGAACGTAACCATATAAATATATTCTAATAGAAAATTAAGATACGATGCAAGATTTTCTCCAACGTAAATTGACAAGCAAAACCAAGAAGATTAATTCGAAATGAATTAGAAAAAGTAAAACCAAGAAGATTAATGCAAAATGAATTAGAACAAGGAAATGTCATAAGTGAGGTTTGAATAAACAAAGGGCTTTAAGACATTTTATTATTGCTTTTTGTGCTAAAAATGAAAGTGGTGTGTCATTTTGACAAGATGGCCAATCATAAAAATTGCTAAGCTTTCTGATTTTTCTCTATCTTGACTAATTCTAGAACGCTACAATAGCCTTTATCATCATCTTAAATAACCAATCAAGGAAGGTGATGGAAGTTAGATTAGAAATAAGAGAAATTACTTGACAATTATCAAATTAATTAACTTAATCCTATTTAGTAGCTATCAATTTCAATAAAGGCTCAAGGGATTACATTAGTAATATATTATAATTTAAAAAGGTGAGGGGAGAGAGTAGTAAACATGTAAAGTAAATTGTAACTAATAAGGCATAGTTAAAGCCATGAGTGAAGGAGTACAGAGTAGTGAAAAGGAAGCAGAGAAAGTGTGTCTGTGTAAAGGATATTTGTCCGTTCTTTTTAGTGAAACCATACCCAAACTTGCTTATCTTAATAGTGTAAACCCTAAAACTTAAGTACCCAAATGAAACAAAACCAGAAAAGCTGTTAGATATCATTACCATACCCTTCTCCCATAGGAGTGGGTAGGGGAGAGAGAGACTGTGTGTGCCCATTTGAACCAAACTTTCTTCCTAATCACAACTCATCACCTACAACACTACTTCTCAACACATTTCTTTCTCCCTCTCTCACTCCTTTTTTTTTTAATTAAAAATTAAAAGTAATTCATATCTTGGAGAGAAGTATAAGAATAGAAGTCAATGAAATCGAACTAAAATCGAATATCAAAGTAATTTAATTATTTTGGTTTGATTATTTTAACTTTATTTTTATTTATTTATTATAAAATTCATACAAAATTATGAAAATTTTAAATTAAATCGAATAATGTTCAATCGAATTAATAAATTATTTATAAATTAAAATAAAAATAATTTAAAAAATTGATATTTGCCATTGAATTAATTTATAAGGAATCTACATGTCCAAATAAGATATTTCCTTTAAAAAAAGTAACTAGATAAAGAGTTAGAGTTTACTGTTCCATTTGTTTTGTTTTAGGGTTGAGAGAGAGATAACCAAAATAGCTTTAATTTCCTCCTGACCTAACTCTGCCACCCTTTGCACAAGCATCAAAACACCTCTCCTCTTATGCAAAGTTTCCATTTTCAAAAAAAAAAAAAAAATTTCTGTAATACTTTCCCTTTTCTTTCTCCTTTCTCCTTCAAAATCTCCTTATTCAGTCAGTTTTAGTTATTGAACCTTTTTGCTTCAAATTTCCAATTTTTCTTGAAGAATATCAGCTAAAAGCATCAATCTTTCTTTGTTTCTTGAAAATTTTTTAGCTACTCATCATTTTAGAGATAGAGATACATGAGTTGGTCACAACTTTTCTGAAAAAAAAAAAAAATTGGAATCAAAATTTTTGCTTGGTGGGTATTTATATATATTCCTTTGGATTTAGTGGGTGTTATTGGGGTATGGAATCTGGGGATGGCAATGGCAGAGGTTTTTGGGATCAACAGCAGCTTCACCAGTTGCAGTAATATCAGCTTTAAGGTTTGTGGGCAATAAAGATAAGAACTTTATACTTTGTACAATAAATCTTTTCTTTTCTTCTTCTTTTTTTTTTTCAGGCATCACCAATTAAAAAAAAATTCTGGATTTCCAGAGAAATCAGCTGCACCCCCAAGATCCTTTTTACCAAATTATACACCCACAGGAACAAAATCTGCAAAGACAAGACCTTTACCAAGATCCTCAGCTTCTCCAAAATGGAGAAGACATAATAAAATATGGTAAACCAAGAAGAAGAACAGGCATGAAGGGCAGTGGTGGAGAGATTGTTCAGGTTCAAGGTGGTCACATTGTCCGGTCTACTGGTCGGAAAGACAGACACAGCAAAGTTTATACTGCTAAAGGTCCTAGAGACCGGAGGGTTAGGTTGTCTGCTCATACTGCTATTCAATTCTATGATGTTCAAGACAGATTAGGCTATGATAGACCCAGTAAAGCTGTCGATTGGCTAATTACGAAAGCAAAATCTGCGATTGATAAACTTGCTGGGCTTCCTCCATGGCGCCCAAATGTTAATACTGATGCTGACCAGAATGCTGCTGGTGGGTCTAGTGAAATGGGAATTGGTGAGCAATCAGAATCTTCTGGGTATAGTTTTCAGATTCATAGACAATTAGTGGAAAATCCTAGTCAAGATTCATCTTTTATTGATGCAATTCCTGATACTATGAAATCTTTGTTCCCTGCAAGCTCTACTGCCTCATCAATGAACTTAATTCAGAGCTATCCTACTGATTTAATTTCAAGAACCACTAACCATAGTGAAGATCTTGGTTTATCCCTTCATTCCTTCCAAGATCAAGGCTTAATTCATGGGCAATCACAGGAAGACCCGAGCCATTCACATTTTGCAGGCTCAGCTGCAGAAGGATATGAGGCTAATTTCCATAGAATGGTGGATTGGAGTAGTAATACACCACCATTGCCGCCACCGCAACAACAATTGCTTGGCCAAGACTCAGGCTTTTCACAGAGGGGACCCCTTCAGTCCAGTTTTCCACAATCAATTCGCGCTTGGAACGATCTTGCAGACCACCACCATAGAACTCAGGAAATTCACCAGCAGAATTACATTTTTGGAAGCAGATTTGCAGCAGATGGATTGCCTAGTTTTGGCATTCCAGCTCGGATTCATGGAGAAGAAGAACATAGCGTTGTTTCTGATAGGCCATCCTCTTCTTCTCCACATTCTCAGCATTGATTTAACTCAACAAGGTACTTGTTACTGATCTAATTTTATGGTCATTTTTGGTTGCTTGAATCACATTCAGGAAGATTTCAAGATCATTTCTTTTCACTAATTATGAACTTTTCTTGTTTTTTTTTTAGTAGATAATAGAATCAAAACCAACCTTGTTGGATGATGATGATCAAATTGAAGATGAAGAACCATAGATTCCACTCAATTCAATTGTGTAGCCCCAAACTGTGGGAAGTAACTATTTGTTTTTTTTTTTTTCTTATTTATATATTATTGAACAGATGTAGTAGCACTACATGAATTGGATTCTAATGTTCTGTCTTTGTTGTTGTTATTGTTAAAATTCATCATATAATTGTCTGCTACTTGATTACATATAAGATTTACATATAAGGAGATACCATACTAAGTGAAGAATTAAGTTAATCATGAATTGAAATTTGCTTAGATCATGTATACGATAATTTGCTAATTCTTTGGCACTAGTTCCGTTTAAGTAAAATTTCGAATTCGAATCTTGTAAATAACGGAAATCAATAGTTTTATTTTCATAGTGGGTCAACAGGTTCAAATTGGATAATACCAGTAATTATACTTAAAAAAAAACCTATTAGTTGTTTAGCAGCAAATATTCGATTAAAAATGTACAAATTTTTATTCAATTTATTTTAGTAAAAATTTTTAGAGTAATTAAATATTATGTCTCGTTTATAATAATAACAAAATTCTAGTTTATAATTTTATTCATCCATTAAACTGATTGATAAATGACATTTTTTATCAGCTACTTGAATTCCACTATTTAAGGATTTTCTAATAATATTGTATAAAAAAATGAATTGTCCATTGATCAATTGCTAAGATACTATTTCAATATCTAGCTAGAAATTACAGAAATTGATCAAGTAATTTGGTATTTGTTTATCTTAATTAAGATTTCGAATTCGAATTTTTTAAATAACAAAAATCAATATTAAAAAAGTTTTACTCTAATAATGGATTAATTATACTCGAATTGCATAATACATGTAATTATACCAAAAAAAATCCAACAATAAGCTAGATTAGATGGGTGGCTATAGGGGTGCTGTTAGTCATATTTCTCATACGTAGAAATTCTATGGATGGCTCTACTAATGGGCTTGGCCAATTAATCGTTGGACCTTAGGCTCTGGATTTTGGGTGGTTTAGTTTTAGTTTTAGACTGTAAATTTGTATCTCTTTTTCTTTCATATGCTTATTCACTATTTCAAATTTCCTATTTCAACAGACTTATAAAATAAACGAACAGACTTAGAAAATAAAGTATTTTTTTTTTTCAAATATTTAAAGATATTGCATGCATCCCATATTCAAACAGATCCTACCAAGCTCATCTCTTATTTTGGGCCCATCAATTCATGTACTTTTGGGCTTGGGAGTACATTCCAATACTATTCTGGACCATTGCTATTAATAGTTATTCACAGGCCTAAGGGTATCAGCTACGTCCAGCCCGATCCAAGAGAGATGGGCCCATTTTGTGTACCTTTTTGCTGGAATTTGTTTTCTCAAACAATAACTATTTCTTTTTTTTATGAAACAAACAATAACTGTTTTAAGTAAGGGAAAAGATACTAAAATACCTTTTATGTTTTTTCAGGGTGGCTGAAATACTCTTTAAAATTTTTTTTTGGAGGCAAAAATATCCATTAACTTCTAAAAATAGTACTAAAATATCTTTCGGTTAATCTATCGTTTGCTTTAGGATAAAGATGCCACGTGGCGCCATATAAGCGCCATGTAAGTGAGGAATCAATCATTAAATATTTTTGAAAAAATGCTAAAATTATTTCTATGTTTTCTCAAAGAGGTTAAAATGTCCCTAAAGGATTTTTTAGAACAAAAATATCCTAGAACTTATGAAATCGGTACTAAAATACTAATTTAAATTACCATCCACTTCAAGGGGTAACGGAGCTAATGTATCACATTAGTAGGACTGATTATTTCTTATGCGGCAAACATGTAAGCATGTTTATGGCTTATAAATGTTATGTTAGCGTGGGATCCACAATATTTTTTTTTTTTACTTTTTTTCCTCTTTTCTCCGAATCATTTAAAGTTGCTTTCTCCCTCCAATAAATGCCTACTTTAGAAATTTTTTGTGTTTGCTAGAGGGAGAAAGCACATATCATGCTTCATAGAAAAAAGGACAAATGGAAAAAAAATAAAAAAAATTATTATAGGTTATGCATTTATGCGGCATAAATTTGCTTTATGTCTATCACGTAAGCAATAACTAGTTCTATTAATGTGATATGCTAGCTTCGTTACCTTCAAAGTGGACAACAACTTACAATAGGAGCATTTTAGTATTGATTTTATAAGTTTAAGTGCATTTTTTATTTAAAAAATAATAATCTAAATGCATTTTAGTTCATTTGAAAAAATGTAAAAGGTATTTTAGTATATTTTTCTAAAAACGTTTAATGCTAGGTTCCTCACTAATACAATGCTTATATTGTGCTAAGTTAGCACCGTTATCTTGAAACCAGCGGCAGATTAACGGAATGATATTTTAGTATCATTTTTAGAAGTTAAGGAATATTTTTACTTCAAAAAATTTTAGGTGCATTTCAGCCTCTTTTAGAAAACAATAAGAGCATTTTAGTATATTTTCCCTTTACATATCGTTCAGTAGTTATGTTTGAATTTTTAAGTTTTAATTAAATTCAATTTATATCTGAAATGGCAAATTTAAATGCCATATTATTTTTTTAAAAAAATTAAAACAAAATTATACAAATATAATAACTTTTGAAATTTCAAGAAATTTTCATGTTGAGAAAAAAATATGCATATTATTGGATTGAGTAATTTTTTGTCTTTCCATTTGATTTTTTTTTTCAAATAATTTGCAGAGTTTCAATTAATAAGCCCATGTGTTTAACTTTTTAACTAATTCCACTTTTAATTTATTTACTTTTTATTGATATAATGATTTACGGTATTATTGTATTTATTCTTTTTACAAAAGAGGTACACGATATTTAATTAAAAATATAAATATTACTAAAAAAATCAAATTATTTTTTTTTAAAAATTTTTAAACGAATGCTGTACACTTAACTAATTTCTAATGGCTTGAATTCTTAAACATAATTAATTTATTTTTCTTCAAGAATCTACCCCATATTATGGGCAATTGGTCATAAATTAAGTGACGGTTAGTTTAGGGGTAAAAGTCTTCCTGCGGAAGAAGAAATTTGAGTTTTCTACGGCAATTAAGTAATACATTTCACACCAAACGCAAGGAAGACGTAATGAGTTTGTGCAATATTTTCAAACTTTGGGCCCTATGCTTCCTTCCAAGAAGTAGAGCTTTTGTGGCTTTGCCTCTTGCAAAGTCAAAAACCAACAATTTCACGTTCTTCACTCTTTTTTCCTTATTTTATTTTATATAAATTAATATGCAAACTCAACTCCATATTACTATTTAACAAATTGTTAATTAATACAAACCAACTTTTATGGTAAAAGAAAAAACAAGTGAAGGGTAGAATACGAAATCTTTTAATATATTGAAATTAATTTTATTGGAAAATATAAATCGAATTTTCGATAAATGTTGCAATAATGTATTCCACATTATTCAATAGAAGAAAGAAAAATGGGTGGATTATTAAAGTGATAAACAAAGTCTCCTTTATTGACTCCAAATTCAGCAGCCTTAATTATTTATTTATTTATTTTTGAGAATAAGCGGCCCTTAATTAGTTATAAACTGTTAAAATAATTAATTTAATTAAGTAAATATTCTCCTCCCCATGAAATATAATTTTAAGAACAAAATCAAAGCCGCGACTACACGTTTACGCCATTTCTTGGCCATTTAAATCAATAATTTATTAGAATTTATGTCTTAATATGATATGATAATAAAAGCTTTCTTACTATAAAAATGTCAAGCATTAATTAATACTTATAAAATGCAGCTTTTTTTTTTAGAAATTAAATATGCACCTCATTTATTGCTAAATTTATATTTTTTATAATAATTTTAACGTATTGAAAATATCATATTTAAATAAGTATTCAGATATGATCGGATGTGTAATTAAATTTCATATACGAATACGATATAAAAATTGAATTTAAAATATTATTCAAAATAAATTTGAATCTTTTAATGCTCGAATAAATAACTGTTGGGGATCATATATTAATTATTTTTAAATTAAATTTGAACTCATTATTCAAATCATCTAAAATAAATTTTTCTTAAAAATTATAAAAGGAAAATTCAACAGTCAATAGTCAACTCTTCTCCAAAGAAAAACCTAATAGCCATGACCCATGGAGTTTCTCGATTTCACAACTCTCGCAGTCACACCAAGAAAATCAAATTAAAAAACATATAAACTCCAACCTAAACATCTCCAATTCCATCCTAAACATCTCTAATGGCGGCACCTCCTCCTTTATACCGCGACCCTTTTCTCCAGCGGCTGCCTCCGAAAGCCGTCATGAATATCGGCGGCGACAGTGAAGGATCCTTTTCTGGACACAGAAACATATATGATTTGAACAGCAAAATAATGCTAATAGCAATAGTTTCTTTATCATCTGTTGTACTTCTCGTTTTAGCTCTTCACATTTATGCCAGATTCATTCTTCGACGCCAAGCTCGAGACATAGCTATAATACGCCGCCTAGGGCTGACCGCCACCACTCACTCCGGCGAGCCACCTTCCACCGGACTGGACCCTGAAGTCATTGCTTCACTTCCAATTTTTGTCTACAAACAAACCGCCGGAGATGATCAAGAAATGATGGAATGTGCTGTTTGTTTAAGCTTTCTTGAAGATCAAGAAATAGCGAGGAGTTTACCTAATTGTAAGCATACTTTTCATGCTGAATGTATAGATAAATGGTTAAGTTCTCACTCTACTTGCCCTATTTGCCGGACTGAGGCTGAGCCTAGAGTTCAGCCCGTGCCCCGGGAAGGTCCGGCCGGTGTTTCCACCACAGCTCCGCCGTCGGAGGGTTGCTCAGATGGAGGAAATCCATCTTCAAGTCATAAGGCAAGCGGTTCCATGTCTCGGTTGAGCTCGTTCCGAAGAATACTTAGCAGGGAAAGATCATCAAGAACAATTCAAGCTGAGGTTCAAGAAGTTTCTCAAGATCTTGAGAGACAGTAATTATATACTAAAAAAAAAAAGTTTTCTGGTTATAAGAAAGGAATATCCATGCATAGATGATAGTATGATACATGATCAAGATTTCATAGATTTCTTCTGTATAAATTGTGAACAGTATAAGGTTTCCATATTAATTAGTTCTTTCAATTGTTATACAATTTTAGTTATATGAGACTAATTTTATACAAGGTTTTTTTTTTTTAATTTTTCATTTTTTGAGAATTGAGATTATTTGAGATTTATATTTTCCCAATTTCTTGATGAATAATTCATTTGCAATGAATTTAAGACTCATAATTATTCGCATAAGAAAATAAAATCGCATATTCGCCATGATTTCCCCTAATGTGTGTGTGTGACTGTGTGTGTGTATATATATATATGCATTTTAGGTTAGCTGACATTTCAATCTTTTTGAATGTTAGGCCTTCTTAGAGCAAATATTTATCAACCATTGACTTTTGTTTTATTTTGAAAAATTAAGGTCTTAGATATTCGTTGACATTTGGGATCCATCGGATTGGTAGGTTACTTGTTCATCCTAATAAATACAAAGAAAAATCAAAATAGCAATTTCTTTAAATAGTTAGAAGAAAGCATTTTGTCTGCTTCTTTGGTCTTTAGATTACCACAAAATGCATTCTTAAATCCCTGAATTTTCACCTTTTTTTCATTAAATTCTTATAAAAAAAATCACATATTAGATTTTTTTACTTTTTATTTATTCCAAATCCAGTCCTTATACGGCGGCGAAATGTGTTATTACGCTAATCACTTCCGTCGCATAAAAGCTAAATGTGAAATAAATCAAAAGTAAAAAGATTTAATATAAAATAAATCAAAAATAAAATGATCTAATATATGATTTTTTTTATAAGCCGTTAATGCAGAAAAACGTAAAGATTTAGAGATCTAGGAATGTATTTTTCCTTAGATTACTATAGTAAGTTTCAAATATATACAGGATAAAAAAAACAAAAAGCATGCATATTCACGGGGCAAACTTAATTAATTAAATAATTTTTCAAGAAACACCTTAATTAATTGGATTTTCTAGTGAATTATGTTGCCTTTGGTTAAGAAAGTTTAAAGTCTAAATCCTAGTCAACAAAATACAAATCGAAATTTGAAGATCCATTTTACTCGGCCTTCGTAATACATTCAATGAATATTTGTTCATCCAGCCCATAATACTCTGCAATATACTCTTTTTATTCTCTTAAACGTGATTTTTTGAATAAAATTTAAATTTTATTTATATATTATTTTTAAATTTTTAATATAATATAATATTTTTTAATTTATTTTTTTTAATAAATATTAATTTGTTTAGAACCAATTAAATTTGATAATTTAATCAAAATTACGTAATTTAATATTAAATTTAGATCTAATTAATATTTTTTAATTTTTATAAAAATAATAAAAATGACGAATAAAAAAAAAATACAGAGTGATATTTTCTTGCATAATAGTGAATTACTAGCTTGATTGATTAATGAAAGTATGGATCTGAGCTATTTGCCAATACACTGCAATATAACATTTTTTTTTACATTCCTAGCTTGATCGATGATATTTATTCATCGAGCCAATAATCTCTGCAATATAACATTTTCTACATCATTAGCTTGATCGGTGAAAGAAATATGGAAAGAGTCCATGATTGAGCCAATAATACACAGCAATGTAACATTTTCTTACATAGCAGTGAATTGCTAGCTTGATCGATGAATGAAAGCATGGAACGAGTCATGGACTAATGGCAAGAAATGTCCATGAATAAACTGAGATTGGAAAAGTGAAAAACATGCAAGATGTTAAAATGGATAGGCTCATGAACTCAAGAATGAGCATTAATAGATTTGACAGCAAATACGAGAATTTCCAGAACTTGCAAAAAAGCTAAGCTATGACTAGGTTCTATAAAAGGAGAGAAAAAAGTTGATTTCCATACTAAATGCCTATCTTCTCGACGAAAAAGCCTTTGCTTTTGCCTCAACAATATCCAGTTAAACTGCTTATGTGTAAAGAATACGTAAGATCTCTGCTATGCACCAGTTATCATCATAAGCAAAACATACAGTGCCTGGCTCATGACAATGGGCCACAACCATGTGCCATGGATCCAACTGCATCTGCTCAAATCTGCACTGTCTGGCCCCATTCCGATTGTTGTTGTTGTTGTTGTTGTCGTCAATGTTGAACCAGCAGAGTTGCCATTTTTCACTGATAAGCTGCAAGAAAGGCCCCAATGTATCATTTCATCTGTGGCTTGTTACCTCAATGATGCTTATGGTTGAAAAAAAAGAATTAGAAAATCCAAGTGAAAACACACAATAAAAATTTCTTTCAACTGGAAATACGCAAACGACCATTTACTGTAAGTGCCTTTATGATTGCAGGAGAGGGAATTCAGTTCCAGCTTAGTAGAAAAATTTTCAATCCAAGACAGACTTTCCAACTTCTTGCCTTTCCACTGAAACAGTTGTGGCTTCTACTTTTAGTAATCAGGAGTTAGTTTGGTCTTGGATTCGATTCCGGAAAACGACATTTACAGTTGTAATTATTACATCCTATTGTAAAAAAAGAGAGGACAGAGCCACTCTCATCAAATCACAATACTATAGCAAAATTTTTGCCCAGAACAGGTCTATTTCATGGGTCAAGACAATGTAAAAACCATTTTCCTCACATTGATAATCTATTATTACCTTCAGCCATTAGTGAAAGCACATTGCAGCTAATAAACAAGTAAAAATCCATACTCAGAGTCAAATTGTAATGGAAGTTATTTGGGAGAGAAAAAAACAAAGGGGCTAAGTATAGCATTTTTACCTGGAAGGAAATTTGCAATTACCATGACCTGAAAAGAGAAAAAAAAAATAATGAGTACGTAGAAAATCAATCACTTAATACTCACAAGAACAGAACGATTACCACATCAAACACAAGTAACAGCTTCAAGCAGGAATTAGCAGCGGAAATGACAACAATCCAGGGTATTCAAATTAAAAATCCAATCTTTTAATCAAATTTTACATATCTAAAACCAACCCAGCAAACAGATCAACATGCAACTTGAGCAACGACTCTTTAATTAGTGGAAATGGTCGAAAAAATTACTGACTAGGGTTTAAGGAACTGAGAGCAGCAGTGTTGCTAAAGGAGCAAGCATCATCAGTCAATCCATTCTTCAAGTAATAATCGTTAAAAGCCCAAGAAGCCGTTGTCTGAATATCACTGGGGTCATAGCAAGGACCGCCCTGCTGAATAGGAGGGGAAGCACAGTTGGCTCCGCCGGGCCCACAAGCCCAGTCAATAGCCGATTGCAGCGACTGGTCGTCGGCGTTGTTCTTCGCTACGCACCACAGATCCCTCGGTGCAATGCCGTTTTGACCCCTCAAACATCGAGGAAGCGAAAAGGCCACTAGCAGAAGTAGCATGAGCAAATAAGCAGAGCACTTCCTAAGCATCATGTTTAAACAAAATTTAAAGACAGCTGCTTTGTAAGAGATTTTAATGGAATCTAAAGAAAATAAAAAGGGGGACTTTTTGAGGTGGGAAACTGGAGAGTTACAAATTATTAAGAGGGTCGATCGACAATGTGACCGTTGTAGGTTAGGGGAGGAGAGATCCAAGAAGCAGAGGAGAGAGAATTAGAGATAGAGACTGAAAGTGAGAGTAGAAAGATGAGTAAAGAGATGGAAACATGGTTTTGTCTTTTTACGGTTACCTCTCTGGCGGCAACTGACGTTTTCATTCGATATATATATATATATATATAGTTCAAGCTGGATTGATCTGATTCGATAGTAAACTTTTTTAATATTGATTTTTACTATTTATAAGTTTAGAATTTAAAATTTAATTTAAAAAATTAAATATCAAATCACTAAAATCAATCAATATTAATTATATTATCAATATATTAATGACTATGAATTATTTAATAAGTTAAAAATGGTTATATATTTAATGATAAAAATTAAATTTTGAAAACATAAAAAAAAAAATTGAGACAATTTAAAGAGGTGTGTGGATTATGTACTTGAATGCATGCTTGTGTCATTTGGAGTTCGACCATATAATTCTTTCTTAATCATAAATAAGAGAGAAAAATTTCTTAACCATGAATCCTTCAGTGGAAATTGTTATTTAGTAATAATTAAGACCATTCGTTAGTTGAATCAAGGTTGGTTAATTATAATATCATAGTTGTAAATTTGTATATATGATGTCATATTTATGTTTTTGAACCACCATGTCATAAATTATATATTTGAACATTAAAATTATAAAATAATAATAAAAATAACATAGTGCTCTACAGTGGTAAAGTAAATGTATATATCTCTGCTTGCAAACCAAGGAGATAAGCTCAAATTATAAGGATATTCCACCGATTTTTCTTGAATTCATAAATACAATTATAAAATAAATGAATTTAAAACAATAAAAAGTAATAAACTAAAAAAAATTCATAAATTAAATTTAGATAAAAAAAATTTCCTTAATAGTTATATACGTGTTAAATACAAGTCAAGTTTCACAATGACATATGTGCTATAACTTGATCCATCAAGATCTATATACACCATCCCCTTGTTTGCAATTACTGACAAAAATAAATAAAAATAATTAAAATTTATCAATTTTAAAAAGTTTAAGACCAAAATTAAACTTAATTATAGCTGGTGGATAATAATGAAGACAGAGATCATGCAGAATATATATAGTGCAAGGTATCAATAATTCAAGAAATATAGCTCCAGTCACAGAGAATCGGATTTATACAGCAAAGCATGTGGAGTAATTGTGTATTATGTCTGTCTTTCACTATTTATCATATATCAATAAAAGTTCACTAGCATTCATGGGATGGTAGTCTGGTGATAATGCAAGTTAGGTTACGAATGAGAGGTCTCAGGATTGATTCCCGACACCATGATAAGGGACAAAGAACCTTAACCTGCAACGACGTCCTAAATTCAGATTTAGTCGATTTAGTGAGATTCGAATAACAGATGGTTAACCCAAAAAAATAAATGTTAACTAGCTGTATTAATTAATTTTGATCTCAACCCACATGTAAGAACATTCTTTAACAGTTTATTTATATATCGAATGATTGAAATATAGGGGAAATCAAGCTAGCTCATAGAATTCAAATTAAATAAATACTAACAATTTAACGTTATCTTGATTCATATACAGTTAAATATATCCATTTCTTCCAAAAACTATACAAGTTCAACTATTACTTTAATTTTTTCTTTAATAAATCATTTAATATTCAAAATTTTAGTTTATTTAATTTAAATTCGTACAACCTAAATTTCAAGTGTTTAAAAGTCTTTTATACCTGGCATTCAAATTTAAAGTTTCGGATGAAACTAAAACGTCATATTTATAATATAAAAAAAATAAAATTGCATGCTTACACAAAATAAAAAATAAACATCAAACAAGATATATACATAAATTTTATTAATTAATTCCTGAAATTAAGTGAAACATACTTGAAACTCAAATTGCAACAAATTATAAACTAAAAAGTAGGCATGACACATAAAATTAAAGCTTCTACTCAACTAATCTATCAAAGTTTGGAGAATGGTCATTACTAATCATCCAACTTAACTTATCCAAAAAAGGATTAACAATGACATCAGGAGGGTAATGATCTATGCAATCTTTCCAAACATTGGAATCTTCCAAGTCTCTAAGCACCTCCCAAACACAATTATTACATTTAAAACCTGCTCCAAGACTTATCATCAATATCTTATCACCTTTCTTAAGCCTTTTCTTGGCTTCCATGTACCCTAAAACATACCATAAACCTGCAGAAGAAGTGTTCCCAAATCTGTGGAGTGCCATTCTTGCTGGCTCAACATCATAGCTACTTAACCCTAAACTCTCACCCACCTTATCAATAATCCCTCTTCCTCCAGGATGGATACAGAAATGGTCGATCCCAGTTTTTAGATTTATACCCACTTCTTGATTTGGCTTTTTCATCACTTTGTTTTTGTAATAAGATAGTGTTATGTATCGGAGAATTTCCACAGTGGTAGCACTTTTGGCAACAGGAGTTTTAGGTTTGCCGCTAAAGCTTGACCAGCTGACTTCGTTAAGCTTCTTGACAGGTGAAAACCTCGGTAGCCAACCTCATCTTCTACCTTGTTTGTATTGGAAAGCAACAAAATCAATTGATGATTAATTCTTTAAATAACAAAGTGACAGTAAAATTTCAACTAGGCTTAATTAAAACATAATTAGCTCTATTTATACTTGCCATTTTGTTTCCTTAAAATTGTTCATTTTACTTATTTTGTTTTTTCTTGAGATTTTCGTTTTACTTAACTCTTATTGATGATGTGAAATCCTTAAAAGGATTTAAGTGGAATCGAAATTAACTTTATACAACGAAAAAAATAACTATCGATCAATTTAAGGCAAAAAAAAAAAAACTTCCAATTTGATTTTTACTTTTAAATTATTTGAAAAAAATGCAATGCTGCTTCTAATTTTTTTTATGAGTTTTTACCTCTAAACCATTTAAAATAGAACCATTTTATTCTTATCTAATATAATTGTCAATTACATAATGCCACGTGTTATCTCTAAAATACTATGAATAATTATTTTAAGTGTAAAATATGTTCATTTGTACAAAATTATAACCAAAATTATTATTTAAAAGTATAAAGGAAATTTTATTCATTTCAAAAAATTTATCAGCAAAGATCGATAAAAGAAAATATATAGGAAAACTATTTTAAATAGTTAAAAAAAAAAAAAAAGGTTACCTATAACATGACTTTAGACCGAATTGGATAATAAAATATATTTGTCTAAAAAAAAAATATCAATTTTAGAACATACCTCGATGCAGCTATTATAAATTTCATCAATGGAGCCAAGATGGGTACGCACAACATGATCCAGCTTAAGAATTGCTTTGTGCTTCCATCCTCCATTATTTGTTAGCAAAATCGAGCATCCACCGGATCGAAACAGAACATTAGAGAGCATCATAGACTTTTCTTTCCCTGAATACTAATAATGGTGAATTATATGATGTTTTTAGTATGTTTTTATGTGTTTGATTGAGTTAATTTTGTGTTAATTAGGTTTAATTTGTTAGTTTTGTGTTTTTGGAGTTAATTATAAATTTTGGTGTTGTTTCAGGGTTATTTTGCAAGAAAAATGACTTAATTGTAAAAAAGGCAAAGTTTTGGGCCAAAAGCGTAAAATTGAAGAAATTGCGCAATAAAACGAGCTTCAGTCCAGAGCATTGAGACGTGGCCACGTGAAAACATTGAAGTATATTACACGTGACCACGTGAAGAGGTTAATTATGAGAGAATATGGCTATGTGAAAAGGAAATGAAGAAGAGTAAGTGGCCACGTGAAGAATTAAGTGAAGAAGGAAGCAAGACACGTGACCACGTGTGACCCAAGGCAAAACTCACACGTGGCCACGTGTGAGGAAGGACAACATCTACACGTGACCACGTGTAGGAAGGCACAAGTTGATGCGTGGCCACGTGCTTTGATTCTCCAATTGCGCGAAGGATTTCCCGAGCTTCCTGTTTTGAGCAGACTTCTTTTCCTATTCTGATTCTGCAATTTTGGAAGAAATCTACCACGTTTTTGCCTATAAATAGAGCCCCAAAACACAGAAGAAAGATATATAGAGATCAGATCCTTAGTTTAGCTTTGTCTTTCTTAAAGTTTTTCTTTTACGTTCTTAGTTTTCAAGTTTTTATTCAAGCTTTTGTTTTTAGTTTTAACCATGTCTCTTGAGTAGTTTTCTTTAACTTTTGCTAAAGGATACTTGAATCCTTGACTTGTATTGTTATGACTTTGTTTTGAGCTTAATTTCAATATTAGTTGATTATTTATTGGTTTTAAGCATATTCTTATCCTTGATTATGTTGAGATTGGTTGTTGGTTTATTGAATAAATAACTAAGAATTGGTTTTGACATAGTTAATGATTTGCATGTTCTTGGGTTAACTCTTTAATGTTTATGCATGATTATTATCCGAAATATGAGATGATTATGTATGAATTTTATTGGTTAATACTAAGAGAGGAAGAATCAAGAATGAATTGGAATTGAATCACTTGAGAAAGGCTTTAATGAATATTTAGGAAGTTAAAACTAGATTTGCATGCTAAGTATTAGATTTGTCTATGAGTTTAATACTAAGAATGATAGACTTGAATAAAGATATCTGGCTTTATTACTAGTTTTTCCATAATCACTGGTGTTTATATTGGACTTAAGTCATTACAATAAAAGTTAAGATGGATAGTTTCTTTAGCAAGAGAATTTCAGTTATTGTTTTGTTTTTAATTCATGTTTTCGCTTTTGTTTTGTTTAATTATTTCTTTTATTTAATTTTTGCTTTTGAATCAAAAACATTTGGGAAACAATCTCGGATTAATTCATACATAGGTATTATTCTTAGCAATCCATGTTCCCTTGGGTACGATATTTGGGGTCTTAATCTTACTTCCCTATATTACTAGCCGATCTAGTACACTTGCTAGACGCCGGTCAAGTTAACTTGACCGGCGTCTAGCAAGTGTACTAGATCGGCTAGTAATATAGGGAAGTAAGATTAAGACCCCAAATATCGTACCCAAGGGAACATGGATTGCTAAGAATAATACCTATGTATGAATTAATCCGAGATTGTTTCCCAAATGTTTTTGATTCAAAAGCAAAAATTAAATAAAAGAAATAATTAAACAAAACAAAAGCGAAAACATGAATTAAAAACAAAACAATAATTAACTTGACCGGCGTCTAGCAAGTGTACTAGATCGGCTAGTAATATAGGGAAGTAAGATTAAGACCCCAAATATCGTACCCAAGGGAACATGGATTGCTAAGAATAATACCTATGTATGAATTAATCCGAGATTGTTTCCCAAATGTTTTTGATTCAAAAGCAAAAATTAAATAAAAGAAATAATTAAACAAAACAAAAGCGAAAACATGAATTAAAAACAAAACAATAACTGAAATTCTCTTGCTAAAAAAACTATCCATCTTAACTTTTATTGTAATGACTTAAGTCTAATATAAACACCAGTGATTATGGAAAAACTAGTAATAAAGCCAGATATCTTTATTCAAGTCTATCATTCTTAGTATTAAACTCATAGACAAATCTAATACTTAGCATGCAAATCTAGTTTTAACTTCCTAAATATTCATTGAAGCCTTTCTCAAGTGATTCAATTCCAATTCATTCTTGATTCTTCCTCTCTTAGTATTAACCAATAAAATTCATACATAATCATCTCATATTTCGGATAATAATCATGCATAAACATTAAAGAGTTAACCCAAGAACATGCAAATCATTAACTATGTCAAAACCAATTCTTAGTTATTTATTCAATAAACCAACAACCAATCTCAACATAATCAAGGATAAAAATATGCTTAAAACCAAGAAATAATCAACTAATATTGAAATTAAGCTCAAAACAAAGTCATAACAATACAAGTCAAGGATTCAAGTATCCTTTAGCAAAAGTTAAAGAAAACTACTCAAGAGACATGGTTAAAACTAAAAACAAAAGCTTGAATAAAAACTTGAAAACTAAGAACGTAAAAGAAAAACTTTAAGAAAGACAAAGCTAAACTAAGGATCTGATCTCTATATATCTTTCTTCTGTGTTTTGGGGCTCTATTTATAGGCAAAAACGTGGTAGATTTCTTCCAAAATTGCAGAATCAGAATAGGAAAAGAAGTCTGCTCAAAACAGGAAGCTCGGGAAATCCTTCGCGCAATTGGAGAATCAAAGCACGTGGCCACGCATCAACTTGTGCCTTCCTACACGTGGTCATGTGTAGATGTTGTCCTTCCTCACACGTGGCCACGTGTGAGTTTTGCCTTGGGTCACACGTGGTCACGTGTCTTGCTTCCTTCTTCACTTAATTCTTCACGTGGCCACTTACTCTTCTTCATTTCCTTTTCACATAGCCATATTCTCTCATAATTAACCTCTTCACGTGGTCACGTGTAATATACTTCAATGTTTTCACGTGGCCACGTCTCAATGCTCTGGACTGAAGCTCGTTTTATTGCGCAATTTCTTCAATTTTACGCTTTTGGCCCAAAACTTTGCCTTTTTTACAATTAAGTCATTTTTCTTGCAAAATAACCCTGAAACAACACCAAAATTTATAATTAACTCCAAAAACACAAAACTAACAAATTAAACTCAAATTAAACCTAATTAACTCAATCAAACACATAAAAACATACTAAAAACATCATATAATTCACCATTATTAAATACCAACCTTGCCCCATACATTCAGTGCTCACAACAATGGCTAAACAATTCTTATGTAACTTAAACAACTGCTGAACTAAACCAATCCCCACTACACTTCCACTGCACCCCATTCCACCAAGATTAAAACTTTTCACATTCTCCCTCATCTTGTACCGATTTATAATCCGAGAAGTTAGTGAAGGAGATGGAGTGAATAAAGAAACAGTAGTGACGATTATGTCAATTTCTGATGGAGAAATTCTTGAAATTGAAAATAGCTTGTCAAGTGTAGAGAAAGTTGATTCTTCAATCTCTGATAATCCATCAGCAAAAGAAGGTGAATTTTCTCTGCCTTCAACAACATTTTGCGGTCCGTAAGTATCGTCTCCAAGCCCTGAATTAACAATTGTTTTCAGAAGAAATCTGTATTCTTCAGGGCCAAGATTCTTGTTTCTCAGAACAATTTTTTCGCAGGTTCTTGTGTCGAGTTTTCTGTCTTCTGTTGCCTTGAAGCACTCGTAATTTAACATGTAGCAGCTATCATTTTTCTTGTCTAGCCATAGATTACAGAAATAGAAGGTTATATAAAGGATAAATAGAATGAAGATTGTCAAGAAAAGCTCCATTCTTGTTCTTGAAAATTGTATGGGAATTGTGTTAGAATTTTGAAAGATTTATACAATTGGAGAATCGGATTTTGAAAATGAAGGTAGATAGGAGTTGTATCAAATTTATATCTTGCTGATGCATATGAGAAAGTGGACTTCCTAATAATTAATTATACAACCAAATTTGAACTAAATTTTCTTAGGGTTGAATTGAGATGACCTATTGTTTTCACATAATTTTCAGATTTTCAATTTTTAAAATTGCAGGATATGCATGGATTGCCCTCGTGTACTTTTTATTTGCTCTAATTTTTTTTAATGATTACAAATATCCAAAATTTCATATGTTTTTATTAATTCAGTTTAAGTCAAATCGAATTAATACGGAGATAAAACTCTTACATTATTTAATTTTTTCTTTTTATAAAACTTAAATTAGAGATTTTGCATGAAGTGAATTAGTGGCAAAATTTTTGAACTAACGGATGTTGTATGTGCTCTCAATAGTCAATTGTTAGACTTTTAATTTATTGATAAATGAACTAAATATATTTGAATTTTTTAAGTTTGGACAGATTTCAAACTTGTGACAGAATGTTATTAGTAGTTAAATGGTTTATTGTAACTGTCAAACGTTATTATATTGTTATTAGCCGTAATATGGATCTAATCTATTAAATACAACACAACCAGTTACTTTATAAGGACTTCAATTCTATTAAGTTAGCTCTTTAAATTCTTAATTATAGACTCCAGTTATGTTTTATACTTTTTTTTTTCTAAAAAAAATAATTTGACCATAACAGTCACATTTGATGGGAAAGTGATTGCCCATCATCATTTATTATTGCAGGTTGGTCCATAAATAAATTTACGGATTTTATTCATAAATTTTTTTCTGGTTAACTACATACATGATTATCGATTTTTTGAGCTTAATTACAATCAAATGATTATAATTAAATAATTTATAATACAAAAATTATTAAAATTATATTTTTCAATTAAAGTAAAATTTATCTGAAAATTATTTTTTTATGTCATCTAAATAATAATTAAGCAAATCACGTATAATTATCATGTCATTTTAATATCAATTAATTTTATAAATAGATCATGATTAGTTATTTGTATTTTTTTATGTTCTATACACGTCATTTTTTCATATTTACATGATAACGTAAAACTTTTTTCGTCTAATGGTTCAATTTATAAAAATTATTGGTTCTAAAATGACGTGATCATTATATATGGTATGCTTAATTATCACTTCGGTAATATAAAAAATTAACTTTCAGATCATTTTTACTTTAATTGAAACAAACTTAAATTTTAATAATTTTTATGTTATAAATTATTTTATTTTGATCATTTGATTATAAACTCAAAAATTCGATGATCATGGATGTAATTAATTCAATGTTTTCTTTTACAAACATTAAAGGATACAAATCCTACAACCCTCAATTCAATTATGCTCGATCCTATTAAACTCTAATTCAACCAAAAATAAAAACATATGGCTGCGAATTTCGACATTGACCCCGCCTAAGAAAACAACAAAAGAAATTAATATGAAGCTGAAGGAAATTCAAAATTATAGGTAGAATATAAACCGAATTGAGGTCAGAATTTTTGGGTGTGCTCACGATTGTGCATGTCAGCTTGTAAATAACGTTATTTTTCTCAGCAACTTTCGGCATATGTATGTAAATAAATATGGTTATTTGGTGAGGATGTATATAATGAATTTGTAGCAATAAAACAATTTTGACGAATAGAAATACGTACAAAATAAATGACATAGTCAGAAATTGGATTTACAGCCAATGTTAGGGATATAGCTGATATCCTCTTATCCCAATCTTACATTTAATGACTTGAACACATTTTTTTTGTCTGCACTATTCGTTATCCGAATATTATACGAATGCCTACTAATTCGGATTCGGGACTTAGTCACAATTAAAGCTCTTCGCCCCTCCCCATAAAAAATGTCGGGAATCAAACCGTGATCTGTTCGTCCTAGCACAACCTGCGTTGCCAACTGTGCCATCCCTCATGGATACTCGAACACATTTTTAATCAATATTATTTGAATTAAAATATGATATTTGCAACTTTATTATCGTATTAGTTGTTTATTATCGAATTGAATTTTTCTATTTGGTATAGAAAATTAAATAATATATATCTTGGTTAATTTTCAGATATAATAATATTATTAATATGTGTGTCTGATAATTATAATTAATATTCATTTATATATATGTGAATATTAATGCATGAAGGGCTTAATTGTAAGAATTTATTGACTTTGTATAATGCATGCATGATCTTCTTAATTTAGATAATTTCTCAATGGTGTGTTAGTATCCATAATATCAATAATCTTTTAATTATGATATATCTTAATATGTTATTTGAATCAATTCTATGAAGGATTCATGGCAATACGTATTAATAGCTTGTGCAGATTATTAACTAATAATAATGATCGATGTAATAAAAACTTATCCTTATTAGGATATGGTAAGAATTCCAATTCAAGAAGGATTATGGAAGTCTGATTTTATTAATTAGGAAAAGAATTAGAATAATTCTCAAATAAAGATTCTTGGCCTATAAACTAAAGGGTAAAATTCTCTCGCACCCAAGATTTTGAAGCTGATGTTTGTTTAAATCAATAATGAAAAGAACAAGAAGAAGAGAAGAAAATCAACATGTTATTGATGATGATAATGATGATATTCTTCCTGATGGAGTTTTGACAGAAATATTTTATCAGCTTCCAATGAAAACACAATTCAGATTCAGGATCGTATCAAAGAGATGGTGTTAGGTATGACTCATATACTAGTTAAGGAACAGATGCTGGAGTGGAGCGGAGCGAGCGAGCGGACGTAGGCACATTGCCGAACCTCGTTAAATCCCTGTGTTCTTTATTTTCTTGCTTGTTTTGTTCATATTCCTATGATTATTAGCGTTCATTCTCAACATATGGCGTTGCATTCTTACTGAAATTGTGGGATTGATTACTACATTTGCAATCCATTAACTGCTGAATGGGTGTGTCTGCCTAAGCCCCTTCACCGAGATAAAAGAGTGGATGTGGGCTTCCATAGTGAAGGCCAAGGTTACAAGGTTGTAAGAATAAGAAACAAAAACAAGAATCTCTTTGCCCCTCCCTTAAATCCTAGAAAGATGTATTTGGAAGTTTTCGATTCTGAAACTGGAAATTGGAGGGACGTGGAAGTGTGGCTTATCTCTACGCCTAGTAGTAAATAATTTCTCATTGTTTCTTTTCTTGTATTTGTCAGTCGTCTTGTTTGAAGTCATAAACAGGAGATTCTTTGTGCCTTTATGGTTTCCTTGTCTTCTTTAAGAATCGTTTTTATGCAGCCAAATTTTCATTTACATCACAAACAAATCAGTTGTGAAATGCGTTTTTTCCTCGAGATGGCTACACATCAGCTTCTATTGTTATATCTCAGCTAGTAACCTAGATGTCTCACGAAGGTTATACTCACGAAACTTGTACCTGCCGCTAATGAGATTTGCATTTTGCGGGAACAGCAATTGATTGATTCGAATTTTAGCCATCTTCTACGGCAGCCTTTGGTGTTCCCTGCCATTCTGAAAGACTCAACTAGCAAATTTTCCCCGTCGGCTCGCATTTTTGATGGTTATATTTGTCGTAATAGCTGATTTTCTTTCTCTAGCTGAAGTTGAACCATTAAAAGAAATCACGTTAATTTTCTATTAATAAAGCCAAAAACGCTTCATAAACAATAAAATGCATAATAACAGGAACTCGACTTGCAATTTCTTGAACAACAGTTATATTGATTAGACAGCAAACAAAGAGAAAATTACATTTCTCTTTGGATCTAGAACTGTCACGATAGAAAACAACAAAGAGAAAACAAAGTAGGTATATCAATATAGAGTAGAGACTCTTATCTTCTGAAACATTTCATGTTAAACTGCATAAACATGCAGCAAAGACTATTCAAGCGAGTAGAACAGAGTAGCTGCGCTTCTCGCTGGCAAAATTATGCTCAGATGATCCAAACATATATTGAACAGAGAAACGAAAGAAATATGATTAAGAAACTCGGTCTTCTGAAACATTTCGTTATCAACCACATAATCATGCATAATAAACTATTCAAGCGAGTAGAACAGAGTGGCTTCGCTTCTCGTTGGCAAAATTATGCTCAGACGATTCAAACATAAAACGAAAACGATTAAATAACAGAGAAATAAAAGAAATAAAAGAAACACGATCTGAAACATTTACAGTTCAACCAAACAAGAATGGAAAAGGAAAAGTCGCTAGAATCATGTAAAATTTAAATAGAAAAAGCACATAAACACACAGAAAAGATTAATTTGATTGAGTAAAAAACTGTAATGAAATAATAGAAATCATCTAACCTGAAGCAGTGAAGAAGAAAGGAGCTTCGATGTCGTTCCAGAGCAGAGAGAGAATAGGAGGTTTACAGGTGAGGAAATGAGAGAAATGCAACAAGATCAATCTGCTGAAACATTTCATGTTCAACCAATCATATACGTGCTACAAGAGCAGACATTTTAGAGAGAAAACTTGCCAACAAGCAGACTCTCACAGAAATTAAAAAAAATGGAATATTTTTTAGAAAAGCCTTCTTTTAATTCCTGAGTTTATTAGAATTTGTGTCAATCTGGATTTGAGCTGAGCGGAAATAAAATTTTAAACTAGCATATTCAAATAATAAATTTTAAAATAATACTGAAATATTTTTTAAACTAATATATGAAATAGTTAAAATAAAATTAAAATTAAAAATATATATTTTTTAGTTATTTCTTATTTAATAAAATATATGAATATATATTTTAACTATATTTATATTTTGATTTTTTAAAATATAGATAGTTAATGTGACTTTATATATATATATATATGTTCTAATCTTTCCGAACTTAACAAATACTACCTAAAAAAGAAGAAATCCCCGTAACTAAGGAAAATTAAAAATTCTACCCCAAGAGGGAAATTGTTAGTGATTCAAGCCCTATAAAATATTGATCTAACAATTTTCCTCTCATTCCGACTATCTGAACGGAATTCTCTAACACCGTGGGTTATTTATATATTTAAGCATATTCTGATTATTTCGAAAATGCTGTGGAAGCATAACTTGTGCATTGATCCTAATTTTAAGAACCGCAAAAAATCCTTGAAATTGGTATGTGCAGACTTATGATATGAATGTGGAGAGCAAGAGAAGCTATATGAATGAATAAAAGTAAAAGCATCATTATCTTGACAAAGTTCCCAAATCCAAGCAGTAAAACCTAAGCTAGAGGGGTTACAACAACACTCCCAAGCACACAAACATATAAAAGAATAACAAGAAAAAGGAACAAGGAATTGATTTCTTGGCTCTCAACTCTGAACTCTTGAGCTTCTCTCAACCAACAACCCTTTTGTTCATTTCTGATCAAATTATGTATGGCTTTCAAACATTCTAGGTGGCTTCTTTGAACACGTTTGAGAGAAACTAAGACAACTTCAAAATGAGAACAGTACTATCGCCATGGCTACTTCTAGTCTTGCTATGCTGAGCAACATCCAACTTTATTCACAGCAGATACATCGTCTTTCACATTAATAGTTTGTCCCTTGGGCAAGGCTGCAGGGTCATCCCCAACCTCAAGAGCCTTCCGGCTGACAACACGATAGATTTGAGTTAGTACTTCAGTGAAAGCATTTTCGACGTTTAAGGACTCCAAAGCAGATGTTTCCATAAAAAATGTGTTCTCCCTCTCAGCAAACGCTGTGGCATCCTCAGTTGTAACTGCACGCAAATGACGTAAATCGGCCTTGTTCCCCACCAGCATAATGACAATGTTTGAATCAGTGTGATCCCGAAGTTCCTTCAGCCATCTCTCCACGTTCTCAAAGGTCACATGTCGGGTAACATCATAGACAATCAACGCACCTACAGCTCCTCTATAGTATGCACTGGTGATTGCACGGTATCTGAGGAAAGGAAAATAGCAAGATGAAATTTGCTTCTCTAAATGGATGTAATGAGGTAATAATTCTGTTCAACCCCCAGTAATGCATACAGTACTGTCAGTCCATTCATGGTAGATACAAAGGTAGGAACAATGTGAATTGTTGAATAAGGACTAATTTGTTATTTTCTCATTATCATATGCACAATCAAATCAGAGGTAACTACATGCATTCAAGAAACCATTAGTTTCTGTCACTTCTGGCAAATACAATTTAATTATGTCTTTACTATGAAACCTCCATAGGTTGTTGAGCCAAGGCATTGGTAAAAATGCACAAAATCAGTGACCAAATCACAAAACCCTTGAGAAGTTAGTGGTGTGTTTCTGTTTCCATATAAGAGAAAGCACCCATGATCCCCTCAAGGAAAACAAAAAGGATTTAACTTCTTCGCTGAGCAATGCAGGACATAAGGAAAATCAGATGAAATGAAGGGAATAATATAGCTGTGATCATAAAAAATCCTTCTCCAAGCAAACTCCAGATCACAGAAATAGGCAAGTTGGGCACTTTAGTCCTAAGGTACATGCTGCGTGTATGATACCCTGAATTCAACGGTTCAAATTGCCTATTTCTCTGTGATACGCACTTTCAGCTGAAAGGTTTTAAGTCTGTATCAAACAGAAATAGGCAGTTGGAACAGTTGAATTCAGTGTGTATGGAACTAGTAGCATGTACCTTAAGCACCGCATACTGGATAATAAGTTAGCCAAGTCACAATTTTGGTAGGTGGGACTCATATGAAACATTTTTAAGTTATTGGTATTAAAAACAGTGGCAGATCTATCACGTGCACTCCATGGGCAGACACAAGGAGGACCCAAAATTGAACTACCAACTAGAAAAATTAACGGGATCATATAAACAGCTTTTATTCACCTGGACTGACAATTCAAATTTTGCTAGTAGCAATAACCAGATCCTAAAATAACTCAATAAAAATGCACTCTTTACAACTTCTTTCCAGCTACCATATGTGATAGAGTTGCACGTTTAATAGCTAAATCTAAAACTTTAAGAAAGGAAAAACCAAAAACACAGAGAAATACTAATTCTAGAGCTCTAAGCACTTTAAGATACAGATCTAAGATGTGAATCAAATTAATAATAGAGTAATGAAGTTTGCTCTAAATAATATCGAGCCCAATATTGCAAAAAATTGATTTGAAATTTAAGATCATTAAATAAAATGCACCTTTCCTGGCCAGCAGTGTCCCAAATCTGCGCTTTTACGACCTTATCATCGACGTGGATGCTGCGGGTGGCGAATTCAACACCGATGGTGGATTTGGATTCGAGGCTGAATTCATTTCTGGTGAATCTCGACAAAAGATTTGATTTTCCAACACCAGAGTCACCTATTAGCACCACCTTAAACAAGTAATCATAGTCATCATCAGCTCTGTAAGCCCCCATTAAAGCTAAAAATTCCCTCTCTTTCTTGGAGTTTTAGAATAAAAGGGAATATGGGTTATTGAAAACGAAGGTTAAAATGAAATGGGTGGTGTTTGCTTTTAGAAGATGAGAAATGGGGGTTCTTTGAAACGAAGATCAACTGGGTTTCTCGATATATTAGCTATGCAAGATGGATCTACGCGTATCTATCTATCTACCAGGAAACGTTGTTGCTTTTATTTGAATTGAAAGTTGTTGACATGTTTTACTTTCCTATAGAGAGAGAGAGAGCGGGCGCCGCTTGAGATTGCTAAAGAGAGAAGAGAGCTTAGATTTGCAGAGAGAGAGAGAGAGGAGACCTTTCAAAGAACAAATCTTTATAATATTCTTTATTTTGCTTTCCTAAAAAAAATATATATTTTTAGCAGTGACGATAATATGTTAACCGATAAATTAATAATTTTATTAAATTCATCCATTAATTTTAATTAATTATTATATTAATTTTAATTTTTAATTCGATTTTTTAAATTAATTTATTAATTAAAATTTTAATATATAAATTTAATAAATTATACAATTTATAGTATTATTTTAATTGTTAAAATATTTTAAAAATAAAAAAATACAATATACATTAAAAGAATCAAAATAAAAATAAAATTTTTATAATTAATTTTAAAAATTAAATATATTCAATATAAATAGAATTTCTATAATTAATTTTAAAAATTAAATATATTCAATATAAAACTAACAAAGAGTGCTAATTATGAACGTATAATAATAATAATAATAATTTTAATATTTATTTACTAAAAATATGTATTTTAATAATATTTTACAAAATTATATATTATAATATTTATAAATTACACAAATATTGAAAAATATAAGTATAAAATTTAAAATATAATTTATAAAAGATATATATAATCGATTTCGGATCGGTTAACTACCGATTTTTAAAAATAAAAACTGTAAATTTAAAATTTTGGTTCGGTTAATCTAAAAATCAATTCGATTTTTTAATTAATCAAAATTTAGGTTTTTTTTGCTCACCCCTAATTTTTAGATTTTAGATTTTGATAATATGCTGTAATTTTCCACATATTGTTTATATTTTGAATTTTGCTAAATTTCTCATATTATTTCAAGTAAATTTTTAATATTAAAAAATAATCATTACGGTTAATTGATCTGTCTAGTCCCAATATATAGATGCAGTTTCTATTTCGCAAAAATTTAAAAAATGTAAATTTTTTTTAAAATCATATAATTCACTAACATTTTTAATAATTTATCCATATATTAATTAGAAGTATACACCAGAAGTAATAAATAATATTTAATATTTATTCATTATAAATAATGAATATTAAATAAAAATAAATTAGAGAATTAAACAATTAAATTGATTGTGATATAAAAAAAGTAAATGACACATAATTTGGAATAAAAATAACTTATTTACATGATTATTAATTAAAATTACCTTTTTTAGAGATATCAAAGTTTTCATTAAAAGAATTTAGCAACAAGAACCGAATATAAAAAGTCTAGTGGTGAATCCATCCAAAGATGGAGACCAGACAAAGAAATTGAAATTTGAGTTAAGTTATGAGTTACCGAATTCGCTAATTTTTTTGCAAAAACAAATCTAATATTTATTAAAAAAAAAAGCATAAATTGATACAATCATCTAAGATATGACCCAAAAGAGAAACAATAACTTTTTAGTTAAATCCATTCATATCTTTATTAATTGACTAGCTCAATGATTTATTTATTTTTTTATAAAAAATGATTTTTGTGAAAACAAATTTACGATCAAATTTTTTTGTAGCTTTGGAATAAAAATAACTTCTTTGCATAATTATCAATATAGTTTAGTTCATATAATTTTCAATAATCCAACTTAAGACTCCTTTGAATTATTAGATTTTTAAAAATGACATAAACGTGGAAACTTCTTGTTTGGAACAAAATTCTTGTCTATAATTTATCAAAGATTTTCTTAGGCAGGAAGGCAGAAGAAGAATCAATAATAAAAAATAAAAATAAAAAAAATGGCTGGAAAGAAATTACAATTTAATGATTAGTAAAAAACAAAAAGTCACATTTTCTTTTTTTATTTTATTTTTTTTTATTCCGTTTTTTGTTCCTCTATGTTTAGGAATGTTCCTCTTTGTGGAATGTTCTTAATCAACGGTTAAGTTGAATACTTTGAAAAATTCTTGTGTTTTACAATTCCAAAAATGAATAAATAATTAAAAAAGATTTCGACTATTTCAAGTTGATGCTTTTGCAATCTAATCTCTGCTTGTCATTTTCATTTTTACAATGCCTGCAATTAAACTATTTTTTCCGATTTTTTTTTTTTATCTATCATTTTGGATAAAATATAAATTCTATTTATTTATTAATTTTAAATTTTCAATATAATTTAATTTTTTTCAATAAAATCAAAACTAATCAGATTTGATAATTTAATTTTAATCACGCAATTTAATACTAAATTTAAATTTATTTATTATTTCTTAATTCTAATAAAAATGACAGATAAAAAAACAGAGAAAGTAACTTTTAATTTAGCTACTTCTAGAAATTCATCAACTTACATAATATGTATTATATATTAGCAAATATAAAATGTCAAATAAAAAAATAATATTTTTATATTTTTTGCTAAAAGATACATATTATTACATTCGATATATTTAATGTACCGAACTATCTCGCAACAAAAGAAAAGTGGCTGTATGAAGTATGATTGCTACTATTAGCAATGATGTAATTTATTCATGCCCATATTTCTCTTTTTTTTCCTTAGAAAAAAAAAATGATTACAAACTCATTCGAAACTCATCGAAGAATATTTCTATTTCTATAGTAATGTCTGAAAAAAATACCTATGAGCACAGCTTGTGCCTGCTACATTCAAAACTGAATTGTGTCATAGATGTGATCCTACTCCTTTGGCCTCTTACTCATGGCTTTCCGCTTATTAACATCCAGGTATCGCTTTCTCAACCGAATAGCCTTCGGTGTAACCTGCACATACAACCAGATATCATTTGTTCTGCAATCCGAATTCAATCCAAAAATGTTTAATTAAGTGCTCAGAATGGTGACATAGTCGTTGACATTGTTTGGAGAGATAATCAGGCACTGCTGCTTAAGTGCCTTACATCGACAAAAGGGTCTCCATGTATTTCTACATATTTTCGAACAATCGAATATGCAGAAAGATTGAACTATACGCATGAGCAGTGAAGCTAGTTTCGAATGCTTTGGAATAGTAAGACTGTTAGAGTCAAACTCACCTCGATAAGTTCATCAGAAGCTACGTATCCAATGGCTTCTTCAAGACTCATCTGCACATATATACATTCAAATGTCAGTACACCGCTTAATTTCATAGCTTAGAAATCATGTGAAGTTTGTTCCTGAAACTAGTGCTTTTCTAGAACCTTTTTATTTGGTTCAGGTGGGTGCTATTGTACTATTAATGTTAGAGAGCAATGGTGACTGAGAAATGAGTTGCATGTTTTTTGTTAGTACCTATCATGTCAAGATGCTCAGTGGGGTGTAGATTGGTAATTGACAAACTTAAGCCGGAAACCGATAAATAAAAGAAAGCAAAAGTCAACAGTAACATACCAGGCGAGGAGGAGATAGTCTCACATTCTCGTCCTTGCTAGCAGCACGCATGTTACTAAGTTCCTTAGCTCTAACTGGGTTGACCTGTTACAAGAAAGTGACTTTTAGGTCATTCGTCTAGAAAAAAACAAAGTGCATAACACAAAGGGCCAAAAATCTGGCCTTACATCAAGATCTGAATCCCGTGAATGCTCACCCACGATCATGCCATCGTATGTCTGCAAAATTAGACCACGGGGTTAATTTCATTTGCAGAGGACTTTCATAAAGAAACTCATTTATTAAGTGAAGTTTCATGTTTGATAACTTCTAAATACTAAAATTCCTTTCAGATTAAGCGAAATGACTGTAAAACATTCCACAGCTTTTGGAGCTCTGTAGGATTTATTTGAAATTTGGACAGAAATTAGCTCACACATGGAACTTCTAGAACCACTTAATAGGCTCCAATTAATTCAAGACATCAACGAATTTCAACACATTCAACCATGCAAGAACTAGAAAGCAGCAGAAGGACTAGCAATGGAAAAAGAAACCTCCATTCCGGGAGTAACAAAGAGTGTCCCGCGAGCTTCTAAACTCATTAATGCATACGCCGTGATTGTACCATAGCCCATCGATACCTGTTTATGAACATAATATAAGTTCAATCAGATCCAAGATAGAAAAGTAACAGCACTCAAACATTCATTAAACTAATTCAATTGAGAGCAAAAAGTGTTATCATTTTTCCCCGCTCATATCTTCTTCGCCACAAATAACAACCAATTCTTTTAACTACAAACTCCTTAGACCCCAGGGGTTTTAGTCAGATACAATCATGCATCAGTGGGCTATAAATAAGATTCATAGACACACAAATATATAGAAAGCAATGACAGAAATAAAGAATAATTAAGAAAATACTATGTTGATTTGCCATAGGAACCATAAGTTCAGTGACCCATTGAATAGATTCCTATATTGTAAATTTGTAATGCCCGAGTAACAAGAGCTTAAAATTGAACCACAGAAAATTCAAAGTAAATAACTCCAATTCAACAATGGCCCCATTTGACATTCTGCCAAAAAAAACAATTGAAAGAAACCGCTAATTATAGTTCAATCGTGGGAAAAAGAAACATGTGGTCAAACATACCAACACTCCCTTCCTAACATTTCCAAGTGGTCCTCTGTGTTTCGCATAGGCTGCAAACAGAATAATAATTAGTACGAGCAAGGAACCATTTAAGAGTGGATTTGAAGAGAATTTTTAAATAAATTGAAAGTAGGGAACTGAAAATAAAATATGCAAAAAGAGGCATTGACTGCTAAATGCTGATCAGTTTCTCTTCAATTCATACAGAGTAATAACAAACAGAATTGTTACATTGGAACATGAACCCACATCTCAGATCAAGTTAATTCAAGCCACCTCATATCAGAATGATGAATTTAAATCTCATGCAGTTTATAGTACTATCCATAGGCATTGCCTAAGTCCCAATCATGACCCAAGCCAGTCCTAGAGGGAAGGAACTTTTCCCTTTTTGCAACTACAGCTCTTCCTATAGTCATTTCAGCAAGTAGTAAGCTACTACTAACTCTGTCCTACAAAGATAGGCTTATTCAATTTTCACACAGATTTCTAATTATGTAGTTGAGACTCTATATTTTACTTGCAATTTCATAATAAAACCCTGCATTAATTAAAGGCATATTAGATAATAGAAGTGGCTGTTCATTTGCAATGATAATAAGGAACATATTAGAACATTAAGAAACCAACTGTGTTCTCAGAAAGGATTTGGGACGAATGAATAGGAAAATCTTTATGGAAAGGAGGGAGAATATAAATTTGTACTCTTTACAGGCATTTTATTTATCATAATATTTTGCTTGTAAATGCTTAGGGTTCTACCTCAGAACTTTTGGGTTTTGCATTGGCTCCAAAAAGGTGAACCAGGTCATCCACAAGCATTGGCATGAAAATTGCCACTTTTCATACGGACCCAATTACATAATTTTGATGAATTTAAAGAACAAAAATTATTAGGACAGGGAACTGAAACAAAATTATATTGAGTAAAGTATGCATACTCAGGAAGGCACGATGCATAAATCCATTTCCACGGGTGTCACTGCTGAACACACTCCTATAACCAACCAGGCCCCTGGAATATAGAATATAAGAGGATCACTTTTGATAAAAGGCTAACTTGATAATGAAGGCAAAATGACATTGACACGATATTTGGCACACCATAGAAACTCTTATGAGGAATAATGTTTTTGACAGTTCCAACTTAACTCAGAGGCCCTAAACCATAATATTCAGATGCAAGTGATAATTACAGGCCATAATTCAAAGGAAAATTTAATAGTGATAGATTTAACACTCGAGTTTTAATGGAAAACAGCAATATTTGTGCAGGAAGTTTGTAGTCTGCTTGGTATTCGGCTGTGCTTACTAAATTTTGCAACAACCAGGACCATATGAATCAGATTTAAGTACTCCTTGACAAGTTCTGGATTGCTTTAATATATAAAAGGACACTAGATATGCTTAATTTCAAGATTTTGTTTTGCAGAATGAAGATAGCAATCTCATTCATGAAAAGTACATGATGCAGGGTCCTGCAAGTGCACACTCACGCTGAAGATGAATCACAAAGATCCCATACCTAAGGTAGTTGAATCCAAATCTAGACTAAAAGATTCCTTTTATTGAGAAATAAGGGATTGTGAGGGATAACCAACTCTCCATTGTTATGTTTAGGATTGTCCATGGTGCAGACATAACGTTCCAAACCCATACTTAAGCATCGTATGTTATGCTTAGATGTTTGCAAGCAAACAGCTCTATCACATGTAAGAAACAAAATAAAGCTCTATCCTATGTCAGAAACATGATACAGTTCAAGAAAACCAAATATTAAGAAGTCCTAGATTTTAAATGACATGGTGATTGGTGAATTGATTTTCAAGAATAGAACAAGTTGAATGGCAAATTCCAAAATCTAGTGACAAATGCCAAAAATCCAGAAAGGCATTTTTTGGTCAGTAGCTGTACACATAATTTCATGCATCTACAAAAAATGAAAATTGAGATAAAAAAAAATTATCCAAATGCAATAAATAAGCAGACAGAATTCAAGCATAATTACTATATAAAAAAATCTAGGCACTAACCTGGATGGACAGGTCAAAGATAATCTAGTCCTACCAACATGTCCAGGCACAGGACCCATATCAACAACTTCACCTCGTCTATGAGATAAAGCCTCCATAATAAATCCGACATGCTCTTCATTTACCTGCAATAAGAACAAATGTGTAAATATCACAATTTCAGTTCTAGAAAGCAAAAATCAGTCATTCATAATTGTGTAACTCTTACCTCAATCGTCACTTCTTCAATTGGTTCAAGCTTTTCACCATTCTCAGTTTTATACCTGATTAAGCAAAAATAAACAGATCATTAATAATTCTCAATTGCACCCCCTAATCATGAAATGTAAATTCCAATGCAAATTTTCATCAATTTCCCACTAATGTCATACTCATTTCCATAATCTTCAGTCTAAGTCAATACTAGTATTTACATCTCAAAGTTCCTGGGTACCGGATTATAAACCCACTATCAAAACTTATGTTCCAAATTCATAGCAAACATATCAACTACACTAAGAGAAAAACGATTGGCATTTTAAGAGCCTTGCTTTCCCAGGCATCCCAAGGAACTCACATGACTTTAGGTGGCGACACAGACAACTCAAATCCTTCCCGTCTCATGTTCTCTATCAAAATACCTGAAAGTACAGCATCAAAGCTACATTCAGCAACTTGACATTTAGATATCGTCAAAAGGTTCAGTTGTAGGAGACAGAAACATATCAACAACATTCTTGCTTTAAATGAAATAAATCATATGAAATAATGGTGTGAAGTTTAGAGGATATCACCTAGTTGAAGTTCTCCTCTCCCTTGAACTTCATATGATTCTGACGGACCAGGGATAACATTTATGGCAAGGTTCGTTTCAGCTTCAGCCATTAACCGATCACCAATTTTTCCCCCAGTCAACTATAAGTATACCAGAAGAACACAGTTCTATCATATACAATGCCCAAAAATGACAAAGTGTGCAGGAAAGCATAATTCGTAATGTAATTAGTGATAAAACTAAGAACCCTTCAAAGTAAATCTAAAACAGTAACAGCTGCAATCATGCCGTCTCCATTTCAACCCATATTTACGAGAATGCTAGTCCGACAGCCGTGTTGCTGTCTATTCAGGCCCCACTCATTATTATTTGAATATGTCTATATAACAACCAATGAAATTCTTCTCTCATTTACTACCTCAATCATCACCTACCATCACTTACTACTAATCCAATCCTTCCCTACTATCGCAAACATCATCGCTTGCCCACCGCAACTCATATTATGACCATAACCTGATTAAAATTGCTAAAATCATAATCATAAGAATAAAATGCTGCATTATAAATATGCATACGTGCACAAGCACCAGTAAAATCATCCATGGACATCAAAGAGAATTTAAAGACTTACATGGGTACCATCTCGGCCAGCTAATGGAGAATCATTGACACCAAAGGTCATGGAAATTGTTGGAGGGTCCAACTCAATGGCTGGTAATGCATTCATGACCTAGAACATATACTATAATTAAGAATAAATCCTCACAAGTATTAAGCATCAACCCGAACAGTGTAAAGTAGATCCAAAGCAAATCACGCATTATACATAGTCAACGGGAAAAGGAAAAAAAAAAAGTTACACACGGCATATAACTATACTAATGTTTTCTTTCTGATATTGCAGATCATACTGTAGCAGAAGCACAAAGATAAAACCAAAGCAAAGTCAGTGCGACCAGGTCTTGAAAGTAGTCATTAAATCAATGTCAAGACATATGCATAAACTTGCTCAAGTTGATTCACATTCTATTACAAGAAGCATGAGGTACAGTCCTCAAATGAATGCTCCATATCTACTCCACTATAAAGGTTAAGAAGTCAAAGAATTCTGAGAAAGAATGCACCAGGTTTATTCAGTTATTTTTACATATAAGACAGGAGAAAACATTCAGTTGGCTTTACATCCAGACAGATTAGCTATATACCTCCACATTTGACACAGTATGGCCTATTGATGGACTTGCCAGCCCTGCCATTGACACTATGTCACCTGCTCCTGCACTGTCAATGAGAATGATGCTCGTTCCCCTCTTCTTCATTAGCTTCAGAACCTACAAAAATAAATAAGCTTAAAAGTACATTCATCCCACTTCTTACAGAATATTAGTGAATGTCACTCATAAAAACAGCGCATCCCAAAATATATTCTTGGAATCTGTTGTTCTTGTATTTTCAAATGGAACTGATAGTTCTGGTTAATGTTTTCAGCATACTAAATGAGCCGCAGGGTGCACTTAGAGCAATTGCTAAAATATGAAAAGAGATAACAGAAAATAATGATTCAGAAAAATGTTAGTTCTGATCTGCTACATGCTACAATTTCTGGAGAGAAACAGTTTATGCATCAACTTTATGTATATGGCTAAAACAGAAGTGGTGCAGAAATTGGAACTTAAGGCAATGTCATAAAGACAGAGAAAATGAAAAATTTTCAATTCAACATGGAAAATTTTTTTAATTATTCAACAATCAAGGACTGAGATTGCTAGAAATGAAACTTTTAGTTCACATTGAAAATAGCAAACTGTCACTGGACAATGGATAGGAACAGGAAGAAGCATGATTCATCATATGGTTTGGCTTCAATACAAGTGAGAAGATTATTAAAATGACATTCTAGGCACTGTTTTAATATCATTTCAAATAAGATACTGACCTTTCCTTCCTCAACTTTCTCAACTCCAGAAGCTGTGTTTCGTAGTCCATGTACCTTGTCCCCAACGTGAATGACTCCAGAAGTAACCCTTCCAGTTAAGATCCTCCCTAGATAAAAATTTCGTTCCATCATGGAAACCTGAATGTGGAAAAGTGGTGCAAAATGCCATATGTCAACCAAAATGTTGACTAACAATATCTCAATATCCTACATGACAAGAAAATGAACAGTGCCTAAAAAGTTTTCCCCATTTAATAAGGGACCACACAAAACTATGAAAACATGAAAAATCATAACCAAACTCTTACAATCTCTGGTACTTGCATATGAATTTTGTTGTATTTGTAGGTAAAGAGAAATTTTAATGCTTAACCAAGAGATAATTCTAATGCAGCCTCCAAGAAACATTTCAAATGACTATGAATTAGGTGGAAGAATCTCACCGAACACAATAATAGAAAAAGATTTTGCAATGAAAAAGGAACCAAATATACAAATGCATACACATATACAGAGCAAGACGGCACAAACATTACCTAGCTAACACATGCAATAAGCTCTTTCAAGTTCATTGGCATGAAGTCGTGCAAACACCTAAAGTACATATTCAAATACAGACACACATGTAACTACAGATTCTACTGGAACTGACAGTGGTGAACACCAACCAGCATCTGAAAAGGTGCATCAAGGGTTGCTTTTGGTGGTGGAACATGTCTTATGATAGCATCAAGCAACTCTGACATATTCTTCGCATCATGAGGAGGATCTTTAGTGAAGGTGGACGAGGCCCACCCTTCTTTTGCAGAAGCATAAAGAACAGGAAAATCCAGCTGCTCCTCTAAACAAGAACGAGAGAAAATTACTAAGATCAGACTTCTACCGAGTTTGACTGTAAAACAGGTTCTTAATTGTTGAATAATAGAAGGTTTCAATTTCTTTGTTTCTTTCACCTGTAGCACCAAGATTTGCAAATAGATCAAAAACGAGGCTCTCAACTTCATTACATCTCTCCTCAGACACTGCACAAATGATGATGAAGAACATGAAAACCATTATATATTACGAAAAATTAGTCATATTGCATATATCAGTGGATAGAACTTTGATATTATATACAAATGCAATTGACAAAAAGAAGTCATATAAAAGCAATTTTCTGAAATGGCATATTTTCATTCATGGGTTAAAGCCACTTTCCTATACCTAGTGTTTTTTAAATGTGAAAACCATGAATAACTACTTTAAAGTATCCAACACCTAAGCATAGTACCAATCAGATTTGGAAGGAAAAGGGGAAAAAAACATCATAATAAGCTGCGGTAAACAACATAATGAAGAAATTCTATCCAGAGTCAATTTAACTGAGTATGGCAATTAATAACGTTGTAAAAATTAAGTCAAAGCAAGGGACAAACACACCTATACAGGCAAATAAACTACATCTTCATGAATGAGAAGACATTGACATTTCATTTTGCTTTGTCTATTTCCAAATTAATCTTTTGCACCCCCAAAGTAGAGCATGTTTTGCATTATAGTATCTTTTTCACAAATCAAGAACGTGGAAAGTATGAAATAATGTAATCATACCTGCAGGTCGATCTACTTTGTTTAGAAGAAGAATAGGACGCAGGCCATACTTCAATGCTTTGGCAAGAACAAATTTTGTTTGTGCAAGCGGGCCTTCACCAGCATCTACAACTAAAATAGCTCCTTCAACCATCCCAACAACCCGTTCAACCTATGATCATCAAAACAAGTGCATCCAAAGATCAATGCCGAGAATCCCATATTCCTAATTTTCAAAACAGCACGCTAAAGTCTAAAATTACAAGCAAAGCTAAACCTCTACCCCAAAATTGTGAAAATTAACTACCCCCAATTTTGGACTTCTAATTTATTGATTCATAATTATTTTTTCACCAGATTTAGCTGAGGACTGGGACGCATCGAGGTAGATGAATCTTAAATCTAATATATTGTGATATGATAATTCACAAAGACACAAACACAGAGAAGCATATGTAGACTTCTGCTAACTATATGCATTAGGTAATCAATTTTTTTAGTCCAATTAACAAACAGATGCCAATTTCACAGACCTTCATTTGAAACTATATAGCAGGTATAATTGGCCATCAATTCAGTCTTAAAAATAAATAAATAAATAAAATGAGACCTCTATAATATCCAAGGGAGAACATACCTCGCCGCCGAAATCAGCATGTCCAGGTGTATCCACCATGTTTAGCTCATTTTCTTTCCATGAAATTGATGTAACCTGCATTCAATAACTTTTGCATCAAATTTAAAATATGAAAGAAGACTAACATTGATAGCAGTAGCATACCCAACATAACTAGATTGGCATTCAAATTTCACTCAATCACTTGTATTCAGTTCTCCCCCAGTTAAAGAAGTCAACTTTAACGCATTGAACACACAAATCTAGAAACCAAATAACCCCAAAAACAATACTTTGAAAGAAAAAATCTTTAAGGCTCACGAAGGGCAGTGGTCTTAAATAGCAAAGATCAAAACTTTTATTTGAAATTCAAAAATTGCTCCAACATAAATGACAAATTCAGACACCTTAGAAGCAATAGTAATGCCTCGCTCACGCTCAAGGCTAATGGAGTCCATGGCGCGCTCGTGGGGAATGTCAGCGCCGCACTGCCTCAGCAAACGGTCCATCAGGGTGGTCTTTCCATGATCGACATGGGCTATTACCGCAACATTCCGTAGCCGGCTGGGATCCAAGGAAGAGATTGGCGCGGCGGCTGCGGAGGCCGCGGTGGCAGCCGCCGAGGAGAAGGATCGGGTGAAACCAGAGTAAAGGTAGTGCTTAGATAGAAAGGAAGAGGAAGGAGAAGAAGAAACGGATTTTCTGGTAGAGGACCAGAGAGTTCGAAGAAGAGGACCCGCCATTCTATGGATAAAAATGGCACGAAAGTTTGTGACTTTCTGCGCTGTGCCCTCGTGTTTTGCTGGATTCAGTTTCTATGAGTCTGAGGTTTGAGTCAGCAAGTAATATGTGGTAGGGTTTAAGACATGTTGCAAGACAACAACAGAAGGGAAATGTCACTAAATAATCGAATTTAAAACTTTCTGTATTATTTTGATACAAATATGAATTGAATTCAGAGAAATAACTTTAAGGGACGCTCTAATATCATGTTCCGAAGTTGGAGATTGCATTGCATGCTAATGCCTGAAAGAATTCAGACGAAATCCAGTCTAATAATACCAAAACATGTATTCTTTGTTGGCTTCAATGGCAAACAATAACTTAAATATCATACATTAATATTATATATCCATATACAAACTTCACCTTATAAAAAATAAAAAATAAAAGCTTAACTTACAAAAATGCTTTTAATAATTACTAAAAGGGCAATTTTGCTTTTAATATTTAATTTCATACAATATTATCTCTAAAATTATTAAAATAATATAATTTTATTTTTAAAATAACGAAACCGTTAGTTTAACCGTATTCAGTATTTTGACCATTGACATTAACATATTACATTATTTTAGAAAAATACGGTCAAATTAATATTACCATTACTTCAGACATAAAATTACACCATTTTGATAACTTTAAAAATAACATTGCACGGCAAAATTACTTTTTTTTGGTATTAAGAGTATTTTTACACATTTGAACAAAATAAAAACTCAAACTTAACTATTCAATATATATTTGATTTTACAGATACAACTAAGGAAACAATACAAGAAATTAAGCAAAATAAATATAACAACTTGATTTTATAGAAAAAAGCATGGTCTTGGCTTCCTTTTCCTTTTCTTCGGTTTAGGAGGCTGCAAAACAACCTTAATTGCTGCATCAAAAACCGCCTTCACATTCTGAAAAAATAAAATAAAATAAAATAAAAAGAAATAAATTACTGTTAATTATATATGTGTGTGTAGCAGTAACCTGCTGGGTCTTAGAACTGCACTCAATATACATAGCAGCACCAATCATCTTCTTTAATTCTTCCCCCTGCCGGATTTTGGATATTTTCTTTAATATATTTATTAATTAGTTCAAGAAAATTAATTTGACAAGATATTTATGTTTTTGGTTCACAGTCCGACCTGTGCAGTTGTGATTGGTGTAGCACCAGGATGATCAATCAAATACTGCTTGTCATCTCGCAAATCTGCAGTTAATTCCGTTATTAAACAAACAATAGCTTGCTTAATTAATCTAATTTCATATTTTCATTTACAGTAAACTATTAATTTGGTTGATAAGCAAAAGTTTAGTTAAATTAATTAAGTAGAATAATTGATGATTACCAAGTTTGGTTCCAACCAACAAAACTGGCACAGTAGGAGCATAATGCCTCAGCTCAGGAATCCACTAATAATCAAAAATAAAATAATAAATAATAAAAAAATCAATTTTCCGAAAATTATAAAAGGAAATGGAATTTTCATAGCTTAAAAGGAAATTACACTAATAATCTAAAAATAAATAAATAAATAAAATAAAACCTTCTTGGAAATATTTTCATAGCTGGCTTTGCTGATAAGAGAAAATGCCAACAAAAACACATCTGCACCTCTATAACTTAAAGGTCTTAATCTGTTATAATCCTCCTGCCCTGAACACAAAAATTAATATTAATTAATTAAAAGCTCATATTAATTTGCTAATTTTTGCTTCAAAATTATTAAAACAAATACTAATTAATTACCTGCAGTATCCCATAATCCAAGGTTGACTGTGCTGCCATCTACCACAACATTAGCACTGAAATTATCAAACACTGTAGGGACATAATCCTGCCCAAAAAAAATAATAATAATAATTCAAAGCATGATTTTCCATTTTTATTTAAAGAAAACTAAGTATATAAAAAGAATTATACAGTAGGAAAAGTATTGCTGGTGTATGAAATAAGCATGCAAGTCTTCCCCACTGCTCCATCTCCGACAGTCACGCACTTGATAAACCTAGCTGTGCTCATTTTCTTGATTATCCAACTTTTAGCGACAAATCCGTCGCCAAATAATTTTAACTATTAGCAAATTTGAAGAATATAGAGGTAGAATTAGGGTTGGATTTTTGAAGTGGGGGTTAGGGTTTTTAAAATTTGAATAGGAAATGGAGGGTGGGGAAGTGGCATTTTTATAGAAGGTGAAGAAAAAAAAAAGATTAAAGCAGGACTTAGCTTTTTTTTTTTTTTTTTGCTTTTCTTTAAACTTTACCATGATTGCTAAATGGCTTTCTGTTTCTTTAAGGGGAAGGACAGTCTCTAAACAAAGGAATATTGTTTGGTGATGATAGTTTGTTAGTTGGTTAAGTGTTGGACAAGTGAAATATTCAAATAATCATGAATTCTCTGAATATATTGTTTAATTACCTACGTAAACATTGTTTAATTACCTGCATAAAGTTATTTAGAAAGGAGATTAATTTGATACTGTGGAAAAAATTTAGCAACTTGTGCTACTGCTTTTATTTATAATCATAGTTTAAGACAAAACCTCTTCTGTTAATTCTCGAGTTAATCATTGGTATATTTATTTATTTATTTATTTATTTATGTCTTTACGTGCGAATTTTTAGTTCAAGTGCAAGAGGGTATAAGTATTGATGCACAATTGGGTCATTAGCATAATAAAAACTACTAATTAATTTCGTGGAGTCACCATAATTAAGGGAGGACAAGTTATCTGCTGGTCGGTGGCATTTTTTATTAGACTTTAGCATATATATATACCTTTTTTTTAATACTTTTTATATCTAATCCGACTTTTTTAAATTTATGAAGTCGATTAATTTACAATAAAATATCAAAGTGTGGATCTTTACTCTTTGAAGGTATAGTAATAGCATTCATGGGATGGAGATTATACTATTAATTTAATTACCCTTTGAAATGATAATTTGGGTTTTTGAGATGGAATTTTGGATATGAAAGAGAACACTTTGCTTCCAGTACCATATAAGTATGTCTGAGTGAATCCGAATCAATAATTTCAGTAAATTATTATCACATGAATTTTATTTTTTAGCAAAAATCAACGGCCGAATAAATTTTCCTTTATAGTGTATATATATATAAAGATTAAAGATAAAATGAATTTGTACTGGATTCACATCAAAATATCCATGTCTTGAAAAGCTATCGTGATAAGTAATTATCAGTTTCAGGACTTTGATAGCTAAATTGGCATTATTCTTTCTATAGTGAGTAATATGATTTTGCTTCATTCACAAGTGATAAAATAAAATTGGCTATGCTTTCACTCATGGGCTAATTTGCAAAATGTCAATGAAGTTTATGTACAAAATATTTCAGCTCTAGCTAGTTGCCCAAGCCCACTTAACTATTACTTCCTCCGTTATTTTTTATCAATCGCTTTTATTATTTTTACTAGGATTAAAAAATAATAACTAGACTTAAATTTAATATTAAATTGTGTGATTAAAACTAAATTATCAAATCTGATTAGTTTTGACTTTATTGGAAAAGAAAAATAAATTGAAAAAGCAAATTAAATCACATTGAAAATCTAAAAGTAACAGATAAATAGAATTTAAATTTTACTCAAAAATGACAGATAAAAAAGACGGAGGGAGTAATTAAATATAAAGTTTCCATGGTTAATTAATAATAAAATATTGATCTGGATTGTTATTTCAAGGTTAGTAGAATAGTTACCCAATCCGGTATCTCAGTTCTATTACAATTTCCTCATAATCAAACAATAAAAGTTCTATTAAAATTTTATCTCAATAAATTAAAAAAAAAGTATAATTTCAATCTTCATAGAAAAAAATATATATTACAATGGATAAACTTATTATAACGAAAACAATTCTAAGGGAATGAAAAATATCCCCAAATTATAGTCACGTGATGTGGAATAATTAAGCTTATTAATTAAATTTATTTAATAATTATTATTAATTACGGTACATATTTATATTTATGAATATGTATTTCCCTTATAATCATACTTGACTAATAATTAATAATATAATATAGTAATTGTATTTGCATATGGCTCTTATTCTTCCTATGATCTACCTAAACCCTAATAAACCCGTAACTCTCCATTATTATCTTTTACATTTTTTTTTTAACACTGGCTATCTTTTCATGTTCTTTTAGACAAATGTTTTGTTCATAACCTTCTTGTTCTTAGCATATTATTTATACAAACATCCCCTTTTCATTCACATCAAGAAGCAAAAACAACTAGATGCAAGGTTTGTATATTACTTAATTTCGATTAAATATATTGATTTCAATTTATTATTTATAAAAAAAAAATTCTTCTTCTTCTTGACTAATTATAGGCATGCAACGGAGTAACAATAACAGTAACACGATAGCGCACCCAGCATGCGCATCATGCAAGCACCAGAGGAAAAAATGCGCAGAAAATTGTATATTGGCACCGTATTTTCCGGCGGAACGAAGCCGAGAATTTCAAGCTGTTCATAGGGTTTTTGGGGTAAGCAATGTGATGAAATTAGTGAGAAGTGTTAAAGAAGAAGATAGAAAATCTTTAGCGGATTCATTGGTATGGGAAGCTTGTTGTCGACAAAGGGATCCAATTTTAGGTCCTTTAGGTGAGTACAGGAAAATTCAAGAAGAGCTTAAATTGTACAAAACCCAAAAACAAAATCAAAATCAACAGAGCTTGACGTACAGCAACAGGCAGCCATGCATGAATAATTATGCATGGAATAACAATACTAATACTGATAATAATAATAATAATAATAATAATAATAATAATAATAATAATAATAATAATAATAATAATAATAATAATAATAAGGTGATTGGAGCAGGAATTGGAGGTGTTGACAATGGTATAATTCTTGATCCAACAACGTTTGTTTATCCTATGAATCCAATTAATAGTTACGTTCAAGGATTAGACAAAGTCAAGAAACGAGAAAAGGATCATGTTGGTTCTCGTCTTGTTCCTTTGCATCCTCAGCCTCAGCAACAACATTCCATTAATGGCGGATTTAATCAGCAGCCATACTATCTTTCAGGTAATTTATATATCTTAGACATAGCAATATAATATATTATCTATTATATATATATATATATATATATATATATATATATATATATATATATATATATATATATATTTTTTTTTTTTTTTTTTCATTGGATTGTTACATATTTGATTGTTTCAGTATTATTAGAAATATCAATTCATAAGCTTATATGTGATTACTCTATTTAGGGATTAAATAAGCTCGTAATTCCAGTTTAATCATAATTAGTATGGGATTGGATTTAATATAAGTACAAATCTAACCTTATATACATGTAAATTTCTTCTCTAGGTGAATTAAGAGTGAGGTACTTTTTTTTTCAAAAAATAGCATTAATTACAAATTTACACATAAATTTTCATTTACTTTTTAATTTTTAACATAATCTTTCAAATTAGGGCTTTGTTAAAATATTCCATAAAATTCACAAAATATTTTAGATTTTTAATACAATTTCTGATTCGAAATACAACTAAAAATTAGATATTAAATTGTAATTTTTTTTTAAGTTTGGTAAGTAACTAAATTGAATATATAAAAATGGACATATATTATTGTTTGAGGTGATATTATCTGCGATGTTTCAGGTCAGTTTGGGTCGATGAATGGCAAGGCAATGGAAAATTCGCTATGGGAAGCTGGACAATGAAACTAATTTGCTTTCTCATCTTCAACGTATAGCCCAAAAAAAAAAAAAAGCTGAATTAGCTACGACATTAGTTGATTTCTTTTTTTTTTTTTGCACATTGGCCCCAATTAGGAAGTTAATTTGGGGTTTAATATTTCATTCAAAATTGTCAAATGATATATAGACATATATGATATGATAGTATTTCTTAATTAGCCTATCCAATAGTTAATACGATATAAGTTCTTTTATTGAATTTTGATATTTGAATGCAGTGCGTATTTTATTCAATTTTAATTTTTTTGAAATAGAATTTGCCGAATCCAATAATAAAAAGTTTGATTGGCTTTAATTTTTAAAAATGAAATTAATCTAATTAAATTAAAGCTTAATTAACTATAATAAAAAGGAAATAGCAAAAAAATTTCAGTCATGCATTAAAATTTTAAAAAACAATGGAAAAACACATTATTAGATCCCTGAATTTCCACTTTTTTTTTTGCATTAAGTACTTGTACAAAAAAAATCATACAATAAATTTTTTTACTTTTAATTTATTTCACATTAATTTATTTTACTTTTGATTTATTTCATATTAGGTTATTTTATTTTTGATTTATTTCACATTTAATTTTTATACGACAGAGCTTATGCGACGAAATTAATGAGCATAAATAATACGCTCCGTCGAATAAGGACTAAATGTAAAATAAATTAAAATTAAAATGATTTAATATGTAATTTTTTTTGTACAAGAATTTAATGCAGAAAAAACGTAAAAATTCAAGAATTTAAGAAGGCATTTTGCCAAAAATAATTTAATGAATATCACTATTTGCTGTGTTCGTGTGCGGTGCACGTACACATATATATTATCTAATTAATGCACGCTATTGTTCATACCTAATTAGACGGTTACGTTACGCGGTGCCACCGGATCGCGACTCTTGTAGAAAATAGTAGCTAAGGATTTTCAGTCAATGCATTAAAAAATTTAAAAATAAAATTTAGTCCAAAACAAAATTGACTTTGGGTCAAGACAGCCCAACACAAGCAGCTCTGAACTTGTAAGTTTGATCAGCAAGCAACTTCCCAAGATCCATGGACGCCAATTTGAACTACGTTTCCTTTCTTTTCTCCATGTGTTTCTTCGTAACCTCTGCCTACTCAAAATCGCCTCTTCTCGGCCTCCATCCATTAGGTGCCTCTTTGTGGTGTTGATTTCGTATCAATTTGTGTCCTTTTACACACAATTTGATTTTGTGCCCATTTTGCAGATGAGAAATACTTTGCTTCGCGGGTCATCAAGTGCAAGGATGGTTCAAAATACTTCACCAGGGATCGTCTCAATGACGATTTCTGCGATTGTGTTGATGGAACAGACGAGCCCGGTATCCGCCCTGCTATTTTTCTTCCTTTTCCTGTACTTGCTGCAAATTTTCAAACTTTTTCGCGTTTTAATTCGTGGGTATTTCAGTATTCGCGTTTTAGGAGTAATTTGTGTCGCGTCAAAAAGATTTTCTTTTTTTTTTTTCGCTCAAGATTATGGATGGCAATAGAGATTTTATCAATGGATTGAGTGCTGGTTCCTTATGTTTTCTGCCAAATTCGAGGAATTGATTTTACACAATCATTTTGCATTTCATGCTCTTTACTTATCAGTGAATCACTTTTGGTTGCTATTTTGATTTGGTTTGCAGGAACTTCAGCTTGCCCCAGAGGCAAATTCTACTGCAGGAATTTAGGAAGTAAACCTCAATTTATATTTTCTTCTCGTGTCAATGATCGAATTTGTGGTGAGCATAATAAGTCCAGCCGAGTACTTATTCTTTTGGCATTGAATGTTTATGGTGCAGTGACCTAAATTTTATGATTTATACTCGATATGGAATTTATTGTATTTCTCAAGCGGAAAATTCTCAGCTATATTGTGATCAATAACTTATCTTGAGAGTCCACTTGCCCTGCTAAATAAATTATACTAGGAGCTTATCAATTTTTATGCTCTGTCGGGGGAACTTAAAGAGTGCTAACTAGTATTTAAGTGGCTCTAGTGGTCTAAAACCCTTCTCCAATCTTGTTATTTTTCTTTTGTTTTTATGACTGATATCAACTTACTTTTGTTCACTTCATGCTGTTTCTGTATATTAATGTAGGCTCGACTTTTGTTGTCCTTTTGAACTTTGCTTTCCCCTTTAGATTATTGAGACTTGAGTTTGTTCTTATGTTATACAATTTGAGTTCCATCTTTCAATTATTACTTTATAGATTGCTGTGATGGGAGTGATGAGTATGACAGTGGCATAAGCTGTCCAAACACGTGCGTCATGGGTGGAAATTCAAAATATATGACTAGAAATTATATTCCATCGATCAATTCAAACGAATCAAAAGATGGAGCTCTTTTGCAGGACTTATTGGATAAGACTACAGGTGTTCTTTCAATAATCAATACTTTTCCCTTTCTGAGGCACAGTTAGAAAGCAATGTAAATAACATTCTACATGGTGATTTCAGGGTTGAAGATTGTAATAATCCTACAGATAGCTCTCCTAGTCTGTGTAGTGATATATCGATTGTTTAGTAGGCGTGGCAAGTTGAAAAGGCATCGTCGATAAAAGAACTTTACTGATGCATTTGGTAAAAAATCTTTCCATATTTTGTTATCTCAGTTTGGCATTCTCTCTCAAAATCATAATGGTTCCTATATCTGTAATTTGCAGGCTCCTGCTGATATGTTTCAGTATTTACTACCACTAATACCAACCCTCGGAGGTTTTTCTTCCTGATACGAAGTACAAAGTGCATTTATTAATCAAGCTTGCATAAGCTGGACCCTAAATGGAGTCACCATGGTCAATGGTTGGTATCCAAATCGTAATGGCTCATATGTTGCTAGTAGCAAGTTGCCTGTTGGATGATCCAATACCGGAAAATTTTAGGTTTGACAGCCATTGATGGTAGTATTAAATCTGCAAGGAAACTGCTTTGAGATGTATTTAAATTCATTGTTCCTTGATCTGCTGTTATTATGAAATCAATATGGCTAAAGTAGCAACTTTTGAAGTCTTCCCCTCCCCAATTTTCATTTTTTCCTTTATGATACTATTTGTGGTTTCATTTTCAGGTATTGTAGAAGGAAAAAAAAATTAGGAAAATTTGCAACTCTTCTGATATTTTGTTAAACAATATTCCAACCTCAATGATCTTAACAGTAGATAAATAAGAATGGACCATTATTAAGGATTTAAATTAAACAACTGGAATTATTTTGAATGGATCAAATTGGTGTATGAAGGGCATGAGTCCGGTCCAGCCCATGATAAGGTTTGATGGCCAGCGATTCTGAGCACCACCTGTTTGACAGTTATCCCGTATGAAATCTGAGTTCAACCTAGAGCCGTTTTCTTTCTACTTTACGCCATTGTTTTTTTAGCTACTTGTAATTAGAAATCTTTTGTCTACCAAAAATGGTGATCAGGGTAGCAAAGTTTTGCAGGTATCCACTTAATTTTCACCAATTTCTTCTTCAGTTTCCTCTAGTTCGTTCAATCTCTTCACTTGAACAAACCATCAAAGCTGCAGTTGAATCCAAGGCCTACCGACAAATCCCTGACCTTCTCATTCCCTTGAAGGAACAATCTTTATCTTTCCAAAATTCAAATCCTTTTTCATTCCTTTCTGGGCTCACGTCGAATTGCAGAACCCAAGTCGTCGATGAAATTTTGCAATCGTTTATTGCTCTCAGACCCCGCTCTCGCCCTCAGTTTGCTTATTCATGTCTCCTTTCTCATATTCTTCAAAGTCCCAACCCTCTCCCTCTTGCCTTAGCCATTCTCCAGCGAATTCTCCGTTCTGGGCTGTTGCCTGTTCCTCAAACCCGTCTTTTTCTCTCTTCTGCTTGGCTTGATCGGAGGAGGCAGTGTCATACAGTAGCTAACATTCTACTGGAGATGGAGTCTATTGGGTATAAACCAGACTGTGGCACTTGTAATTATCTTTTGTATTCTCTTTGTGCTGCTGATCAGTTACATGAGGCTATGATTGTCTTGAAGGGAATGAGTGGAGCTGGATGTGTTCCTGATTCAGAAAGTTATGGGACTATTATTGGTTCGGTGTGCAGAGCTAGAAAAACTGCTGATGCAGTAGAGATGATGAAGGAAATGTTGGTCAAATTTGGATTGAATCCAAGGCAGGGGACTCTGGTGAAACTAGCAGCAGCATTAAGGGCTAATAAAGAAATATGGACAGCAGTTGATATGATTGGCTTCTTGGAGAAACAGGGTTGTCCTGTTGGATTTGAATGTTACGAACTTGTGCTTGAAGGTTGCTTAGAGTGTAAAGAACATGTTTTGGCTGGAAAAGTGGTCATGAGGATGACTGAGAAAGGGTTTATACCTTATATCAAAGCCAGGCAAAAGGTGGTTGAGGGGCTTGCTGGTGCTGGCGAATGGGAGCTTGCTTGTTCTGTGAGGCACAGATTTGCAAACTTGAGCTCGTAGTTTTTCGGTGAATACTTGCGAGATGACTAATGAATTTCCACATGAAATGGCATATGGCTTTCAATTTTTCTCTTGTTTGACGCGTGATGTGTAGTTTCTTATGATGACTGATCCATGGTGGTCATTTTCTCATGTAGAGGCCAAGATGGTTTTGGAACTGACGTTCACGGGTGCTTGTTATAAATGTAGAGGTTTGTGCTTTCTGAAATTGCTGAGTACATCATTTGTTGCAATTTTCGTCCTTCAGAGAATGATGCCAATTTGCTTTATATTACAGATATATAAAATTTTGACTTTGTTAGAATTGAAAGTGTTCAGTCCAATGCTATATTAGTTTTTAACTGTAACATATACTGCCTGTGAAGTTACATATCTGTTTGATTTTGTTTGAAGCCTTTATGAACAAAGTCAACCTAATATTCCCCAACAACAGATTCTGCTAAATCCATCAATTTAGTTCTCTTTGTTTTAGTTATTTTATTTTTATGTTCAATGCAAGCTGATCGTGGCACTACCATGAATTTTTTTTTGTTGGAATAATATATCGCAAGACTCATGCAAACACACATAGATTCAATACCTGAATATGCCTTGAGGTTTGGAGGTCTTGATTCTACTCTGGACAAGGACTAAAATATTATTGGATGTGTGTGCGTGTGTTTGTTTATAGAGAGAGAGAGGAAATTGATTGAAATATTGAGGAGATTTAGATCCGAAAAGTAAACATTTTGTATCAATAACAAATTATCTCCTAGCAATCATGTTGTAGTATCTCTATGATACAAGGGATTTCTAAAACCCATTTTCTTATGCTTTGGCATGTATTTTTCCTAGCATACCTCTTGCAAACCTTAATTATTCTTAAATTAAACTCTCTATTATCTTTTACTGGAATTTATATGTAATTACTATCTGAAGGGTGCCATGTTAAGCCATTGTATTCTAATCCTAAAACCAGGATTATCGAGTAAACACAAAAAGGTTACTCAATTCTTGACAGGGTAGCTTGCTTGCATGGCAATGCCACATGTACCTTGCTTGTCACTGACATCACGCTTCATCTTTATGTAGCCAGAATCACCCCATCCTTCACCCCATGAATTTTTCACAATCCAGAACTTTTCACCACCATCTTCTCCATAGCCAACTACTGTGACTCCATGGTTGAGTTGGTTTCCACATTGGCCACTGAAGATACCTTCAGAATAGAATTGAAAGTCATAACCACCAGCATCAATTGCGACAGAAACAGGCTGCTTGGCTACTGCCGCTTGTAGGCTTTTCTCATCGTTGGCAGGTACTGTTTCGTAGCCACCGATTGTCACTGCATGATTTTTCAACTTGTCATTTCTGCAGGTGCCATCTTTTCCAGTATATGGATAATCATTTTCAGTGGTGAGTCCCCCAATCTTTTTCATGTATGAAAATGCTTTTTCCATGAGTCCACCATTACAACCCTTATCATCACCTGCTGAATCACAGTCTACAAGCTCTTGTTCCGACAAAGATATTAATTTTCCAGTCTTGATTTTGTTGATACCTTCTACTGCTGCCACTGCAGAGAATGCCCAACAACTTCCTGCATTACGAAGTAACTAGCTTTTAGATATTCTTATGCAGATATTCTTAGATATGAAGCAAGTATATTCTAGTAGGGGGGAAAAAACGGATGAAAAGGAAATGGAAAAGTACCACATTGGCCTTGGTCCTTGATTGGGGTTACAGCTTGTTTCTGTCTCCAATCTACTGCAGCTGGCAAGTCTCTGTAATTTTCATACTTCTGGCTTGGCTTCTTTCCATGTCTATTAGCTTGAAAACCCAGGTACATGGATCTGAACTCTGCATTAGTCAGGTCTGCGAATTTGTTGTCTGTGAGGTTGAATGACAAATTCAGAGAATTGATGAAATCGATCAGCAGAACATTGGATTGGTATATCCCAAACCGCATTAAATATTCATCTTTACTGCCGTATCTTCGACCATATTTTGCCAGCCATTTATCATACCTCCTTTTCATGTCTCTGGGTTTATATGCTGGCAGGCCATCAGTTTCTTCTGGCCATGTCATTGAAGGTATCCACAGAATGCAGAGAGTTATAAGAATCAAGGCAACATTTTTTGTCATTGTGGTTGCCTCCATGTCTAGCATTGGGTGGATATGGAGAATGAAACTTATAAATGGAGATTTTATTGCAACCCAGATGTCGAATGCGGTTTGCCTACGGAACTCACTTTATTATTTATGCTAGATCATACTTTTGCTCAAGGTATTTTACTTGTGGTTTTCTTTGGTTCACATCTTTTGTACTTGCCAATTCTGGTGGGGCAAGTTTTCCATGTTTGATGTATCTTACTCTGTGAATCCTGCGTGCAAGTTTAGCTAGAAGTTGGACATAGTTAACTGGAAACATGGAATTTTGGCTGACTGCAACTCTTTATATTTATCAAATCTGGAGAAAGCCAACTATTCTTCACTGTTCATTATACTTCCTATTATTTGACATTCACATCATTAGTAACAGTGCTATCTAAAATACGATTTGACTATCAAAGCATGGAAAACATCATAAACTGAAAAGTATATTCCAATTCTTGACACATGTATTATGTTTTTGTTTTGTTTTTTTCCTTGAATATGTGCACCTTAAGATCTTGGCATTAATGGTGGAAGCAGAAAAATGCTTCTCCAACACTTTGGTCATGGATTTTTGAACTCAGATGTTGGATTGAGCTGACTTTGAATGTAAAAACAACAGGAATCCCATGATTCATAATGTTTTATATGAACTATACATGTGTAGATCTTACTTGTTTGTGAGAAAATGGAGGGAAAAAATATGAAAAAATTGAGGGGTATGATTAGCAATTATAAATTTCTTGAGTCGGATGTTGATATGTGGGGCTCATGAGTAGGACTTTTATATCGTAGCTAGGTCCTCTTTTCATCAATTTTTCATCCAACACGTGACATGCTCCAACTATCAGGGAATGATGCAAAAGCTTATTGAAAATTGCCTGGAAATATCTATACCATGTATGTATAATTCATGGTATACATACATACATACATACATACATACATATATATGAATTGAAACATGAATAACTTTTGAGATGATAATTATTTTTAGTGTATTGAAAGGCTCAGGTCTGAACCATCATTTCTTTTCCTCTGAAAAAATACACACAAATAGTTGCACTATTATTGCAATTAAAAAAAAAAGTTGCACTATTATTATCCAAAGGTCAATTCATAAAATATTTATACAACTAATCTAAACCCTAGATTTTGTTGATTTGGTCTTAATCACAAGTTCCTTGATTACTTTTAGAACATTTAAAAGTTACATATTAATAATACTAACAAAAAGAAGTTTTCAAACCCATAATTGTTGAGGCACATCTTATGGAATAAATAAAAAAAATAAACAATATATATATATATATATTGAGAATAGGATGGAATAAAAGAACATGGCCACTTCAATGTCTAATTCTGGCCCAAATTGAAGAAAGAAGGCACGAAAACAAATAATGAGTGCCTAATCGGGTCAGTTTCAAATTCTTTTCGGGTTCGGATTTTTAAAAATTTATGTATATAATTATTTTTCAGTGGATTTTGGGTAGATATTTGGATTTTTTTTTCTATAATTGCTCTGTTTTATACAAATATTAATATTCAATAGGCTGCTTGTTAAATATATTTATTACAAGTCACCATCATCAACATATAAATCGTAACACCAACTCTTGATATTTCAAAAAAAAAAAAAAGAAATTCATTGTGAATTGTTGCATTATTTCAATATAGTCAAATTGAAAAAGAAAAATCAATATTTAAATTTCAATATAAAATTTAGAGCATAGATTTAGGCATGAGACATTCCCTATAGGAATCTTTTTACAGATAAATAATGATATATCATGTAAATTTTTAAAACTTAAATTGAAATCGAACTTTTATTTGAACGTTATTAATATTGAAAAACTCAATACACGTAAATATTAGACATTACAACATTAATGATTGATCGGTACTAGCTAATATACATAATATTAATATTACCTAATTAACTCATTATTATTGAAAAAACAAATTACATAACTCATTAAATATTATACTATTAAAAACTATATAGGAACTCTTAATACCACTTGACACCCTCTTTAAACCTTAATTTCATGTACTCATGATCATATTAATCGCCAAAATTTTTCTTCCTTAGAGTCACTTATTAGTAATGACTAGAAATCAGAGAATATCATCAAACAATAATACTAAAATATGTGGATTTGGTTAGATTAACTAGAGACTAACCTACGTGAAGTGTAATCACATTCACATGGGATTTTGATCGAAAAAAAGATGCTTAATTGCCAGCAAGTCACTTGAAATATAGATGGCTGCAAAGGCAAACATGTTACATGTATTATTTAATAATTTTAACTAATAAAAAAAGATAATCCTATATAATAATCTATTAATTATAAGAAAACCTAATCATGATTAGTGCACATCATGAACTTGAATTAATTAAAACAACATAAATTCCAATCTGATAGTGATTGGAAGGTGCCAAGAAGCTATACAAGTATAAAGGACATAGTACCCTACATGTGGGTATGGTTTGGGGGACAAAGCAAAGAAAGCTTGCAAATTCTTCACATGGCCTTCTCTTTAATTTCTTTCACAGCTCATGCCCCTAAGTCTCTCCACTTACCCAATCTCACACTTTTAATAATAATAATAATAATAATAAACATATTTGATACTTTTTTATACTTCGGTATATACTGTATTTAGTTATTTTTTTGGGTATATATATTTTTTCTAAGTTTAACAAAGTTTTTACAATTAAGTCCATTAATTTAACATTAAAGTGATACAAAATTTAACTTTAACACAATCTCTTTAGCCTATTAAACCATATAATTTCGACACGGATTCACCTAATGCCATGTGAGATTATCATTAGATATAATAATAATAATAATAATAATAATAATAATAATAATAATAATAATAATAATAATAATAATAATAATAATAATAATAATAATAATAATAATAATAATAATAATATGAGAATTAAATATTAATTTATGCCTATTATAAAGAATCAATTAGATCTACCCAAGTTTTTTTTCTTAATTTACAAAATAAAAGGATATATATATATATATATATATATATATATATATATATATATATATATATATATATATATATATATATATATATATGATTCACATCAAGGCTAAAACTTGAATTATTGATCAAAATTAATAAAAATATATTTATTCTAAGACTATATTTGTAAATACATTATTAATATAGAATTTAAATAGGGTATAATCTCATAAAAAAGAACTTAAATAATCAAATAAGTTAATGATCGATTGCTAAGAAATCATCAAAACCAACATCTCCATTGCATCCATTACTCTCTAATCCTAGTTTAGCCAATAATTGAAAAATATTACTAATTAATACTAAATAAGTAATTAATAATAACCCTAATTAATGAAAGGATTAAGACAAAGAGATTAAATGGACCGGAAAGAGTGTAGGAAATGGGTAAGAAATGGTGGGTACATAGGAATGTTCCTTTAGAAGATTTATTTTATTATCTAAATTTGAGTATAAATAAATAATTATAAGACTATTATAAGGGTACCCACTAAACTAAAGGGACGGTCACAAGGGCACGTGGTTACTGATTCCTCTAGTTATTAAACTACTGGCGACTTTCCAGTAATACCGTTGAGACCCAACCTCCTAACAGCTGTTCATAGCTGTCCAATCTCTCTCCATGTGACCCCACTGCTACATTGAGAGAGAGAGAGAGATTAGAATTCAAAGATTTAATTGAGGATATAATTGGAAGAAATGTCTATAAAATTCTTAATGATGATCATTTTCTTCTCTTGGGTCTTTCTTGTTTCTTGACAAGTTCCATTTCTAGTCTTCTTTCTTTCAATTAAACCCTTGTATAACCCAAAGATTCAAACTTTGGGTTTAATAATCTGTTTCTTTCCATAATCTTTGCATTATTCTTTCTTCCATTGCATATTAAAGAGATTAAAGATTGGAACTTTGAGGTTGTAAGTTTGTTTTCCAAAGCTTGGGTTTCTTTCTTTCTTTCTCTCTCTCAAAATTTGTTTGAATTCTCTTTCTTTCATATCCTAACAAATATTAAAGATTGCAACTTTTATCTGATTTGCTTCTTGGGTTTCTATCTTTTTTCTTGAATTTCTTGGTTAGGGTTCTTGAATTCTTGTTTGTGTCGTTTAGAGCCCGTTTATTGATAGAACATAGCTGTTCTATTCTCACGGTTATATATATATATATATATAGAGAGAGAGAGAGAGAGAGAGAGAGAGGCGTTATAAATGGCACAATTACCACCAAAAATTCCGAACATGCAACCTACTTGGCCTGAATTTTCCCACCAAAAGTTGCCTGCTTCAATGGCCAATAGCATTCATAACAATGTAGCAGCCGGCGGCGGCAGCCAAAACGCTTCGTGGGTGGATGAATTCCTCGACTTCTCGGCTGTGAGACGTGGGACCCATAGGAGGTCAGTGAGTGACTCCATTGCCTTCCTTGAAGCACCATTGCTTGAAGCATGCCGTGGCACAGGTGGCGGCGGCGGGGGCGGCGCACCCCATCATCATGGCTCCGGACACAAAACCAGCACTGACTTCGATAAATTTGACGACGAACAGTTCTTGTCTATGTTCTCCGATGATATCTCCAATGCGATGGCTGCCCCTTCTTGCTCCAACACATCCACACCGTCTGATCATAACAGCATTAATGATGAGAAAGAAACTACACCGTCCGATCAGAATAAGCAGCAGCAGATTAGAAATGAATCCGATGAGGTCCAAAGCAACCACCAGCTGGAGACACAAACTCCGCCAAGCGCCACCAATACCAATTCCAATGATCGGATAATTGATCCCAAAAGAGTTAAGAGGTAATCATGCACACATATAAATAATTATACTAATTAAACAACTTAATATATACGAGAAATTCAAATGCTAAAATTTTTAAGTTCTTAATTTTTTTTCCAATTAATCAGTATTTGAATTTCACCATTTCTATTCCAAAAATATAATTAAGAAAAAAACATAGCCAATAATTCATAGTGATGTGAAATATCTTTTATATTAAAAAAGTGAATTTTTATTATTTCATAATTTAATATATTTAATAATTCGCAGTCCGGTTATCCAAAAATTCATACTTGTATTAATGAATCCAGTTGTTATGTAAAGAGGAAAAACACATTTATTTTAATGATTTAAAGAGCACTATATGATAATATTTGAGTTACAATTTCATAATAATAAGATATTAATGGTTAATTAATTAAAATTTTGGTTTTGTTTAAATTAGAATCTTGGCAAATAGGCAATCTGCGCAGAGGTCACGGGTAAGGAAGCTACAATACATATCTGAGCTTGAACGAAGTGTCACCTCATTACAAGTAAGTATTAATTAATTACTTAATTAAAAAGCTTAAGTGTTAATTTATGATAATTAATTAATTTTTGGTCTTATTTGTTTAATAATGAAGGCTGAAGTTTCAGTTCTATCACCAAGGGTAGCATTTCTTGATCATCAACGTTTACTTCTAAATGTTGACAATAGTGCTCTTAAGCAAAGAATTGCTGCATTGGCTCAAGATAAGATTTTCAAAGATGGTAAGTGCTTATTATTATTATTATTATTATTATTATTAGTATTATTATTATTATTATTATTATTATTATTATTATTATTATTATTATTATTATTATTATTATTATTATTATTATTATTATTATTATTATCCAGCTCAACATACTTATAATTTGATCCTATTTAATCTATCTCACACTTAACCCTCAGATTAAGCATGCAAGAGTAATAATTATTTTGCAAATTGAGTAAATAATGCTCAACTATAGTAATTAAATTGATTTAAGGATAGGTACATTTATTAATTATGTAAAGTACTTTGTACTTGACCTATGCGTCTATTTAAGATGCCAGTAGATAAATAAATAAATAAATAAATAAACAAATAAATAAATAAATAATGCATCATGTGATAGTATTTTTATAAATAAGTTTGGTGGGTTTGAACATAAATGCTTAATTCTTAAATAAATATTTTGGAAACGACAAAAACTTTGTGCAATTTCATCTATCATCACCACATAATTAATTTGTTCTAATTAAATAAAAATAAAATTCCAAAACAGGTTGAATAATTTTAGATTTTGTTTTTCTGACAAATATTGTATTTGTATATATGAAAATATAAATTTTTTTTGAGGAAATGAAAATATAAAGTTAGTATTAGTTTTTCTGTATATTTACATATCAATATATTATTATTGGCAGGTTACATAATCTAAATCAAAACTGAAAATTTTAATAATATTTCGTAATAATGATTTCTCTAATTAATTAATTAAATACAAATGCAGATAATAAAAGGAAAAGTAGGTTAAGTTACCTAGATCATGTACAATAAAATAACATATACGTTTATTAGTTATTATTTTTGATAGACTATATATTTATTTCATACATATTAATTACTTAAATATTTATTTTATACATATTAAATTACTTGATCATATATCAAAATTTATTAATGGAAATGGAAAAAAAATGGATGCAGCTCATCAAGAAGCATTGAAGAGGGAAATAGAGAGACTGAGGCAAGTTTATCACCAACAAAATCTCAAGAAAATGGAAAATAATACAGGACCATCACCGTCTCCTGCAAATGAAACTACAGAGAAAGAACAGCAACTTCTTCAAGTTTAACTCCTTTCCAGTGAGTTCTACTAATTTCAAGCATGGTACGTAATCCATTAATTAACTAACCGATAAAATCTCTTTATCAAGAAAATGGTAAGAAAACAAAAATTTTGGTATAATTATTATTATTTAATGAATGCTTAGAAATTTTGTAATGACTATTTTCTTGGAACAACCATGCTTGGAAAAAAGAAAAGAAAATTACTGGAAAGGAGTTAGATTGAGTTGCTTTGCTGCTAACTGTGGATTCACGTGATGTGTTTACATCAAATTGGGGGGGACCACTCAGTGTTACATGATTGGATTGCAGGGAAGAACATGTGCAATTGTGATTTACAATTCTTTTTTAGAAATATTGTATTTGCTTTAATTAACAATGAGGGGTATGGCATGGGTTCTTGAATTTATTTTAATTTTTATTCTTTCTATAAGATCATAGTGGTTTTTGTGTTGGGATGTATGACAGGGAAAGGGAAAAGAAGTGTTTGCTTGTCAGTCAGTCAGTCAAGCTGGGAAGTGTTCTTTGATGTCAGATTGGGTTGGTGTGCTTTTTCAGATCTCTTTGTTGTAATAATTCTTATTTTATCAAATTATTTCCCAAAGTATTTCAAGTTGTATACACTCATTTCTAACTGTATATAGTGATTTTTGTGAGATTTTAATTTCTTGAAAATTATATAGATAAGATCTTCAACTGGTTTTAATGGAGACTTACCCCTAATCTTCCACTTAATATATATATATATAGGTAAAGGGCAATTCTTGCATTAACTCGCTAATCTACAGCCAATATCATTCAGCATAAGTAGAAAGCGATAGCTGATGGCAAATGGAATAAACAGAATTGACAATGTTTTTTTTCCCTCAAGACAAAAGAAGTATGGAGAGTTTAATTGAACTCCAGTGCTATGATTTCAGGTCATATTAGACCAAGAAACTCACAATTCAACCGCTACTATAATACTTGTGAAACCAGAAATTTGCAACAGATTCATACCCTGCACTTCAATCATATTTTACAACAATGGCAAGGATTTTCCCTAAAGCTCAATCCTTCAATGGACAACTTCTGATGACAATTCCATGGAATGAGCTAATCCTGGTATAGAACTGAAACCTGCAACTATTCGAGTTACAATGAAGATATATAAAACTGAGACAGCAGCCGTGTATAAACAATCAGCATAATAACAGGAGCCAAAATTAAGGATTTGTCACAGATTCGCAATGCAAATCTTGTCAAACATATGCCAAAATGGTGGGTTAGGTATTGTCCCTTGCTCATCCTGCTTCGTTCTTCTGCCCATGAAATTTTTATGCTAAAAGGTCCGCTTATCATGAATTCTTTTAACGGCTGAATATTGACAGAGTAAGGTTTTATGAACACAAATCATTTACTATAATTATGATATCATGAAGATTGCACAGATTGGCTTTGCCTTAGCTTTATTACTACCACCAACAATGCATAACATACAAGATGCACAGATATGCCATAGAAGAAGAAGCTTTGACATCAAAGTATCATGAATTGCGAATTCAGTACAGTTTCAGGCAATTTTACAGCCTATACTGCCTTGGATTGACTTTGCCTTAGCTCTAATTACTACTACCAACAATGCAGGAAGCACAGATATGCCATAGAAGAAGAAGCTTTGACATCAAAGTATCACGAATTGAAAGTTTTGTACAGTTTAAGGAAGTTTTAATACTCGATAGCTATATTCACAGCCTCTAGTACATTGGATCAACCATGCTATTAATAAAAACACTATAATGCAACCTGTTCTCAGCAGGTTATTCCTATTCAGTGCAATCATACATAAGAGAGATTTTATGATCACCTGGAAAAATGGAAAAGCAGGAAGGAAATCTAAAAAAACCAGGATGCAAAGAACTGCTCGAAATGCATGTAGAGAACAGATTTGAAGTCTTGAGGTTTTTCTTCATCCCCAATGTTTCCATGATCCTTGTAAAATCACTTTAATACGCACTTCTATTCAAAAATATAATTTCATATGCAAAATTGCTATGAATTTTTATACTTCCAACCTTAGCAGACAGGAGTCCTAGGAAGTATATTTCAGACGACCATCCATACCACAAACAACTTAACATAAGTATCCATTCAAATAAATATGATAAAAGCTTTCAAAATAGTAAATTTGTCTGTTTTAAATCTAATGCCCTATACATAATATGCGCAAAAAGAAATATTGCATCAAAGGCAAGTAGAAATTGACTTCTAATTTCCAACAAATGTGGAGGAAAAGCAAACCATCAAACTTACTCAAAAGAGCGGTCATTCACCTGCATTTCCACAGAAAAAGAAGCACAGACTTCTCAGTAATCTATTCTTCAGGTGGGGCACATTCTGACATCTCTGTGGCTTTTCGTTTTACAACTAATTCCTTCAAGTGATCGATTTCCTTTTCAATATGCTGCAGCTCGTTACTCAATAGCTCAACCCGACTTGTATATGTTTCAAATTTTGTAGTCCAACCTGATTCGAATTCTTTAACCTTCTTCTCAATTAATAAGCGGTTTTGCCTGTCTTCTTCCTCCTGTTTCAACCGTTGCTTCTCCAATTCTGTGATGCTCAAAACAAGACCACTAGACCCAGTATCCCTGTAAATTCGTTCTTGAGGCAACGGGCATTTCTTTCTATACTCGGCAAAAGCTTTAGTCGTCTCCTTCAAAGCTTTCCTATACCCTTCTAAAAGACTTCCCATCATATGTAATTCACGCTCAAACCTATAAGTCTCCACCTGTCTCTTCTGTTGCTCCTCCATCCTGGCCTTTTGCAACTCATGAACAATGCTTTCCCGCTGCTCCAAGTCACCAATCAAGTATTGTTGTTGCATATTCAGTTCAGCACAAGCCTGCTCTTTTGCCACATATGACATCCTAGCTTTCCCCAAGATATGTTGTATTTGCTCCATACACATATCAAAATCAGATACAGACTTCATATCCCAGGGTCCATCACTCCTCATCCTCTTATTGCCACCATTAAGCGAGTGATGGGGCATATCATTCTCGAGATGCTCAATTTCTCTCTTGCTTCCATTACCATTACTGAAAAATGATGACCCACCAGGCATTGTCTGTGCATCAGCCCTAGACAAAAGAAAGTCACCTGAGGAAACATTAACATTACCACCAATTTGCAACCCTGAACTAAAAGGAGCTTGGGTTGGTTCCATGGCTGATAGAAGATTCTCCGAAATTGCACCCTCCAAAGCATCCCCTTTAGGTGAAATACCAAATCGCATTTCCTCCTCCTCCTCCTCTCCCTCCTCCTCCTCTTCCTCTTCTCCTTCTTCATATTCTTTTCCCTCCTCTTCTTCAACTTCCTCTTCTTGTTTTCTCTCCTCCTCACACTGCAAAGCCCCAATTTCACCCAGATTACATCGCTGCAGAAAATGCCCGTCCATGCTGTTCTTCGTCCACTGTCCCTGTTCTCCGTCCTCCTTACTTTCTTCAAAATCGATTGCATCCTCTTCACCTAACTGCACCTTCACCTCTTTCTGACCATCATCTTTTGCTGAACTATCTGGTCCACCAAGACTTAATTCAATGTTATGCTCCTCCAACTCTGATCCTTCATGAGGTTCCTCACTCATTTTCACATCTTCCTCATCATCATCCTTAACATCAATCTCCATTTTAGCAGGCTCTTCCTCAAACAACTCATCTTTCTGTGACTTCATCAAAAGCTGCAAATGAGAAGCATAATAGCAATTCCCTAAATTTGAAGCTGTCAACTCTTTCTCTACCATAAGCCATATCAAAGTAAACCATTCCACCTTCTCAAAGTTCCCATCTTTAATAATTTTCATTATATTGTTTACATCGTCAGGCATCATCCATGCATCTTCATGCAGCAAAAACCAAGTTGATACCAATTCAAGTATGAACCCTATCGATTCTTCAGCCTCCTTCACTTCCGACGAATTATCTGCCTTATCTCTCTTTCCCGGAAGATGCAATGCACGAGCCAAATCGGACCGACTGACCTTTATACGAACCCCATTGACGTAGCTACGGCGACCTTGATAATCAAAATTCGCAATCAATTGCGCAATGAGATCAGTGCGATGCTTAGAGTCGAATTGCAGATGAACAAAATCCCATAACCCAAGTCGTGTAAGGAGTGCTTCATGTGAGGAGAAATCGAGGGCTTTGACGGGTACAAAAGGAACGGGATTCATCGTTGCAGCAAGAAGTTCAAGCCTTTTCTTCTTCCCCGGAACAACACGTCGTTTCTTGCGTCTTCCTCCGCCGCCTCCGCCTACACGGCGAATAACTGAGGAAGTAGTAGTGGTGGACACGTGGGAATCAGAGATTATTGGAGAAAGGGGGGTAATTTCATCCGGGTCGTCTCGGTTTGGATCATCAGCTTGTGGGTTAGGGTCATCTGTATCAGGAATTTCTAGGGTTAGGGTTTTAGGGGATGGGGGATCATGGGATTGTTGTGGGTTCTGTTGTTCTTGAACGTGGGCAGTCAAGTTTGCGTCTTCAGCAGTAGAGCTAGGAGCTTCATTCGGAGAGCCGGCCGGAGAGCCCATCTTCGCCTCCAAATTTGATGGCGTCACCTCCTCTCCGATCTATTTACTTTTACGAATATACCAGTACCAAAGAGCGAAGCAAGGACTTCCTAATCCTACACCCAAACGTAAAGTTGACCGCCGGTTGATTGCTCCTTTGTCAAAAATATTCATTGTACCCTTTAATTTGTTGTCAAATCGACCTAATTTAGATAATAATTTAAACTTTAAAAACTCCGACTTTTGTGGATTCTGAGATTTCTCTTGTTTAAATTTTTTGTTAGTTAAAAATATTATTTCAAGGCTTTGCCTCTTTTTCCTTGGTGGACTGTAAGGGTGTGCAAAAATCGATTCGATCCGATTAATTCGAATCGAATCGATATATTTGAATAAGGTTAATCGGTTTGTTATGATTGATTTGGTTATGAATATGAAAGTTATTTAGATCGGATCAGATGCAACCTGACTAGTCCGAACAATCCAAATTTTTAATATATAAATAAAAAAATTATAATTTCTCTACAATATTAATTAATATATAATATATATTTAATGTAATTTTAAAATTATTAGTTTATTGTATTTTTAAAATAAATTTTTATGGTATTTAATATTATTTATTTGTATTAATTTAGAATTTTAATTTAAATATGTAAATTAAAAAAATTAATTTTGAATTAATCGGATTGTTCGGGTTGGAGCTCAAAAAATCGGATTGTTCGGATATGGGCCCGATATATATGTGAAGTAGGGTCGGATGAGAAAAATATGTAAATTTCGGATTAATCGAATTCGGGTCAGGTTCGGGATGCACACCCCTAGTGGACGGATAAAAAATGAGAGATTTTTTTAATAAAATAATTAGTAAAATGAAATTTATCAAAAATTATTTATAAAAATGAGATAGGTTTTAAAAAATACAGCGTTTTACTGTATCATCCATCATTCATTGCTGGCCCATCTGATGAACTGCAAAGTGTCGAAAGATGCTGCCTATTGCAGCATTGTCAAAGAAATTTCGACAGTAACGAAGACGTTTCGATTCGTTGTGTCTTTCAATAGTCGTCTGCCATCCACGTGAAGTTCTCAGACTATGTAAATTTGGTAAATAAATAATAATGAAAAAAAAAGAAAAAGAAAAAAGTGCAAATCGCATTTTAAAATTTGATAAAAAAATATAATTTAATATCTAAAATTTAATTTGTTACACTATCATCTCTAATATTTTTAAATTAAAAAAATTTAATTACTAAAATAATGACCGACATTTAAAAAGTTAACATTTATTATTTTAGAAGTCAAATTACTCCAATTTTAAAACATTAGTGAACATATTATATTAAATTAAATTTTAAAAATTGAATTATAATTTTTTACCAAATTTTAAAAGGCGATTTTCACGTTTCAGCCAACTTTAAATTCTAACATTTATCAAGTTTTTATTTTCGGCGGAACTTGCATTGGATTGCCTGGGATAAATAGGAGTTAGCATATTTTGATTTTCAATTTTCCTTTTTTAGGGAATTTTAATTTTCAATTATAGTCAAATTGACATAATTTAAAATTGGTATTTAGTTAAAATTATAAATTAAATCTGAATTGTACTTTAGTAAAAATTAAAATTTTTTATATCAATAATCGAAACCGAAACCGAAACCGAAGCGATTTTCTTGCAAGCGCAGCTCTCACACAAAAGCAGTGTTTCTATTGGCGTGACTTTTATCCCACGGCTTTAGAGCCTATTCTCCTTGGTGATGCTAGTGTGTTTTGTTGTTTCATTTCTCTCCTTGAAAAAAAAATCCATTAACACTTAAAAAATGCAACAGAGAAGAAGAAGAAAATTAAATGACAGATTAGCATTTTTTTTTAGGAAAATAAGGATTTGATGTTAATAAAATTAAGTGGAACAAAGACTTTGAATCAGTCCTAACTCCTAAGTCTTGCTGTATCAGGTCTTTTTTTGTTTTTTTATGTGCGGTTGACTTTGCAACAAGAAATTTTAAAGTACAAGCGGTCATGATTAGCCTCTTCATGAGACCATGTCCTGTTATGTAGGAAGATTGATCAGTCAGCATACCAATCTCCTGCTATAAAATTCATCAACTTGCTTGGTTTGGCTTCATGAACTTCTATTCTATGAATCGTTGAATTGACTCTCCTTTTGATGCCAGTCAAACCGTGTACAGCAAATTTGAAGATTAAACTTACTGCAACTGTCATTTTCATAATGAATTTAAGTATTTGTTTTTACATTTTATAAACGATTATAAAGACAAGACAATGACAGACGGAGTGGCTAAATCCTGCTGCTTCAAACTCGTCTGGTTAACCAGAAATGGTTAAACTCCGTAGCTTCACAGTCTTTTGGGTCATCACTTCTTTAACGTCATTTACTGGACTTTCATTGGAAACCTGTTCAGGTAAACAGTTTCAGAAGTTTAATTTAGGAGCCATCGTTGATTTAACTTCCTATGCAGGCAAGGAAGAAAAAGTGGCAATGCAGATTGCCATTGAAGACTTTAATAATAAGGCCAGCCACCGCCTTTCATTGCTTGTGAAAACCTCTGGCTGAGATCCACTGCGAGCAGCCTCCTCAGGTAAGAGTCTCTCTCTTCCTAATTGAACGGGGAGTATGCAATCATTCAAGTTATTAACTCTTTATCAGCAGCTACACTTCAATGCTAACATGATTAAAAACAGCTAAAACCCTCATCAAGAAGCATCATGTATCAGCAATCTTAGGCTTGGGATCATGGCAAGAAGCTGCCCTTGTAGCAGAGATTGGCAATAAATCTCTAGTCCCTATCCTTTCCTTGGCAAATGAATTGCCAATATGGGCATTTCAGCAATGGCCATTTCTGGTTAATGCAGCTCCCACCCGATTTGCTCAAATGAAAGCTGTGGCAGCTATGGTTCAAAGCTGGCAATGGCGAAAGGTGAATGTCATATACGAAGATTGACCAGCTTTAACAGGTATCAATCCATATCTTATCTCAGCTCTCCGAGACATAGGCTCAGAGGTTAATGAATTTTTGCCTCTCCCTCCCCTGCCCCCATTCCATTCTATATCTGAAAAGTTAAAGCACCTAAAGAATGGTCAATGCAGAGTTTTCATAGTTCATACTTCGGTTAAATTAGCTGCTCATATCTTTAAAGAAGCAATGAATTTAGGCATGATGGAGAGGGAATATGTATGGATCACAACTCAAGGCATTACAAATATGATTGATATATTTAATGAATCTGTCATTTCCTCAATGCAAGGGGTTTTGGGTGTCAGAAGCTACTTTGCTTGTTCAAGCAAGCAGTGCAAAGACTTTCGCTATAGTTTTCACGATAAGTTTCGCAAGCAATGCCCGCATGATCCACAGCCGGAACCGGGAATATATGCTATTCAAGCTTATGATGCCATGTGGGCAATAGCACTATCCTTCACGAAAAGTTTTCACACAGTATTAGAGAGTGGAGAAAAGCTTTTAAGCAGAATAGCAGAAAGAAACTTTGAAGGTCTTAGTGGTTCTTTCCGCTTCAGAGAAGGGATGCTTGACGCAGCACACATTTTTCAGATAATTAACGTGGTGGGAAAAAGTTATAGAGAAGCTGGATATTGGACTGAGAAATTGGGTTTCTCAGAGAAAATTGGTATTGATGGTAAATACAACAATTCAATGAGAATTTTAGGACCAGTATTTTGGCCAGGAGGTGCTTGGTCAGTACCTAGAGGATGGACAGAACCAATAAATGCAGTACCGCTTAAAATAGGAATTCCTATCGGAAATCAGCATAAAGAGTTTGTAGAGGTCAAACTTGATAACCAGAAGGGTAATATTAGTGTTAAAGGTTTCTCCATTGATGTTTTCCAGTCCACTCTCAGCTATTTACCCTATGCTCTACCACATATTTTTATGCCTTTCAATGGCACCTATGATTCTTTAGTGCAACAAGTTAAACTTCAGGTAATTAAAGTATCTTTTGTCTTGAACTGTTAATATTCTTGAAGCATATTTGACACTCTTAGTAAGCTTTGCTAGGTGGTGTACCCCTATACTTAATTTCTTTACTTGAAAGATGCCAAATATTGAATTCTTTCTGATCATATATATATATATATATGTATTCAAACACTTGTATGCTGACATGGACTAAAAAATATGTTCACATCAACATTCATGGGTTTATGAGGTCCTTAAAAAGTTCAAATGGTGCATTGACAAATCATACCAACTAAAGGGACCTGGATATGTGTTAAGCCTAATTCCTTTTGACATCATTTCCATCCTTATTTTGCAATGGAGAAGATTTTTGATGCAGTAGTAGCCGATACAGCTATAGTGGCCAGACGTTGCAAAGATGTAGAATTCTCGCAACCTTATGCAGATTCAGGTCTTCAGATGGTGGTATATGTCAAGCCTGACAGAATAGACAGAGCTTGGTTGTTCACAAAACCGTTCACGGCGCCTATGTGGATCTTCACGGGTGTAATCAATGTTTATAATGGAGTTGTTGTTTGGCTGATCGAGAGGAAAAACAATCCAGAACTCAATGAAGGCAGCATTTGGAATCAAATTGGAACTATGCTCTCTACTTCTTTCATTACACTATTTTCATTTAAGGATAAACAATTACATCTGTAGTTCATTTGATGATTATCTATATTGAATTGGATAAGCAACTCTAATTTTGAAGTTCCCCTTCGATTGTAGGTGACGGATTGCATAGCAATTTGTCTCGGTTGGCAATGGTAGCATGGCTTTTTGTTGCATTAGTCATCACTCAGAGTTTTACTGCTAGCTTGACAACTTTGCTTACTGTGCAACAACTTAACCCTGTAACGGTTAATGTTGAAAGGCTCAAGGAAAGTAATGCAAAAGTCGGTTGTGATGGGAATTCATTTGTTGGGAAATATTTAGAAGATGTTTTGAAATTTGAAGCTGATAATATTGTAAGAATATATTCAGAAGATCAATATGCAGATGCTCTTGCTAGTGGAAAAATAGCTGCAGCATTTCTTGAGGTTCCATATGTCAAAGTTTTCCTAGCTAAAAATTGCAAAGGATTTGCTGCTTCTGGGCCAACTTACAAAGTGGGAGGTTTCGGATTTGTAAGTATGCAATCTGATTTTTGAACATTTCTTCCAGGATTTTAAATTCTCTCATGTACCTAATAACATACCGGTATAACATGGCAGGCATTTCCAAGGAATTCTCCATATCTGCCTGACATTTCTGAGGCAGTCGTAAAAGTAGCAGAAAGTGGGAAATTAAAGGAACTTGAAACTTCTTTAATTCTCTCCTCCGAGTGCCTGGCCTCAGACCCTGAAAATCTTGGTAGCCTTGGACTGAGTAGTTACTGGGGTCTCTTTGTGATTACTGGAGGAACATCTACCATCTCTCTTTTGCTCTTTGGCCTCGGTTATATTCGTCAGAATTGGTGGCAACTTATGAACGAAGACCAGCCACAGGATCCTGACAGACATCAGCAACCTGATGAACAGCAGCAGCAGGATGCTGCGAATGAACATCAGTTTCCGGCCAATAGAGAAGAGTAGCAACAAAGCTAGCATAATTTAGCAGCAGATTACATCAATAGATTATCATTCATAACAGAAAATTAGAAATTCGATGTACATCTATATTCTTTATATTTTTGTCACTTTGCTGATGAATTGTTATATCTTTCCAGCATCCCAACATATGCTAGCTGTATAAATTATCTATACAAAACTTATTTGTATTATTATTTTTTACGTGATAGAGATAATTAAAAAATGTTCGATATGTACTAATATCGTAATACATACGAAACTATTATTTATTCATCTTAATACATATGATCAGAGAATATTAAAAAACTCAACAACTCTAAAGAATCCCACATAACTGTCAATGAAATTGCAACCTAAATTGTTCCTTTCTTAGATATTAGAATGTTAGTTGCCAAGAATCAAACTGCACAAATTTTTTAATTAGGTTGAATGGCTGCTTTGTTCCAAGAAGTCTTTAATTTGTGATAATTTTATTTTTAGCCCGTCAGATTACGCAATGCCATTTCTTAATTGTTTAACATATTTTTCTTTCTTTACACAAAAAAAAAAAAAAATCCAACTAAAATTCCATCTTAACATTCGACAAATCTAAAATAAAATCAGTACCATCAAACTAAATTGGTTGATGTTTCGAAAAGAGATTTTACTTTTATAAACCCATTTCACGATTCTATTTTTTTTAATATAAATATTGATATTATTCTGATCGAGTTAGGTAAAACTCTTTCAATATTAATTTTTACCATTTACAATATTTGAATTCAAAATCTCAAATCAATTGAAACAATCAATATTGGTCCAATTCATGATTTTATCGATGGACTGAGTCAGAAATATGGGTGAATGGTAGGGGTGCGTATCGTTCAATTGTCCGTTATAATTGTAACCGAACTAAATTAAAATAATCAAAAATTAAAATTGGGTCAAAATTATAAAATTGTCAGAAAATTATTGTACGGAAGGTTAGTTTATATGAAATTTAGGAATTACTTTCATTAATGGTCACTGAATTTATTCCTAATCGTCCAAAAATAACTGATTTATTTTTCATGACTTAAATGTTATTAAATTTATCATATTTTTGTAGAGAAATCATCTTAACCGGTTTTCGACAATGATTCTTGTCGGAATGCTAACGTGGCACACCACGTTATATACTTGGATACACGTGGCATGAAACGTTAACAGGCAAATTACCGGAAGAGGCCATATGTGTCCAGAAATATGATGTGACATGCTGACGTGTCGTGTACTGTGACTTCTTTTGGTGACGTGGCTGCTGATGTATCATGCCATATGTGTTCAGTCATATGATGTGGTCTGCCATGCTAGTATTTCAGCAAAAATTATTGTCGAAAATCAGTTAAAATGATTTTTCAGCAAAAAAGTGATAAGTTTAGTGATATTTAAGTTATGAAAAATAAATTAGTTAATTTTGAATAATTAGACGTAAATTCATTGGCAATAGATGAAATTTACTCGGCTTGGAGACATGGTTTCTTAACACAATGAACTCACATGGCCACCTCACACAGAAAATATTTCCACAACCACTCAATAATACCGCCATTCCATCAGTCAATGGCTACTTTCATCAATTAATGCTGTTGTTCTTCATGAAAAAAATTCTTACAAACATTAACATTAATATATTGTTATTTCAGTGTCCAACTTGTTTTCCAATTTGAAATTCTTTATATATATTTAATAGAGTTGACTTCAACCCTTCCTAGCATTTCTTATGTTTTACACATCTGACTATATAATTCCCAGTTATGCCGATAAGCAATCCAAGAAAATCATGGCTAAGAAATTTTCTCTCTTGGCTTTTGTCTTCTTCTTTCTGATCATCATACAAGCCTGGTCTGGCCATGGCCGAACTTTTACAGACATTTCGAGTTCTTTCATGGTCTATGATGGGGTTGATGGTGCTCAGAAGGTGCCATTTATAAGTTTGTTTTCATCGGATAGTAGCTGTGAGGAAACATATGGATTCTTGCCATGTACCGATACAGTACTAGGAAACATTTTTCTGATTCTTGTTTATGGTTTTTTTATGTTTTTTTCTGCTAAAATGCTGTCTGATGGAAGTGAGATTCTTCTGCAAATTCTTGGTCCTGGGATTATTGGAGGCCTTTTCTTGCCTTTGCTTAGTTCTATTCCTGATTCTGCCATAATTCTTGGTAATGCCTAACTTTCTTTATTCACTTATGTCTTTCTTAAATGACAAGCAACCTTTGTTTGATATTGACGTTTAAACTAAAGACCTCACAGTCCAGATATAAAATCATTTACCAGTATGTATACTTGTGTATTCTTTCCAATAGCATCTGGGCTATCAGGAAGCAAAGAAACAGCTCAAAGTCAAGTCTCAGTGGGGATGGGTTTGATGGCTGGATCAACTGTTCTTCTTCTTACACTACTGTGGGGTTCCTGCCTCATAGTTGGCAAGTGTGACTTTGAAAATTCTAAAGCTGTAGACTCGAAAGATACGAAAAGATTTAGCCTGACAGGTATCTCCATTCTGTTTTTTATCAAATTATCAATAAACTTTAGCTTGGTGGTACTGTACTCGTCTCCAGAATCCAATGTTTATATCTGCAGAATCCGGAGTGACTACTGATATATGGACTAGTTATGCTGCAAGGATCATGGTTATATCTATTATACCATTCATAATTGCACAGCTACCACAAGAACTGCTGCACACTACTTCTCAAAGCCGCTTACCAGTTCTGGTTTCCCTTATTGTTTCCATTGCTTTATTAATCTGTTACAGCCTGTATCAGGTATGCAATTTTCTGGAAAAATGGGTTGAATTTCTTGCTTCAGGAAGTGAACCTGACATGTTTGTACTTAAATTTCTGTTGCAGATTTTTCAGCCATGGATTCAGAAGAGAAGAATTGCATATGCAAGGCATAAGCTAATTGTATCAGGAATTCTAAGAGATTTCAAATCACGCGCTTTGGGAAGACTTTTTACAGCCGATGGTGAACCTGACAGAGATGTTATATCGAAGTTTGTTCTTGTTATCTTTCGTAGTTTCAACATTTTCGCACCTAAACAGAATTCTGACAAACCACAATATGCTTAATGCAATTAAATGACAGGTTATTCAACACAATAGATGAAAATTCTGATGGATATCTAACAAGAGCAGAGTTGAAGGCACTCATAATAGGAATCCAGTTTGAGGAAGCAGACATTGATATCAATTATGCAGTTGATCACGTACTAAAAGATTTTGATACATCCTGTGATTCGCAGGTTGATTTGGATGAATTTTTTCAGGCAATTTCTAAGTGGCTGAACCAAGCAAAGAATTCTGAATCAATTTCCAGTGGCCACAAGACAGAAACTTCCGAACTTTTAGCTGCCCTTCATCAGGTAATATTGACTCATTTAATTTAATCACCGCTGATTATGATTGTTTAGCTTGCTGCCTTGGAACCGTACAAGAAATTGAATTACTAGGCTGTACTATGTATGCAATTTTGAGTAATTTCACAAAATGGCTGAGTATTGGATGCTGATCGAAACCTACTAACAGAATGGGAAACGTGCAGCAAACAACTAACGGGGAAGATCTGTCAGGGGAACTGAACGATGAGGTTCCAATGGTTGCTGGAAGCCTGAAATGGAATGCTACAAAAGCAGGGTTGATGTTGCTTTTAGGAACAATTATAGCTGCAGTATTTGCTGATCCATTAGTAGATGCTGTTGACAATTTCTCGACTGCTTCAAGCATTTCTACATTCTTCGTATCATTCGTGATCTTGCCTTTTGCAAGCTGCAGTGAGGTGGTCTCAGACCTGATATTTGCCAGCAGGAAGAAGTCAAGATCTACTTCTTTAGCATACTCTGAGGTTTCCACTTTCTTCTTCCTCTTCTCTTCCAATCTTACAGTGTAAAAGAGTCCTAATTTCTTTCCCTTGTTTGTTGCAGATATATGGATCAGTGACAATGAGCAATGTTCTGTCCCTGGCAGTGTTCTTGGGTCTGGTTTACTTTCGCGGTTTGACATGGGATTTCTCATCAGAAGTTCTGGTGATTTTGATTGTTTGTGTTGTGATGGGAGTCATTGCCAGTTTCAGAACAACTTTTCCTCTTTGGATAGCTTTGGTTGCATATGCACTCTATCCTTTTTCTTTGCTACTTACTTATTTCCTCATCAATGTTCTTGGATGGGATTAAAAGTTAAAGTTTGTATAATTTTGAGTTATATTTGATTCTAAAACTTGATGCCTAAAATCTGTTTCTGTCAGAATTCACCATTAGAGGAATGAGCATTTCTATCAGATTGGTAAGCTGGATTTTAGTCGACAAATTTTTATAAAAAGAGGGCTTGGATGGAAATATATAATAGTATAGGGTGGGATTCATCAAATAAAAAAAGGGGAGGGGTAAGAAAAGAAAAACAAAATAATTCCCTGAACCCTAACAGTATATATTAGATTAAAAGACGCTTGTTGCCAGTGGCGAGAAGCGAGTGGCGGCGATGGCGGCAGAGAAAACAAAGAGAGAGAAATGAATGGAAGAGTAACTGAAGCAGCAAAAATGGAGAAGCATGTGGATAATTGAAAATCTGAGGGGATCGTGATGTCCTTTTTTCAAATTTAAATAGTTTTCAATCTGAATCTAAACTCCATTGCTGCTCCGTTTCCCTCTCTTTCTCTGTGCGCAACCCGCTAATCTCTTCCTCATGGAGCCTAGTGATGATCTGCTTACAAATCTGAAGGTTCCATATTTCTAATTCTTTTCATCTGCTCTTCGAATTGTTTAAATTGATTGATTCGACGAATGGATTCTCGATTTGGCAGATGATTTCCTTGTGTACGTTTGGAATTTAAGAAAGAATTCATCATGGGGGGTTTAAAATAATTGTTACGCCATTGATATCGAGCTCTGAGATCTTAACAATGGGTTCATAATCAGAGACTGCTTCTCATGTTATCGGATCTAAAACCCGTTTTTTTGTTACTCAAGAAAGAAAAATTGAAATTATTAAAGGATGAGATCAATTTCAAAGTATTTTTTTATTATTATTTTTTATTTTTAGTATTATAACCGATAGTATTTCATTGCTCAAATTTGGTATCGTGGATAGGTTTAATTTTATTTTAATGTGATCTATTCTACAAATATATCAAAATAAATAATACAATCTGGTCCTTCAATTTATTTATGACCTTCGAGGAGCCGTATGAGGTAAGAATTTCATGTACGGTTCTGTAATAGCAATGAAAATAGTGATGTTATTATCAACTATGATGAATAATAATAATAATAATAAATTTCACTATTGGCTTCAAGTCCTTATGCAAAGAAAACCACCATCTTTAATTAATTTTGATAACTCTATTTTAAATCTATTTTATTAAAATTATGTTTATTTTTTAACTTTTTTTATCAAAAATTTATTAAACTATATTATACATATTATTTTTTAAAAATATATAACAATAATTACAATATTATATCGTACCATGTTATAGCATGTTATTCAATAACCAATCACATTCAAATAAGTGATAAAAGATAAAGGAAAAACATAGAGAATCAAGTTTCAACCAAAAAAAAGAAACAAAATACAAATACATGACATGCACATACAATGACATATCAATTAGAGAAATATGCACAGGTTGAAAAGATCAATTTGACAACTACATGTATACAAAACTTGTGTCAAAAAGAAAAATATATATATAATTTCACAAAGGTCAAAATTGGATTAATATGGACATACTATTTACTATCTCATTGGCTAATTAAATTATACTTCCTCTATTTTTTTTATCTATCATTTTTATTATTTTTACAATAATTAAAAAATATTAATTAAACTTAAATTTAGTATTAAATTAAATAATTTTAACTAAATTATTAAATTTAATTAGATGTAGCAAAATTGATCCAAATTCAAAATTTATTCTAAATTCGTAGAAAAAAAAGATTCAAACTCAACTTAATCTAAATAAATATCCATCGGATTACGTAAAAACTGATTCATTTTATTTTTTAACCTGATCCAACCCAATCCAATTCAATATCTATTAAATCAATTCAAAATTGATTCATTTCATTTTTCAATCAATTGAATATGTACCTAATGGATTTTTTCTAAAATTTCTCTTTCTTCCTCCTTTTTGTCTCTTCCCAAAACCCTAACATCTTTTTCTCTTCTTTGCCTCTCTTCTTCACAAGCAAGAAATGTCTAAAATTGCAAAATCATCGTCAAATATCTAAACCTTAAATCAACCTCAGTTGACAAAATCATAACAGGTTTTGGCATATAAGAAACTACAGAGGACTTCTTCAACTATGCATACTTGGAGAGAACTTTATGGATCTCATCATTCACATTCAAGGCTGCAAAGAGCAAGGCTTCATTTTCTTCAGCTGTCTCTATGATTCTCTGGACAGTAGTTTGAGATTGACGACACTGCTGGGCAAGTGTACTAGTTAAATCATCCTGCAATAAAGAAACCATTTCACCACTTTAAGCTGGCAAAGTTATAGAAACAGTTCCCAACATGGAGGTTTTATTGTTTTATGCCCTTCCGGTATTTGAAGGGTTAATCAGATCTGATTTTCATCTCACCAAGCAGTAGCATACCCAATTATTTCACTACCAAACATGGATATGAAACTTCCACTAGCATAATTAAACAGAAAAATGTCTGCACAAAACCAAATTTGAGACAAATCATGTGTCCTCAAATTAGAAGTGAGGTGGATTACCAAGGAAGTTTCAATTAAATTTTTGAAATGGAAAAAATATTTTTATTAATAACTATTATATTTTTTTATAAAATAAAAATATTTTAATTATCATAAAAAAATAAAAAAATAATCTTTTAAAATATTATCGAGAGAGTAAGTCTCTATGCATTGGTTTCTTAAATGGATGATATCTATGACTACATAATCTAGAAAATGAAATAAGAATCCCACTAACGAGGGATAACTAATAACCGTCCCTCTCATTGTCCCATGCCCTAATATGCAATGGATAATGCTTTTGCACGCATCTCAATGAAAGTTTGTTAAAAAAAATGATGATGCAATAATAATTTAAGGGATAAGACAATTATTTATTTATTTATTTATTTCTATTTTTTTGGTGAAGTCATTTATTTATTTCGATAAGATCATTTATTCACTCTGTCAAGAAATGAATTAAACTTTTTAATTATTTTTTTTTTGTGAAATACGCGAAATATCCTGAATGGACTCCAATTATGAAAGATATCTTTAAATCCGTACCACATCCAGACTAATCCTCGTTCGCATCGTGTCGGCCCAATTAAGGAATAGTATGCTGGTCAATGTGTTGCTCCGTACGTGAGGGGGATCGAATTCCTGACCTCACTTAAGGGATGATAATGCCTTACAACTCACACCAACCACAATTGGTTAAATTTTTTTAATTAAATAAGCGTTCACGTTTTATATTTTACAAAAATTAAGATTCATTAAAATTTTTAATTTATCCTTTTAAAATGCTGAAAAAATTAGTTTTTGACTAAAACTTTCAATTCCATAATTAGTTTTTGACAGATTATATATATATATATATATATATATATATATATATTAAAATACATTGTTAATAAAATTGTCCTGAAAAATTTATCCTTCTAAAATAAAAAGTAATTAAGAAGTTAATTTTTTAAAAAGTTACCACCAAATATTTGAGAATAGTAGAGAATATCAATTTTGAATATTATCTTTTTTAGTTTAAAATTAAATAAAAATTTTATTGCAATAACGATATAATTAAAATAAGTATAATATTTAAATATATCATATTCTTTATAAGTATACATTTAGTTCTGAATGAATTTTTTTTTTATAAATGTAAATATTTATTTGTGAAGGGAAAACTTAATTATAAAATGCTATCAAATTTTCTTTTTTATTCTTACCAGCTTTAAAACATTAAAAAAAATTGTTATTGTCTCGTATAAAATTCAACCAAAGTAATTATAATACGTGTATATTATATTTTAGAAGTAAAGCATACGTAAAAATAAAAAAATAATAAAAAAGAAGTAAAATATGCCTACATAAATAATGGTCATCTTCCAACCATAAAACTAATACCACTCGCGCCCCCTTTTACCCCGCGCGCGTAAATGCCCAACATTTTCAAACGCATCGAAACTTGAAATTGGAACTCCCTCTTCCTCATCCTTTTGACAGTTATTTACTTCATAGTCTTCCTTATTTTCTCTTTAAAAATCCAATCTTTCAGTTAAATTTCTGAATCCCATAAGTACTAATTCTACAGAACAGAACAAGGAAAAGAAAATGGCATCCCATTCATCCTCTAGCGATCGTGCTTGTATTCGAACCAAAATTCTCACCCATCACTTACTCAGCTCACCATCTCCATCAACTTCTCCTCTCGAAACGAATGTTTGCTTGAGCTACTCAGCTCCGGAGCTCCATGAAAATTTTGATTTTGACATCAAGGAAATGCGGAAATTGCTGGACATGCACAACATTGAGGATCGGGACTGGTTGTTTGGGTTGATAAGACAGAGCAAGTTGTTTAATCCACAAGAAAAGGGAGGGAGAGTGTTTGTAGGTCCGGATTACAATCAATCGATGGAGCAACAGAGAGAGATGACTATGAAAAGAATCGGGTATTTGTCGGAAAGAGGAGTTTTTGATGGATGGTTGACGGGGAAAACGGTAGAGTCGGAGATGAAAAAGTTCGCCTTAAATGAAGTTTTTGGAATGTTTGATCATTCTCTGACCGTTAAGTTTGCAGTTCATTTCTTCTTGTGGTATGTGTTCATTACTCGTTTTTTCTGTTTAAGGTTCTTTTTCATTGACACGACCGTCTTTTTGTTCTTTTCTAATAGCATTTCTTTCTTTTCTGATTAACTTGTGAGAAAAGGTTGGTACCCTTTGAAGTTATTTGTGAATGGATTTCAGGGGTGGTGCCATCCAGTTTTTTGGCACTAAGCGCCACCATGATAAATGGCTGAGGGACACTGAAACTTTTAAAATCAACGGTTGCTTTGCTATGTCAGAATTGGGGCATGGAAGTAATGTACGTGAAGGTTGTCAATCTTTTGGTCTGAAGAATCAGGCCTCTTCGTCGATATTTATGCTTTCTTTAATATATTTATCCTAATTTTCTCCCTGGATAATATTTTCAGGTTCGAAGAATTGAAACAATCACCACTTATGATCCAAGCACAGAGGAGTTTGTCATAAACACTCCTTGTGAATCAGCTCAGAAGTATTGGATTGGTGGGGCTGCAAATGTAAGGATTATCCCCTATAATTATTCCATATGCTGTTCTGTTTCAGCTTGCTGTATATTGACATGGTTTTTCTTTTGATGCCTTTTAGCATGCAACACACACTATAGTCTTTTCACAGCTGAACATAAACGGGACAAAATCAAGGAGTCCATGCATTCATAGTTAAGATCAGGGATAAAGATGGAAACATATGTCCTAACATCCGTATAGCTGATTGCGGTCACAAGATTGGTTTGAATGGTGTTGATAATGGGCCGGATCTGGTACTAATCTCACCTTTTTTTTGCTGGTTAATGTTTCATCTGTAAATTTTTTCGGGGATGATTTTGGATAAGTGTTTCAGGTTTGACAATGTGAGAATCCCCAGAGAGAATCTGTTGAATTCAGTTGCTGATGTTTCATCAGATGGACAATATTTGAGTGCAATAAAAGACCCAGATCAGGTAGCTATTCTCAAGATGGATTCTAAAATTCACCATCATCTTCCTTCTCTTTCTATTTTTTATAGATCAGTCGATAAGCCTACTTGTTGTGCAAACAAATAATTAGAATTTACATCTGCCTTTTTCTCAGAGATTTGCAGCATTCATGGCCCCTTTGACATCTGGTCGTGTAACTATTGCTGCAGGTGCAGTCTATGTTGCAAAGGTATTAAATTGAAAGAATGGTCTTTATTTCTGTTTGGAATATTAATGTTGCAGATGTGTTTGCTTATGACTCAGAGGTTAGTAGTTTAAAATAGAAATGGCTTCTTGCATTGCAAGAGAAAATCTGTTTATGTCTAAACTTTCCTAATGGCTGCAATGCATGATCTCTCATGCATCAGAGTTTTTGCTTTTGCAGTCACAGTTGACATGTGAATTAGAAATTTCTTCAATTTGGGGCAATGGGTATATGACTGTGAATTTATTTAGCAAACCTTGGCTGCTCCTGTATATGCATACGATTAGAAACTCCTCCATTTTCTGTGTTAATAGTGTATTATGTTATGTCCATGCTTCATGACATGTCGTTTCTTTTCTTTTTTTTTTTAGATAGGTTTAGCAATTGCCATAAGGTATGCATTGAGTAGGCGGGCATTCTCTGTCACACCCAATGGACCTGAAGTCCTATTGCTTGATTACCCAAGCCATCAACGACGACTCTTACCTCTTCTTGCAAAGACGTAAGTCTGAAACTAAATTATAAATGTATTGACATTCTTTTGGAATGCGCTATTCTTAAACTTTTGTTATCAGAATGTGATAAAAGCCTTTGTTGAAAGTTCATATTCGGCGGGAGATGCAACAACTCTGTGATTTCTTTCTGTGATTTCTTCTATGAGTTAAACCTGCTATTGGTTTTTGGAGCTGGCATTATTACATTCTGAGTCTTGGCAGTTTAGAATTTATGGATTTAAGTTGTATCATAAGTAGAATTTCATTTAATCAATCGTAAAGGCTGAAGGGATTGAATATAGCCATATCAACTGTTGGATACTAAAAAATGGCCTCTCTTCATGTCCACTGAATCACTGCAACATGGCTATGTTCTTACTAGTATACATCAAAAAGCTTCTTGCTACATTATGTCTTTTCTCAAAATAGGTATTAATAGATTTATGAATGTCGTTTCCAAACTATTATATGAACTGGAAAACACATGTTTTGCCTGTTTAAGCTAAGATTTTGCCATTTTTGGTATGCGAACTAGGTGAATCAACTTTATATGGTATAGATTTGTGATTCTGTCGCTTAAAATTTAAATATGTAGCTAGTGGTCCTGACTCTTGTTCCATCTCACTGTTCTCCACTGGATTCTTGTTCGCAGCTATGCCATGGGTTTTGCTGGAAATTTCTTGAAAATGTTGTACTGGAAGAGGACACCTGAGACGATCAAAGCCATTCATGTTTTCTCAAGCGCATTCAAGGCCACCTTTACCTGGCATAATATGAGAACTCTGCAAGTGAGAAGTAGACATTTAGCTTCTATGATAGTTTCCCGACTCAGTAGTTTATGATATGACTGCTGACTAGTATCTTTTATTATGTTTCAAGGAATGCCGTGAAGCTTGTGGAGGACAGGGCTTGAAGACTGAAAATAGAGGGTCGGCCATTTGAAAAGTGAATATGATGTTCACTCCACCTTTGAGGGGGACAATAATGTACTTATGCAGCAGGTAATGTTGAGGTCCTCATCTTGCTGAAAATTGCTGAAGTTAAAAAACCAACCATTTGATATAGTAATTTCAGAAAAGAGGAAGAAAGTACAAAATGAATAATGTCCAATTATGCTGTGTTAAACTAAATTTCGTGTAATATATCTAATGATATTTGCTTAATACCTTTAAAAGCAATTATGTTTTACTATTAGAGTGAAGATCAACTTAAGAGTTCCATCTGAAGTCTGTGAAATCTTTAACTCAGGTCAGCAAGGCACTTTTCACAGAATATGTAGCAGCTCAGAAGAAGAACAAACCTTTAAAAGGTTTGGGATTAGAACACATGAATGGACCATGCCTATTATTCCATCACAGCTCACTAGTACCATGCTTAGGAGCAGCCAATTCCAGGTGACATGTCAGTTCATTCATTTGCAAGTTCACCTTTGTTAACATAAGCCTTACCAGTTATCTGCATCAGATGGATGCTTTCTGCTTAAGAGAGAGAGATCTTTTAAATTGCTTTGCTGCTGAAGTATATCAGCATCAAGCAAAAGGTGAAACAAAAGGAGCATGCATTCCTTCTGGTAAGAATGTCCTAATAGTACTAAAATTTGCTTTGGTCTGGGTTCTCCGTCTCTGGATCTAATTGCAATTACTCTCTCTGTTGTGTCCTTGTCAGAGTTATCAACTTGCAGAGGACTTAGCCAGAGCTTTTGCAGATAGAGCAGTATTGCAAAACATCGTAGAGGCTGAGGCAACTGCACCTTCTGGTCCATTGAAGGTTAATAGGAAACTCTTTCTCGTACATTCATTGCGTATCTTTTAATGATTTAGTTTTTCGGAGTCTCAAAGCTTTCTTTTAATAGTCCAGTTTTTCTAAGAATCACTTAAAAGCAAAGCTCATGCTTGTATGTGGCAGTGCCAAAAGTAATATTATATACTCTGAACACCCATGCATTCCTGCGAGGTGAAGCATGGACAAGAACATCTACCTTGCCTATCTGAAAATCAATTAATAATATGGCAGCTGGGATGTGAACTCTAGAACCTTTGGTCAAAGAGACTGTACTGTGTCGAAAAACCACAGTAAATTAAAAGATGAAAGAACCACTGAACTTAAATGCTTAAGTTAGTTGGTGAAGGCTCCAATTAACAGTTTTACGTAACTCATCTATGCATGGTGGTAGTTAAATTGTAGCATCATATCACTAAATGTAGGATGCAAGGGCAGTGATATATATATAGTGTTGTACAGCAAACTTCAATATAGAAATATGGCAAATTGAGAGATTTAATAGCTTTATCAACCTAAAACTGAAATCTAATGGCTTTTCCTTTCCTTAATTGTACAACATTATTTATAGTGCTCCTCGGATGTTCAATGTCTTTGCCATAATTTTACTATGGGGATAACACATATGAGTAGCTGAATGATAATTTTTGCATCTGCAGAATGTATTGGGGTTGTTGAGATCTTTGCTGGCGTTAGTCTGCATGGATGAAGATGCTGCATTTCTCCGGTATGGGTACTTATCAGCGGAAAATGCTGCTGGTGTGAGGAAAGAAGTGACTAAGCTTTGCAGTGAATTGCGACCACATGCACTGGCATTGGTTAGTTCCTTTGGCATTCCTGATGCTTTTCTGAGCCCCATAGCATATAATTGGATTGATACAAATTCTTGGTCCTCTGTCAAATGCTAGTTCTGCTCTTTGTTTTTTATGCTTCCTTCCTCTTTTGGCTCTGGAGTAGAAGGCCTACTGCAGCTTGCTTTTCTCTTCGATTATTAATAAGTAAACCTTGGGTTACATTGTAATGCCTGCTTATTTGTTGAGTTGTTGTATTAATAAATTGGTTAATATTTAATATGCAAGCATTTATCATGAAACGATTATATTATTTAGTTTAAAATTATATTTAATTTTATCATTTTTTAAATTTTATATTAATTTAATTTGTGATTGAATTTAAATTTTTTTAATTATTAAATGTTGTATTTTAATTATAATTAATTGTTAAATATTATATTTTCGTTATAATTGATTTTTTTAAAAAATTATTTTAAACTAGAAATAGGGATTTCCGTGAAAACCGGAGATTCCCCTGGGGAGAAGGTGGAAGAATTTTTCTTGTGCAATTCTACCAGAGATAGGAAATTTTCGTCCCTAAACGGAGCAATAGGTGAAGCTATTTTCCATCCCGCTGCGTCCTGCCATGCCATTCCTATTCATGTTAATATTACTTTTTTTGTTATTTTTTATCTGTTATTTTTATTAGGATTAAAAAAATAATAAACAAATTTAAATTTAATATTAAATTATATGATTAAGAATAAATTATCAAATTTAATAGATAAAATTTATTAAAAAAATAAATTATATTATATTAAAAATTTAAAAATAACAGATAAATAAAAATTAAATTAAATTAAATTTTATTTAAAAATTATTGTTAAAATATATCGAAGGCAGTAGTAAATTGAATTTTATTCTATCGGACCGACTCAACCATGTCTCGTTTGGCTGTCAGGTTTTAATTTTATATCCGGTTCGATTTTTATAACATTTGCTAATAACACGCGCACTCCCGTCTTCCCCGCGCGCGTAAAGGCGCAACATATTCAAACGCATTGAAACTCCATTCCTTTCGACAAGATAGTCTCTTTTTATTTTCTATTTGAAAATCCAATCTTGCAGCTAAAATTCTGAACCCCATTCTACCTAATTATACAAAACAAGGAAAAAGAAAATGGCATCCCATTCATCTTCTAGGGATCGCGCTCGTATTCGAACCCAAATCCTTACCAATCACCTGCTCAGTTCATCATTTCCATCAATTTTTCCTCTGGAATCGAATGTTTGCTTGAGCTACTCAGCTCCGGAGCTCCATGAAAAATTTGATTTTGACATCAAGGAAATGCGGACAATTGCTGGACATGCACAACATCGCGGATCGGGATTGGTTGTTTGGGCTGATTAGACAGGGCAAGTTGTTTAATCCGCAAGAGAAGGGAGGGAGAGTGTTTGTAGGGCCGGATTACAATCAATCGATGCAACAACAGAGAGAGATGACGATGAAGCGAATCGAGTATTTGTCGGACAGAGGAGTTTTTGATGGGTGGTTGACGGGGAAAGGAGTAGAGTCGGAGATGAGAAAGTTTGCCTTTCATGAAATTCTTGGGATGTTTGATCATTCTTTGGCAGTTAAGCTTGGTGTTCATTTCTTCTTGTGGTATGTATTCATTACTTGTTTTGGCTGTTATGTTGTTTTTCATTAATAAAGGAGTTAAATTTCATTTCTAATTTTTTCTTTAATTCTCTCATTAGAAAATTTGAAGTTAAATTGTTCAAATTCCGAATTCTTTGCTTTAGCAGTTAGGCTTTCATGGGTTAATGACCGTGTTAAATAATGAGCTTGATGGCACATGGCAAGCTGATTTTATTTTTCAATAGATGGTTATTAATTAAACTTGTTTTATTGTCACTCTTTATTGTGTTCTCAGTTAATGATTTAATGCCAGATTGAAATGAATTATGTTCAACATTGACTGATAAACTGGGTTGTTAATTGTACTGTAGGCCACTGCACTTATACACTAATTACAGAAAGAAACAAAAGAATTTTTTTATGACAAAAAAAATACCTGAACTAAAAGTCATTTTGGCCGGAAAACAATTAAAGCTTTATTAAAAAATTAATATGACAGATGCTACATAAACTGAAGATATTCTAGAAGGTAACAAGTGGTAGTACACATTAATAAAAAACTCATGTAATGCAGCCGAAACATTAAAAAATCGCTTTCATTGTTCATCCTTAAGTTTTTTTTTCCTTGATTAAATATCACATAGATTGGTTTTTTAAGGACAATTTATACTTTTTGAAAGGTTTTGACCTTAGATGGGGTGCATGTTGGATTTTTAGTAGAGTTTGAAGTATTTTTCAGTTAAAATGACTTTTTGTGTAAAGATTATTTAGTTCGTTTATTTTTTTCGTTATAAAAAATTCTTTTATTACTTTTTTTTTTTTTAAATTATGACAAAGTTCAGTGATCTCCAATATAATTAACTGAGAAACTTTCTTTCTTTTTACTCTATGTGGTTTACTCACGCTAAAGTTTTTTTTTTTTTTAGCAGGACTTGTTTTGTACTTCTGAAAAACTTGTTATACTTTTAAGTCATTCATTTGTGAATGGATTTCAGGGGTGGTGCCATCCAGTTTTTTGGCACAAAGCGCCATCATGATAAATGGCTGTGGGACACTGAAAATTTTAAAATCAAGGGTTGCTTTGCTATGTCAGAATTGGGGCATGGAAGTAATGTACGTGAAGGTTGTCAATCATTTGGTCTGAAGAATCAGGCCTCTTTGTTGATTTTAATGCTCTCTCTGATATATTTTCCCTAACTTTCTCCTGGTTAATATTTTCAGGTTCGAGGAATTGAAACAGTCACCACTTATGATCCAAGCACAGAGCAGTTTGTCATAAACACTCCTTGTGAATCAGCTCAGAAGTATTGGATTGGTGGGGCTGCGAATGTAAGGATTATTATGGAAACATATTTTTTGGGCCTTGTCCCTTATAATTATTCAATATGCTGTTCTGTTTCAACATGCTGTATATTGACATGGTTTTCTTCTGATGCTTTTTAGCATGCAACACACACAATAGCCTTTTCACAGCTGAACATAAATGGGAAAAATCAAGGAGTCCATGCATTCATAGCCCAGATCAGGGATGCAGATGGAAACACATGCCCTAACATCCATATAGCTGATTGCGGTCACAAAATTGGTTTGAATGGTGTTGATAATGGCCGTGTCTGGTACTAATCTCACGTTTTGTTGCTGGTTAATGTTTTATCTGTAAATGCTTTCAGAGATGATTTTGGAAATGTGTTTCAGGTTTGACAATGTGAGAATCCCTAGAGAGAATCTGTTGAATTCAGTTGCCGATGTTTCATCAGATGGACAATATCTGAGTGCAATAAAAGACCCAGATCAGGTAGTTATTCTCTAGATGGATTCTAAAAGTCACCCTCATCTTCTTTTTTCTTTTAATTTTTTATAGATCAGTTAATAACATGGTGTTTACCTACTTGTTGAACAAAGAAATAAGTTGTGTTTACATCTTTTTTCTCAGAGATTTGCAGCATTTCTGGCCCCTTTGACATCTGGTCGTGTAACTATTGCTGTTAGTGCAATCTACACTGCAAAGGTATTAAATTGGGTTTTTATTTCTGTTTGAAATATTAATGTTGCAAATGCATTTCCTTATGACTCAGAGGTTACTAATTAAAAAAAGAAGGCCTCTTGCATTGCAAGAGGAAGGCTGTGTTCCCAATGGCTGCAGTGATCTCTCATGCGTTATAGATTGTTGCTTTTGTAGTCACAGTTGAAATGTGATAATTAGAAAGTTCTTCAATTTGGGGCAATGGGTATTTGCTGTGAATTTATTTTGTAAATTGGGCGCTCCTGTATATTCATACAATTAGAAACTCCTTCATTTGTCTGTGTTAATAAAGTATGATGTTATGTCCATGCTTCATGACATGTTCTTACTGAACCTCATTCTTTGTTTTATATGATTTTGTTTTTCTTCTCCTATCAGATAGGTTTAGCAATTGCAATAAGGTACGCATTGACTAGGCGGGCATTCTCTATCAAACCCAATGGACCTGAAGTCCTATTGCTTGATTACCCTAGTCATCAACGACGGCTCTTACCTCTTCTTGCAAAGACGTAAGTCTAAAAAAAATTCCCGTGCTCTAATGTAGTATGTATTGAAATTCATTAGGAATGTTAAAACTTTTTTAGTCATAAGACCCTTCTCACTACATGTCACAAATTTGGTGCGATAATGGATCTGTGTTATTCTTAAACTTTTGTTATGAGAATCTGATAAAGTTAGTATTTTACTTGAGGCCTTACTTGAAAGTTCATGTTCTGTTGGAGTTGTAACAACTTTGTTATTTATTCTATGAGTTAGACTTACTGTTGGTTTTTGGAGCTGGCATTATTACATTCTGAATCTAGTCTTAGCAGTTTAGAATTTATGGATTTAAGTTAATTTAATCAATCATAAATGCTGAAGGGACTGAGTGGCTATATCAACTGTTGGATTCTAAAAAATGGTCTCTCTTTATGTCCATGGAATCGCCGTAACGTGGCTATGTTCTCGCTAGGATAGATCTAAAAATTTATTGTTAGATTGTCTCTTCTTTGAAAACATGTATTAATAGTGATGTTTCTAAACCATTAAATGAGCTGGAAAATACATGTGCTGCTTGTTTATGCTGTATTGATGCCTTTTTTGGTATATGAACTAGGTGTATCAACTTTTCTCTGGTTTAGATTTGTGATCCTGTTGCTTGCAATTTAAACATTTAAGCTGATGGTCCTGACTCTTGTACCATCTCACTGTTCTCCACTGGGATTCTTGTTTGCAGATGTGCCATGGGTTTTGCTGGAAATTTCTTGAAAATGATTTACTGGAAGAGGACACCAGAGACGAGCAAAGCCATTCATGTTTATTCAAGCGCATTCAAGGCCACCTTTACCTGGCATAATATGAGAACTCTGCAAGTGAGAAGTAGACATTTAGGTTCTGTTGTAGCTTCCTGACTCTGGTTTTATGATATGATCGCTAACAAATACCATTTTATTATTTTTCTAGGAATGCCGTGAAGCTTGTGGAGGACAAGGCTTGAAGACTGAAAATAGAGTTGGTCATTTAAAAAGTGAATATGATGTTCACTCCACTTTTGAGGGGGACAATAATGTGCTTATGCAGCAGGTAGTGTTGCAGTCTTCATTTTGCTGAAACTTGAATAATATCCAATCATGCTGTATTAAACTAAATTTCCAATCATGCTGTGTTAAATATGAACGTACAAAATGAATAATGTACAATCATGCTGTGTTAAACTAAATTTCTGTGTAATATGTGTTATTATATTTGCTTAATACCTTTAAAAGTAATAATTTTTTTACTATTAGAATGACAATCAACTTAACAGTTCCATCTGAAGTGAAATCTTTAACTCAGGTCTTATTTCACTCAGGTCAGCAAGGCACTCTTCGCAGAATATGTAGCAGCTCAGAAGAAGAACAAACCTTTTAAGGGTTTGGGACTAGAACACATGAATGGACCATGCCCTGTTATTCCATCACAGCTCACTAGTACCATGCTTAGGAGCAGCCAATTCCAGGTGACAAATTATTTCATTCATTTGCAAGTTGACCTTTGTAAACACAAGCCTTACCAGTTACCTGCATCAGATGGATGCCTTCTGCTTAAGAGAGAGAGATCTTTTAAATCGCTTTGCTGCTGAAGTATATCAGCATCAAGCAAAAGGTGAAACAAAAGAGCATGCATTCCTTCTGGTAAGAATGCCCTAATATTACTAAAATTTGCTTTGGTCAGGGTTCTCCGTCTCTGGATCTAATTGCAGTTACTCTCTCTGTTGTGTCCTTGTAAGAGTTATCAACTTGCAGAGGACCTAGCCAGAGCTTTTGCAGATAGAGCAGTATTGCTAAACATTGTAGAGGCTGAGGCGACTGCACCTTCTGGTCCATTGAAGGTTAATAGGAAACTCTTCCTCGTACACTCATTGTGTATCTTTTTAATGATTTAGTTTTTCGGAGTCTCAAAGCTTTTCTTTAACCGTCTAGTTTTTCTAAGAAACAGTAAAAAGCAAAGCTCATGCTTATATGTGGCAGTGCCAAAAGTAATATTATATATCCCTAACACACGTGAATTCCTGTGAGGGTTGAAGCATGGACAAGCACAAACACATTGCCAGGTGTTGCAAAATATATATAGAAATGTAGATGTGCAGCAAACCTCAATATAGAAATATGGCAAATTGAGAGATTTAATAGCTTTATGCATCCTAAAACTGAAATCTGTTAGCTTTTCCTTTTCTTAATTGTATAACATTATTTGTAGTGCTCTTTGCAATGTCAATGTCTTTGCCATAATTTTTCTGTGGGGATAACACGAGTGGCTGAATGCTAATTTTTGCATTCTGCAGAATGTCTTGGGGTTGTTGAGATCTTTGCTCGCGTTAGTCTGTATGGATGAAGATGCTGCATTTCTCCGGTATGGGTACTTATCAGCGGAAAATGCTGCTGGTGTGAGGAAAGAAGTGACTAAGCTTTGCAGTGAATTGCGACCACATGCACTGGCATTGGTTAGTTCCTTTGGCATTCCTGATGCTTTTCTGAGCCCCATAGCATATAATTGGATTGATACAAATTCTTGGTCCTCTGCCAAATGCTAGTTCAGCTCTTTGTTTTTTCTGTTTCCTTCCTCTTTTGGCTCTGGAGTAGTAAGGCCTACCGCTTCTGGCTTTTTCTCGTCGATTATTAATAAGAAAACCTTGGGTTACATGTATAACCCAAATATTTGTGATGCCTGCTTAGTAGTTGTTTAATAAATTGGTTAATATTCAATATGCAAGCATTTGCCATGAAACTGTTTGTGATTCAAGTTGGGGCCTTGTGTAGCTTAACAGAGTACATGGAGTACTTTCAGTTCCATTTGCTTGAATCATGAAAGGCTTGATTTTACTTAATGCTATGAACTTTGCACTTTTGTGACAATAGTGTCTATGAAATTTAATTTGCAACCAAAAAAAAAAGTATACTTCAAATAATGTTACATAAAAATACTTATGTTGTACAGTTGCCATATATCCACCTTATTGCCATCGATGCACCGTTTTTAATTGCTAAGTTTCTTTTTACATTAATATTGAAGTAATGCTGCCCAAAAAAAAAAAGGAATATTGGAGTAAAATTTTATAAAGAATTATTTGTAACTGAATAATATACATTTTTTTATATAAAAAATAGAGTTTAATAATGAAATTAATATAGATGACTAGGTGAAATACCACAACCAGAGATTTCTGAATTGTTTTTAACTTTTAAATTTTTATAGATTTTAAATCACTTATACTAAATTTAATTTAGATAAAATAATCATTTTAGACATTCAAAAGGCAATTTATTGAATTTTTTAAATATTTTATATCTTGTTAAATTATACAATTATTTTAATTTAATCTTACATAAAATTACCAGAACGTATATTTTAATTCCATCAATTTCGTTTTATTTACACAATATAGGTAATCCAACAAATACAGAAATTCAATGTCAACTTTAAAAAATATAAAAATCTAATTAAAAAAGAACATTATAATTTAAAAAACCTAAAATGTATTTTTTTCTAATTAATTCTTTTTTAATTTTAAAGTGACACTTTAAATGGAAAAGGAATTTTTAAAAATGAATTACTATGTATTACATTTCTCATATTTTCTCACAACCATATTGAAAAGGATTTCTCCACAAATTCGACTGATGGTGGTGACTCCACAGAACAGACATTTAAGCCTTTTTTTTTTTTTAATTTCTTTCATTCTAAAAAAATTACGAAAAGAAAATCAAGCATTAAAAAACATGATTCTAATAAGAAAAGAAGAAAATTTGTTGTAACAGATGGTTAAATATGTACCATCACTGGTATCTTCCACTATACAGAAGGCAATTTGGTGTTTGCCTTTTAAACCTGAAACTACCAATTGAAGCTAAAGCTACCTGTACCAGACATTGATGACCACCAGTAACACGAGCAACATTGTGGACAGTTTTAGGGTAACCTCCAGACAACAACTTACAAACGCAATAACTCATGACAACAGAGGTCACACCATTGATGACCAGCAACTCCGAGTATTTTCGACGAAGTTCATCCCCAGATGTATCTTGATTCTTGATGTTCAAATCATCACCATCTTTTTCACAAACTGCTGTTAGTTTCAGCGTTCAAGTAGAGACTGCGTATAGTATTAACCAATGCTCTACTTGGAAGATGATTGTGTCGAGTCATGGTTCCAGGATGCAGCACCAGAAATCTTACTATCTTGAGCAATATTAACCTCTCCACCATCAGCTTTTTTATCAGCCTTTGTCCTGTCCTTACTTGAGGGACTACTGTCTGCAGTAGCATCGGCAGTGAGCCTTCCCATCTTCTTCTGTAAGTCAGCAACTGAATCCTTCACGACTTTCCCTCTAGGAGTCTTCTTTTCATCAACAAGCTTGAGTTCCAATTTATACAAAGCACAGGCATCGTGACTCCGGATCTCATATTCATATAAATGCCACTCATGACACCCCGGAGGCTGCGGGTCCATATAATAGGATCTCTTATGCCCCCCAAACTCTTTCATCACTTGCTTCCTGGACTCATGCCAACCTCGTCCAGTATAGTCTGGCAAAGATCTCTGCTTTCTACTTCCACTTTCAAAAGCCCTTCTGGGCTTATCGAAGAAAAGCCATTCTCTAATTGTTTCACCATCAAGCAAGGAAAGATCAAATAGCTCTGCAATAGGCAAAGGTAGTCAATTAATCAGACCAAAACGTCAGAGGTCAGACATTCCAGACATGAACCTAAACATAATCAAAACTATAGTTTCGAGCATCACTTGCAAGAAAACAATTCAAAAATGGCATTGCTCAAAAGATTGGCAGAAATAAATTGGAGTGGATATCCAAGCAATCAAGAAAGAAACTGAACCCAGCAAATTAAACAGAAAGGAGTTCATGTTATCACAGAGTCTTACCAGTAGCATTCCATGGACATTTCGTACTAGCGGCCCCTTCACATTGAGGAATACCGACATTTATACCCTGAGATTTTGTAGTAAGAGCATTAAACAGTAAATTATCCTTCAAACCAATGCCCATGGGCCGCAAAACTGGTCTAACACCAGGTGGCCCTTCATTTAAAGCCAGGGTAGCATGAAAGCTACTACAATAGTCTTTGAACCATTCAGATCCTTGAGCAGGTCTGGTACAGTCCCAGAGTGCACATTTTGGTCCCATGAAAGCAGAAGGCAATGGGCTTATAGGTAGATTGATCTCAGCACTCTTCCCGAACTCTTTAGCATCATTAAAACCAATAGAAGGGTTGAATCCTTCATCCAAAATGAACTGATGACAATCCAAAGATGCAGTCAAATAGGAGGAGCTAACCACTGTATCATGTAAGGCTGACGGGAATTTGTTGTATTGATCAAAGCCATGAAAACTATGAACCTGGCTGCCACCATTTGGCATGTATTCCTGAAAAGCAGGTGAATTCATCCATCATGAGTATGCATAAGATTGCCTAATGCATATCATAAGAAACAATAGAGCTACTAAAAAAGGCATATTCTACAAATTAAGATGAATGAAAACTTTTGGCAATGATCTATAAAATTTTAAAACTATTAGGAAAGCATGCATAAATCATGCACAAAAATCTGTTCTATTTTTATATAAGAAATTCCATCAAGTTTGACTGGCATGACCAAATTTAACTCACATACATATATATTTGCACAAAGCAAAAATAGAACAATGCCTTGCTGTGTCTCAACTCTTGGCAAGACTCGCCTTGTTAGACTTGAAGTTTCACCTATAAAAGACGAGCTTGGACTATAATTAACAACTTGCAAGAGTTTTTCTTGGGGAACTAGCACAACAGTAACCAGCTACGTCAGATGCTTAAGAACAAAATCCTGAATTGGTTCTACTGAACAAATTCAGGAAATAGTTATGACTAGACATAATTCAACTAGGTAAGCTTCAAGATACTCTGTATGCCTGCATTAGAACAGAATCACATAGGTGGAAGTAAAAAATTAAAAATGCATTTATACTTGGCCAGGACCTAAGCAAAACTATGGATAAAAAAGTCAGAATGCGGTCATGACCATCGATTTGAGAAACTAATTTTTCAGTTTGTTGCTTGAATCCACCATCAATGCAAAAGTTCCTTTCTCCCATTTCTCTCTTTAAAATCCCCCAACGGAAAACCAACTATAGTTAACCATGTCTCGATCTTTTAACAGCAATCAATATGGATCTCCTAAATTATGTCGGAGCAGATGACAACCATAAAGGAATATCTCACATCTTCAAAAGTTGTGAAGTCATCAATAATCAGGCTTTGAACATTAGGCTCTGGCTTTAGAACTGGCTGCTCCACCAATGCACTGGTGGCATCATCTTCCTCCTTACATAATTGCAAAAGGCGGCCTATGTCATCCGAGAAACCAAGGCTGCCACCCTACAAAGTGTCCAAAGAGATCGCTTTATCACAAGCCATAAAAAGAAAACTACAACTTATCAAACAACTCATACAAATACTAAGGTTTTCAGAAACACTGACAAGCAAAGAAGAGGCAGGGGATGGCGTATCAAGCTCAGCTTTCCACTCTCTGAGACTCTGATACACCTGCTCCTCCAATATGGTAACATCAGTAATTCTACCCTCCTTTCTTGCAGCTTGAAGGTTAGCGAACCGTTCCTGAAGATCATTGATCCGGTTTTTTGCATTGTCTAACAAGATATTGTGTGATGCTGATGTGCACTTAGTCTTTCTACCTTTCTGCATTGGTTCTGCTCCCTCCATTTTAATCCTTTGAAACAAGCAATCACATAGTTCAATATCAAAATCAAAGGTTATGATTGCTAAAAAACAACAACAAAACAAGGATCTTTTTAACATTGTTTTCCAACCCAAACAATCTAAAGGTAATCTAACCAAAGATTCCCAAAGAAGACTTGAAAACCAGAAAGATAAATATGAAATAATAACAATAATAACAACAGCAATAGATCAATCAACAAACGATATAATCACTATGTAAACTTAAGCTGCTCTAAAACCCTAAAAGGCAAAAAAAGAAGACCCATAAGCCAAATGCGCCCCGATTGAAGATAAAAGGGGAAAAAACCGGAAACACCGAATCAAAAAAGAATCATAACCACAAAAAAAGAATGAAAAATTATTACCTTTATACAAGTATAGCAGTGAAAATTTGATGGGCGATTACAAAAAGAAAAGCTTTGAATAGGAAAGCACAGATGCCCTGATGAGCTAATCGATTTGGAGGAGAGCAAAACTGGATTTCATGCCACCAGTAAACAGTTAACTGTAAGGCGGGTCCATATTGGCTTTGTTTAGGATTTTCCGGGAAAATAAAAGAATAGTACACAGAGTCAACTCGGATCAAATTACCATTACACCCATCAACTCTTTTTTTTTTTTTTTTAATCTTAAACATTGTCACGTTATAATCATTCAATTACAATTTGTCTGATGCGTACAGGTGTAAGAATTAATTTTTTTAATATAATAATAAATCATTTACATCAATAGCGTTTATTAATTTTAAAAAAATTGAAATATATAAAAAAATAAAATTATTTTAATTTTTTAACATTTCTATACGTTTGTTAAAAAAAATGATCAAAACAACAAAAATTACATGATTATTTAACCATCTATATTTTGAAAATAAAGATATAAATTAAAATATGTATTTTTATATTTTTTAATAATAAATAACTAAAAAATTGAAAAAAAATATTTTTAATTTATTCTAAAAATTTAATAAATAATTGAAAAAAAAAATTTAAAATATTTTTCAAACTTATCTTGACTATTTTATATTTTGATTCAAAAAATATTTCAATTTTATGTTAAAATTTTTTATCTAAATCGATTTAATAAACACGTGTATCACAAATAAGGTGTAAAATTTCAGGGTACTTTGAAAAATTAGCATAGAATTTCGGTTTAATTTGGAAAATTGACCTTTATCTTTGAAGCAAGTAGTTAGCTTTAGAACTTGAAAATTGAAATTTAAGCCCTATATTTATGAAATTTGGCAATTCATACTCAAACAATTTTACGGCCTAATTATGCATCATGTTTTACAATAGACAGAGAAAAAAAGAATTAAAGATGAACAAAAGTGGATTGAATTTTGATGTTAAATTCCATACTTATTATTTACAAAAATGCAAAAAGCAAGCAAATTGATGCTCTATCCCGTAAATAGATAATGGTGCATTAGGGGAGAGCAAAGGTCAGTTCGGTTTAATAACCGAAAATTGAAATTTTATTATTTTTATCAATCGAACCGAATTTATAAAATAACCGAATTCAAATCGAACCAAAATTTTCGAACAATTTGGTTTGATTTTTAAAAAAATAAAAAATATTGTGTTTAAAAATTATAAAAAATTATAAAAACATCTAAATTGTACAAATAAAAGTTCAAATTAAAGATATAATTCCAAAATATATAATTAATAATACAACAAAATAGCTAAATAAATTTTTTCATTTAATCAATTTTTAATTTAATAAGCAAAATTCTAAATTATCACCTAAAAAATAGATATTAATAATTGATAAATGTACTTATATAAATTACAACTCAAAATAAAATAATTTACATGTATAAAATAATTATTCAATTAAAAAACAAAAAAAATTATATAATTATATAGAATTTCGATTCGGTTTAATTTTTCTGCAATTTTCTCCTTCAAAAACCGAACCGAAAAATTGAAATTTTCTAAAATTCAAAACCGAAAAACCGAATAAAATTAAAAAATCGATCGATTTGGTTCGGTTTTTGCTCATCCCTATGGTGCAGATGTACAATAGTGATATAACAAATGATGCCAAATCATTTATTAGTTGGCAGAGCACATGTGCAAAACTTCTTACAAGAAATACAATTTCGTCTATACTTTTGATTAAGTGCTAACCATCAGACTAGTTTCTGATAGTTGGAAACAAATACTCTTCAATGCTTTGGATCACCATATTTTCAATTGAACTCCACTGCAAATAATATTGCTGCTAAAATCAGGAAAATCCACAGTTCTAGCAAGCAAATCCTCCTCTACCAACTGTTGGATAGAAATTATTAAGCCACTGTTCATATAATCAAAGACACAATGAGGTTTCCTATCCTGTGGACCTGAATGGTCTGATGTGAAGAAATCAACACAAACTGCATACATTTTGTGCTGTGAGCACAATATATGAATGCACTTTCTTAATATCCTGTATTTTTGAACCCTCAAGCATTGAGCAAGTAAGCTGTTGATGTCATGCCTCATCACTTACATGAAGCCTTGGTAAAAAGCAGGTCAGTTGTTGAATGCTGATCTTTCAATTCTGCAAAATTTAAGCAGAAAGTTAATTTTGAGGAATAAAATGGTATTATATCCATAGAATGTAATTGATGAAGGAAAATTTATTCAACACTTATCATGAATAAATATGCATAGCAAAATAAAGTTAATTTATTAAAGAGGAAAGTGAAATTGTGAAGTAACTCTGTTAAGCTAAGTTCCTACTGTGAAACTTTCTGCTGTAATTGATTCTTGCAATGATCACGTTGGATTTGCTTTTCCATTTTCAAACACATGGCCATGCCTAATGTTAAAAAGCCCAGCAAGCCCTCGTCCTTTGGCGAGTTGTTCAAGCTCTTGAAGTTTATGTTTAAGAAGTTCAACTTCCCTAGCCAGTTCATCATCTTTTTGCTTCAACTCCTGAAACCGAAGAAAAAAGGATAACAAATTAAGACAAAATATTCCATTAGAAAGATAAATATGTATAAGACGATAACATCAAGGATGTCTTGCATCATCATACTGAGTCAGGGATGACATAAGCACACACCAGTAATTCTTGTTTTCGCATCTCCTCCTTTCTTGCTTCTGATCTGGAACTTCTTTGGACTTCAAAAATAACAGCGGCTGCAGCAACCTGAAGAGAAATGAGAAATTTTTATATTTGCTAAAATTGATAAAGAGTCCATTTAAACTATATACTGTATTCCAAGAAGGTAATTGTCCGTTTGATTTACTGGCAACACAAATTTTGATACATTAATGCACATTCAAGTATAGGGTTGCAATGTACATATTTCAATGATTAATATAAGGTTCCAGAAAGTTAAGTTACCACAATCATTGATATATCAACACAATTTTAGACCATTGGTAGGAACAAGAAAATAGCAATACCGTAAACACAAAGACTTCACCAAGTAGATCAGCAGCAGCTTGGACAGCCTTCTCCTCATCCAAAGGACGTATTGCAACAGTAGTTGAATGACCATATATGCGTCTCTGCACTGTTGTAGTGAATCGATGATTTGCCTAAACGAAAATAATGGACAACTCATTAAATCTTTATTTCTAATAAGATATGGATGCATAAGTTACAATAAACTGCAATTTATTGGAAAGATACAAAAAAGCTACAATTAAGGGAAATTTCTCCAGGTAGATAATGAATCTCTTTCCATTTTCTCCTCTTCTTTTTACTTTTTGTTCTTGTGGGCGATTGAGAAAATGCATAAACATTCAACCAAATGGAAATTGAAGGCGATGAGCATGGATAATGTACACCGCATTTATGTCAAAATTTGATAGACACCAAACATAAAAACAAAAGGTTTTCCTAGAGTTCAACACCTGCAAATTCCCCACCTGCTAGGAAGTTAAAAGATGAAACATCTCTCAATTATGACAAACTATTTCAAGAGCACATAATGAGATTGGCGAAAAAAAAAGAACAAACAGGAGGGCCAGGGGATTTAAATTAAACTGAACTCAACGAGGGGATAAACAAAACACAGGATGATGACACAGTAAGAAAGGGCATATTAGCAGATCATCCAGTATTGCCTGTTGGTGAACAAATCAAGCTAATAACAAAGTCCCAATTCCGCTTAAAATAAACTTGGTAAATGAAGTCACAGAATAGCATAGGTGACATCTAAATTTTTGTTCTAGTCCTAGAGGAACACAGTCACCTGCCATCCTATCATTTGATGAAAAAACCAAAACAAAACATGATCAAAGATGCCCTGATACTTAAACATCCTATAATCAAGCACATGGAAGAAAAAATAATGGCTTGGGACAGAAATTGCTCACAATATGTGATCAAACCCATCAAAGAAAAGAAACATAGAATACCAAAGTAACAATAAAAAGTGATTATCCTATGATAATCCTACTAACCCACTATAATTAATACCAAAAAGCAACACATACAAAGCAGCAAACAAAAATGGGATTGAAATTTAAGATAAAACCCATCAAGGTACTAACAAAATTATAAGGAAAGGAAGGGAACCTGAGCAACATTGACTATGAACTGGCGGAATCTGGGGTGAAGGCCTGCTTCTTTCTTGAGACGATTGGCCATGGGCTTGCAGATGGTTTTAAGAGCAAGAGTTCCTAGCTTTGCCAGTGGTAAAATCATTGTACCACTCTTTATTTAACTGTATCAGATAGTGTAGTTAAGCCGTTCGACGGTATGAACCCAAGAGAGCACATTGCTGACACCAGGAATCGAGCCTTCTAGACTTTAGACCAAGAGCATGAGTCTTCCTTCTCAGATCGAGAAAGCTAAAAAAAAATGCATATATCAGCCCTGAACTGTTGATTTTATTCTATTGAATCCTTAACTTTTAATTTTTATTCAATTTAACTCTTAAGAGAATGCATTTTTCGGAATTTTCGTCTGTGCAATACACTATGCACGCTAAATTTTTTTGCCCAATTGAACAAAAATTAGAGATTCATGTACTGCACCGCAAATTAAATTTATAATAAATTGTCCTCTAAAGGATAATTGGATTAAGACTGTCAAAATATAGACTAGACTAGATAAAAAAAGCCCAACTCGACAGGTCCAACAACGGCCCAAAACCAGCATCAGCTAAAGGGAAGACCCAATCTCAGCCCATAAATTCTCAAAAATGATAAGACCCAATCTCAGCCCATAAATGATCAAAAATGATAAGACCCAATCTCAGCCCATAATTGACTGATATATAATTTCACCCGACAAGATGATTAAATGTGTTTGTGGAGGAAGATGATAAGATCGCTGTCAGCTTTCAGTTGATAGATTATCGTATTTATCAACTAACAGCTGGCATTTATCCTATTACTTCAATTGTCTCCTCGGCTGGTTGGCAACAGAACAATAATTTTTGGAAAATTTTGACAGAAATGTATGAAAATTGCATTTTGGCATTTTGCCTATGATGGTGTAAATTCATCACTTGAAGCAGTTGTATCTAAAAGGAATGATATATAATTTTATCCCTAAACCATTATCATTTATCGTATTTTTTTTTGAATTAATTAAATATTAAATTATCTTTTAAATTTATTGAAAATATCAGGTTAGTCACTCAAATTTATTTAAAATATAAAAATATATTATATATTGTTGAAAATATTAAATTATCTTTTTAAAACTTATTAAAAACGTCAAATTATCTTATTGTTACTAAAATACACGGCAATTGTGAACTGACAAATATCGTTATGAGGGTAATTTGATATGTTCAATAAGTTCAGGAGAATAATATAATATGCAATTAATTTAATAAAAAAATTTGATAAGCGGTAATAATTTATGAGAAAATTTATGTATTAACTCTATCTAAAAACTCATTTTTCAAGGTATCATTTAATATTATATATTTCATCAATATTACGAAAATGATTTCTAATTGATTTAATATCTATTGTCATTTTACAAAAATAGATGATTAATTTATTACTTTAAAAATTAAAAAAATATATTCAACTCCAAACTCTTTATATAATTTTCTACCAAAGTTACTTAAGTGACTTAATGCTTTATTCTTTTTTTTTTTTTGAAAATCAAAGGTATTTTTAGTTTTACACTCCATAGATTCTGTTTTGGAAATTGTTATTGATGATTGTTTCAATTTGCTTTCTTATTCAACAAATTTTAAATTTGTATTTGCCAAAGGGTCAACGAATTGCGTAATTCATAATCTAGTTAGAGTATTGAGTTCCATGTCTAATATTCATGTTTGGTTAGATAGATTCGCCACAAAATTTTATATATTCAGAATTGTTAACTGATTTTTATTAATAAAATTTAATTTCCTTACCAAAAAACAAAAACTATCTACTTAAATTTGACGTGCTACAGACATTAGAATCTTGGATTGATTGTAAAATATATGATTGTGGCTTGTGGGTCAGTCCATTAATATCATATCTATTTGAACCTTTTACATCGACTTATCAAATTAAAAATACATATTTTCCCCTCATTTTCTATTAAGAAACATTAATTTCAAGAATAAGGATGAAATATACTTTTTTAAAGTATTAATAATCCTAGAAATTTATCTTCAATTTAAGAAATAAAATAAAAAATTATCCAACCTACTTAAATCTCAAGTGCTGCAAGCACACATCAGAATCTTGGATTGATTCTGAAGTATATGATTGTGGGTTATCATTCCATATCTCATATCCGAGCTTAAATAAAATAATTAAATAATACAGGGAATGGAAGATTTTGACAAGACTTGAACATTTTGGATAAATTTATCAAATTAAAAAATAATTTTTATTTTTATTTGACTGAATGGTATGTATAAATACGTATTATAACATTCACCATAAATTATAAACTATATTAGATGACATGTGTACATGTTGTGATTATCGGACATGTTAGTTGGATCTTTCGATTTTTTTTATCCAAATTTAGATAAAGTAATTTTATTGTATGAATTCATAAATTGCCGTTATAAAATTGTACACAAATTTAGTAATAGTTGATGAAACTATCCATGGATGAGAAAATAGGAACAAGTAACAGGTCCTGAAAAATAGACCAAACCCTGCCAACATTAAATACAAAACAATCCGAGCAACACAGTCTGCCAACAGTAAGCATACTTTCCCTTGTTTTGGAGGCTTGCGGTTATTTGTTTGTCTTGAAGGAAGAGAACAGAACAAGCACATGCCCATGTCTTGAAATTTGGATTCCACTAAAAAACACAACCTCCTTAAATTTCACTTGCTGCACACATTAGAATCGTCGATTGATTGTAAAATAAATACATGATTGCGGCAAATTAAAAATATATATTTTCCCCTAATTCTCAATCAAATAGAAAAAAAAAACATTAAGAGATAATGGTGAAGTTCAAATTTTTATTTTTAAAATTTATTATTTTAAAAAAAATAAATTTTTAAAATATAAAAAATTATGCAAATTTATATTTATCTATTCATTTTTGATATAATATAAAATTATGCATTTTTCAGATAATTCAAATTGTAGCAATTCAGATGTCCAACTTGGGCCTATATGACATGATTGATCAATAGAAATACTCCAATACTCTATATTTGCTAGATATTTTATAGCTCACACTGGATAGATAATATATTCATGAAATACAATTTACTTTCAAGATATTTTGATGGTGAAACGGTAGACAAATATAAACCTTTTTATTGATCGTAAATATAAAAAAAAAAAAAATAGCCAACCTGCTAAAATCTCACGTGCTGCCCACATCGGAATCTTAGATTGATTCTAAAATATATAATTGTGGGTTATCATTCCATATCTCATATCCGAGTTTAAATAAAATAATTAAATAATACAGGGAATGGAAGATTTTGACAAAACTTGAAACTTTTGGATAAATTTATCAAATTAAAAATATATCTTCAAATTTTATTATTTCAAAAAAATATCTTTAAAATATTGAAAATTGTATAAATTTATTATATAAATAGTTCTCAATTTTTTGAGGGCAAACATGAACTTCTTTTTGTCGTACCTGCCTGGGGTTCTGATCCTGTTTTTCTACTGTTGTTAGCTCGTGGCTCGTTTATAGAGATCTCTCGTTTCTGCTTCTTTCGAAATCTTCGGCTACGAAGCCCATTTCATGGTCTCTTTCAAAAATTCTGGGCATTTTACCCTTTTTAATCATCTGGACAATACTCTTAGTAAAGTCACTAAGAATAGCGCACATATCCCTGAGGGTAACAGGAGTGTCTTCTGGCTACAACATAATGGCATCATCAAAATCTGGAAGGAGGTTGTCTCTGGTAGGCGATCTGAGAGATCTCTCTCTTCTTCCTGAGGATCTAGATCTGTCTTGGCTGTTGCGATCATAATTTTCGAAAGTCGTGCGCTCATTGTGTAATGACTATACTAGATAATCTTGAATTACTGTTACTAATTACATTCATTAATCTTAATAATCAAATGGGTTATCTATTACCGATACATATATGAGCATACACATAATTGAACTATATCATGCATAACATATTGAGTACTATACTTTATCATACTAAAGGATGTCATATACATAAACTTAATAATTACATGCCTTTACATATGAATTTATCTTTAACCATCCCAAAGACACAAAAAGAGTTTCATACTTCAAAATTTATCCTCCTAATCTGATGTTGGCTTTGGAGATTGTGGGCTTTGTCCCTGACCAAACGTTATACCCTGCGGACCTACATGGATAAATACCCGTGCTAAGCTATAAAGCTTAGTGGGGAACAACTAATATACATATATACATATGTATATTGATAACCACGCATAGTGATTATCCACAATCATGCAATTATAGTATACATGAATAGCATATTAACAGGGTGATATAAAGAAATCATGAACAATAAAAGAACTGTTAATTCAATGGATCATTTAATGTAATTCATCAACTGTGTACATACTTCATTTATTTTATTCATTTGCCTGCTCAATTTCCTGTGGGAGTGGATAACGGGTACTGTAGGTACCAAAAGGTATCAAATCTGTGAATACCCGAAGGTATTAAATCTGTAGACCCATTGGGTCAGAACTATAGTCTCATATAGAGACAAACTGTGGACTCATAAGAGTCAGACTATAGCAGCTGCAACTATAACCCTATAGGCATGCCTATCTATCCACAACCAAGTCTTTAAGTGCAGGCCTAATTCAATTACTTTTCATATCTTGTGACATTGTATCAACATATACAACTATATCATTAATAAATGCAAGAAAAATTTACTATCATTTATTGCTATTCTTTATTGTAAAAACAACCATTTATTTTCATTTTGCAAGGAAATAACGCATGCATAAACTCATTTAAGGTAATAGAACTTACTTTTTTGTTATTAGCAAATCTTGCAATTAAAGGTATTTCTTACTGTAAACTTGTAATTTAGGATGATTTATAAGTTTAGAAGGGTTTAGGCAAATTTTAAATCCCAATTGAAGTCATAAAATACAAATATTAAAAATAAAAAATAAAGGCATATTGTCGCGCTCGCGACACTAGTCGCGCTCGCAATGAATGTCGCGGCCGCGACGTTAATCGCGCTCGCAATGAATGTCGCGGCCGCGACGTTAATCGCGCTCGCGACAGAGAACAATGGCCTATATGAGCATTTTTTGATGTCGCGCTCGCGACACAAGGCTGCAGCTTGCTGTCGCGCTCACGACGAAAAGCGACGAGTCGAACGCCTCCAAGCTTATTGCTCAAAATCCAAATAAACTCATTTCAAAACTCAGATTTCATCTCACTTTCAACATCCCAAACGAATTTTTCTGAAAACAATATATTCTACAAAGTTTTAGGCCTATATTTCCAGTTTTCAAAGCATTAAAAATCTCCTCAATAAGACCTGTAAATCTTTAGATATTTAAGAAAAACCACAGACTGTTCATAAAGGCACATTCACAACCACAGTCAGAATTCAATTCCGATTTTCACTATCATGTAGTGAAAATCAGATTTCGGTCTCTTCTAACAAAATCAAGGTTTACAAGTCTAGTTTCTATACCAATTGGAATTTTATCATTTAGGCAACTATAGCTCAAGATATGAGCAAAAGCATACAGACTGTTCAAATAATCTTTAAGACATATTTCATATCTTCAACCAAATCATACCAATTATCAACTCTAATCCACTTCCAAGCTTATAATCATCCACAAAACACATGAGAGAGACACTCATGATCTTTCTCATGACAAATCATAAACTTTTACACACATAGAAAATCCTAAGTTTCCATACCTTGCTTGAACTTTCTCTTCTTCAACCTTGAAGAGTTTCCTTCCCTTTGGCTTTGCTTGCTTCTCCTTCTATAAACATAAGACATCTCTATGAAAATCAACAAGCTAATCTATGAATCATACATATCAAAGAATAAGAGTGTTACCTTAAGCTCAAAAAACCAAGTAAATCTTGCTATTTTCCTTACCCCAATTCAAAGAAATCTAGAGAGAGAGAGAGAGAGAAAGGAAGAGAGAGAGGATGAGAGAGAGGAGAGTTAGAGAAGATGAAAATGGAGAATGAATCCCCTTGGTGGCCGGCTCTCCCCATAAAAAAATATCTCTCTCTCCTTTCTTCTTATTGGTCCAAATGTCTCTCAAACCTCACTTTTACCATTTGGTCTTTGAACTTTCCCTTATTTCTATTATTACTCGAAAACTTTGCCTTTAGCTTTGAAATTAGGTCCTTTCACACACAATTACACTTAATTAAACATAAGCAATAATAATTAATTAATGATAATTCTTCTAGGGTATATTGAGAGTTATTATACATTGGATCTTAAACCTGCCATGTCTCTCAACGAAAGTACCAAATGATAAAACACAAAATGTCTTTATCTGAGAAAGATAGTTGGCAGCTGTCGTTCCCAAACCCCAATTAAGTCGGCCCAACAACACTTGGCAGGGCTCAAAACCTATTAATAAGGAAGACAGAACGTGAGCTGAAAGACAAGACAAGAAGGCGCAATGTCCGATCGAACTGATAGGACAACACGTCCTGTCAATCCACTGACACAAGCTAGCGTCTATACCTTCCACCTGCTCCCTGTCACATCGTCACTCACCAGCTTCAACTGTCAATTATCACGTTCCAAGTACTCATGTACCCTTCATTTATCTCCTATAAATAGCCAAAAGTATTATGGCTTCAGGTATTGAACATCTGAGATTTTCTCTCTCTAAAGCTACTAACTTAAGGTTCGGAGTGCTTACGTCTGGTCTGACCGGACACACCCTCTTGCAAGATCCAGTCACCCGATCGGAAATGACAGATACCAACTCTCTTTTTTAGATAAAGATATTTTCTGTTTTATTAGGTATGGTTTAAGTTTTTAAGTACCGATTAACTATTAGTCCATGATTAACCGGTTCATATATATATATATATATATATATATATATATATATATATATTAGCTTTATATCTTCAATTTTTTCGATTTCTCTTTAAAATTTATATAAAATAATATTTTAAAATATATTTTTATTTTTATACCTTAATTTTTTATATTTTCCTATAAAATTTATATAATACTTTATATTAAATTTATATTATATTATTTTCTTTAATTATATAACAATATTTATATATAGTATCCAATTAACTTTTATATGTATTTTTTTATCATATATTAGTGTTCATATTTTATTTAATAATATTTAATTATATTATTATCCAAAATTTTATTTGACTTAGAATCAAACATAGTAATTTTCAATAAATATCAAATTTATTTTATAATATTAGCTATTAATTTATAAAATATAAATTTTGGCAAGTAAATTATGTTTATTTCATAATTTTTATATTAAATTACTTTACACATTGAAAATTGAATTGACCTTTAGCTAATTTTTTAATATAATTTTATGTTATAAATTTTAATGGTTAACTGAAAAATATTAGTTAACCAAACCGAAAAACCGAAATTGAATGACTAGTTAATCGAATGCAGTGAAATGATTAATGGTTAATAATTTTAAAAAATCGATATTAATGGACTGATTACTTTTTTTTCTTATGAACTAGTCAATCGGTTCATGCTCATCCCTAAATGGTAGTGCTTTTTTTTTATCTTTAATTTCTAACTTCTATAATAATGTAATAGAAAAACTTATTATTTAATAATATCAATGCAAAATTCTCTATATTCATAATTATTTGAATATAATATTAGTTAAAATTTAAATAAAAATAGTTCTGAAGAAGAACTTCATAAAATAGAGTATGAAGAAAAACAAGCTTTACGGTAAAAACTTCTACTATTCATATCAGCTAAGATCACTTATAGACAATAAATGGTAACCGCCACAATAACAGAAATGACACATTAGCATAAATACAAAACATGTGATGCACACGTAACCAATATAATACAAACACATGGGAACCACATGTATGTAAGATATTCTACAGCCCCCCTCAAGGTGGAGCTTGGTGCCAATCACACAAGCTCAGCTTGGCCAAAAGAAGAGCAAAGAGAGGAGCAGACAATGGTTTTGTAAATAAATCAGCTGGCTGTTGAGTAGGACAAATATAGTAAGGTTGAACAAAATCCTGCTTATATTTATCCCGAACAAAATGAAAATCGATCTCCAAGTGCTTAGTGCGTTCATGGAACACGAGATTCGCAGTGATAAAACAGAGTATGAACTTCATCAAACAGAGTATGAAGAAAAACAAGCTTTATTGTAAAAACTACTACTATTCGTATCGGCTAAGATCACTTACATACAAGAAATGGTAACCACCACACTAACAGAAATGACACATCAGCATAAATACAAAACATGTGATCGATGCACATGTAAGCAAGTGATGCAAGCACAAGCGGACCACATGCACACGCACATGTGGACCACATGCACACGTGAACCACATGTATCTAAGATATTCTACAAGTTCTCAAGTGATAATTTATTTAATTGACTAAAATAAGATACAATAATGAGTTGTAGACTTGCGGTTCTAAAAATGAATGGCAGTGGCTTAATTAGTCGAAAAATATAAGTTCAAAAAGAAAAAAAATGTAAATTTTATAAAAAAAAAAAAAATCTCTTGCACTTGATTTTTTCTCACGATTGGTGAGCTTATTGAAAAAAAAAAATCTAGGAATTTCTTTATATAAAATACTAAATTTCTGAATATAGAAAAACAAGACAGACTTTGTTTCCATAAATATATTTTTAACTTTTTATTTTGCAAGAAATTATTTAGCCAAATATATGGTCTACATCTAATTAATTTTTAAATCTAATTTACTTTAAATATTTTAATAAATGTAAAATCTATTTTACCAAATCCAATAAGGTTTCAAAACTGATTAGTTTAAATAACATATACCCATAAATAAAAGGAATACATTTTTCAAAAAAAAAAAATATGAGTTTGAGCCAACATTTAAATATCCTGACTACAGGAAAAACTAACAATTAACATTTTATACGTTTTATATTTTTTAAATGCATATTTTTAAAAAATTAATAATATATTTTAATTTTTTTAGAATTTTTTTTTTAAATTATGTTGCACACTCTATATAAACCGTTGTTCCCATTGCTACTGTCATAATTGAAAAAAGAAACAAATAAAATTCTTATACAAAATCAAAAGAGATGATTGATTTGGCAAATGGAAAGCAAAACAAAGAGCTTTTTGAAGCTCAAGCTCATATATGGAATCACATCTTCAGCTTCATAAACTCCATGTCTTTAAAATGTGCAGTTGAATTAGGAATTGCAGATATCATTCACAGCCATGGCAAACCCATCACCATTTCTGAGCTCACCACTTCTCTATCCATTCAACCTTCAAAATCCCACTGCCTTTCTCGTCTCCTTCGAATTTTAACACATTCTGGTTTCTTTGGCAAAGTAAAAATCAACAAAGATGGCGAAGAACAAGAAGGGTATGTTCTCACCAATTCTTCTAAGTTGCTCCTTAAGGACAACCCTTTAAGTACGGCACCGTTTTTGATGGCCATGCTTGATCCTATTATGACAAAACCATGGGATTATACTAGCAGCTGGTTCCTTAATCAACATTCTACACCATTTGATACTGCTCATGGGATGACTTTGTGGGATTTGGCCGGCCATCATCCTGAGTTCAACAAATTGTTTAATGAAGGTATATATTTATTAAATCATTCCAAATTAGAGTCATAAATATATGGATCAAGTAATATACGAGCCAAACTTTTTATTAAAACATTTTTTTTTGTCTTTGTAAAATTTTTTATCATTAAAAATAAAAAAAATATGCTTAAACAAATAATGGCTTTATATTTTATATTATGTAAAAATAGTTATAAAATTATAAATAATACAGACAGCTTATAAGTATATCATATCATATAAATAATATATATAATGGATTGAATGAATCAGATTTACAGATGAAATAGCTCGAGCTATAAACGAGTTATTGACGGATCAGTTTGAATTTGAGTCATATTTCTTATGAACATATTAATTATAAATTGAATCAAAATTTGCTATCTTTATAATTAATTAATTGTTGTAACAGGCATGGCTAGTGATACTAACATGCTTGCAAGTGTGGTGGTGAACGAGTACAAGCAAGCATTTGATGGGTTGGAGTCATTGGTTGATGTTGGTGGTGGCAATGGAACTTTGGCCAAAGCCATAACTCAAGCTTTTCCCCATTTGGATTACACTGTGCTTGATCTTCCTCATGTAGTGGATGGCTGTCATAGTTCTTCCAATTTGAAATTTGTTGCTGGCAACATGTTTGAGGCTGTTCCCCCTGCTGATGCAATCCTACTCAAGGTATATCTCTTTTTTAAAATCTGATACCAAAAATTTTAAACAACGATGCATCAAATTAAAAAGCGGATTTTATTACTTATTTTATATCTTTGTGTGCATAAAAACAGTGGATTTTGCATGATTGGAGCGATGAAGAATGTGTGAAAATATTGAAGAGATGTAAAGAAGCAATTAAGCGAAGAAAAGGAGGAAAGTTGATAATCATAGAAATGGTGATTTCAGAGAAAGATAAGGAGAAAGATGCCATTGAAACGCAGCTCTTCTTTGACATGTTGATGATGATCCTACTTAATGGTAAAGAAAGAAACATCAAAGAATGGGCTAATATATTTTATGCTGCAGGCTTTACCCACTACAAGATTACCCCTATGAATAATTTAAGATCCATTATCGAAGTCTATCCTTAATCAAGGGTTAGTCAATTATTTTATGGTCAAAAAAGTATGGAGATTATAATATCGAGGTTACAAAAAAAAATCCTTAATCATAAAACTATTAAAATTTTTATTAATATTACAACAAATAATTTTGATCGAATAGTACAATTTTCGATGCCAGCTTCTACAATTTTACTGTTGACATGTCATTTATAATTGGTTGACTAGTGTTGAAAGTTGTATCTTCTGGTCAAAATTGCTTTTGTAATATTAGCAAAATTTTTGATAATTTTATGGTTATATTATTTTTATGACCATAAAAGTAATTAATCCTTAAGAGTCAATAATTTAATCTTCAATATTGTTTTTTCCTTTCCTTTCCTTTATTATTGTATTTATGAAAAAATTTACAATCCGATATATAATAAATTACCTAAAGTTGGCAGGTATAAATTATTAATTATTGTACTGTGTACCTTAGTGGTGGTTAATTTGTTTAAAATGAAATAAAATTATCTTGCTATGTTTTTTTTTAATGCACCCATACAAAGTTGGTGTCAATCATTTTTTGTCCTTTATGATGATTATGAATTTATTATTTCGATTGGCAGATGGAGAAGACGGAAAAGGGAATAAAAAACAGTCACATTAATATAATAAGAGGAACATTATATTCAAGATAATTATCAAGATATATATATATATATATTGCCCATGTAGCATTCCGACTTTCATATAGAATAAGAATCATTTATTTCTTTAGGGAGAAGAAGGGATTAAAGTCGAATATGTGATATTGCACTACATTCAAACTAATTTTACCGTTGAAATATCTCCAATAGTATAAAAATAAAAATTACTTTTAATGAATGATAATATATAATTGGTGATAATATAATATTTTAACCCAACGTTAAGGAGACTAAAACTAGAATTACTTTTATTCCATGATAATTTATTATTAGGATTGTTGTTTATCTTAGAGCTGATCTATTTTGCTATTTAAGTTATTTTTATGGCAAAAGTGCCAATGCAATAATTGAAATAAGTGTTAAAATGTCCTTATAATTAATAAAACGCCAAAATTCCCTTACAAATGTTTAATTGACGTAAAAATACTTGTATTTAACGCTTCTATCAGCACTTATATGCAGAAAAACTTTAGCTTAAAAAACAATTTAAGCAGACCGAAAAAAATTTAAAATAAACGTAAAAAGCAAATAGTACCTTCGCCTTTTATTATTGATTCGTTCTTATAATTAAGTAATAATATGATATGAATTCCAGTCTAAGAATTCATAAAATAATTTTGATTAAAGACGAACCTCAATAAGAGCTCTGGGGCCTAATATGGGGTAGATCTTATAGTAGGTGAAACCAGCATCATTGAATAATTTAGCCCATTCTTTCTCATTTCTTTCTTTACCAACAACTAATGCCATCACTTCCATATCGAAGAGCAATTGTGTTTCAGCAATCAAATGATTATCATCATCCATCGTTTGATAATTTCCCACAACCATGTCAATTATTATAATCTTCCCTTCTTTGTCCTTTCTCTTAATTGCTTCTTTGCAATTCTTCAGAATCTTTACACAATCTTCATCGGTCCAATCGTGCAATATGCACTATTTGAAAATAAAAAAAAAATTAAACAAATATATATAATATTTTATCATCATTCTTTAGCAATATGGACTGTTTGTAAATTAAAAAATATTAAACGAATATATATAATATTTTATAATATTATAATATTAAACGAATATGTATAATATTTTATCATCATTGTTTAGCTAGATTTAAAAATCAGTGATTCAAGAGATTTTTATTTTTAAATTAATAAAAAGAAGAAGAAATCGTTCTTAATTTTTTTTAATTAATTTTTATTCCTGATCTATTCAAAATATGATGATTATAATATAAATATAATTTGATTAATCAAACAACCGATAAATTAAACCGTTGCGTTCAATCAACATATATATACTTTCCAAATAAAAATCAAATGTACATACCTTTAGTAAGACTGCATCAACAGGAGGAATTGCTTCAAACATATCACCTGCAAGAAAATCCAAATTGTTTGAGCCATTTAATTTGGCAACAACATGAGGAAGATCCAAAACCGTGCACTTCATGTTTGGGAATGCTTGAGCAATAGCCTTAGCCATATTTCCAGTACCACCACCAACATCAACCAAAGAACCAATCCCATTAAACACCTCCTTACACTTCAGAATCACTACCCCTCCAATCAAACAACTATCACTAGCCATACATTCATTAACCATGCAATTAATTCTAGATTCATGGCTTGAACACTCCCACAGTGTCTCTCCAGTGGCAGTAAAAAATGGGACAGAATCGAGATTTTTGAACCAACTGCTAAGATAATGAAGTGGTTGCATTGCTTTTGGATCAGCAACAAAGGATACAAAAGGGGTGGCGTCTAAAGGACTTTTATTGATTAGAAGACGAGAAGTTAAGGTTAGGGCGTGTTAATAGATAAATATTTTTATTTTATTTCTTTGTAATTATCTTTTTCATACTCATCTTATAGGACTTGTATTCTTCTATGTATATCTGATAGTGATAGAGTTGGTATATAACTCTACCACTGCATTCATCTTTGTACATTAAAAAGGCTTTGCCTCCTAATACAAGGTACACGGAAAACCTTCAAGCTATCATCTGATTCATTACTCTTTACATGGTATCAGAGCCATTTTAAGTTACAAACTAATCATGGCCCTCATCCCTTCTTCTTCCTCCGATTCTGCTTCTTCTACTATTACCGCTTCTCACTCTTTTTCCATTAAATTAACCTCCAAAAACTATCTTTCCTGGAAAACACAATTCATGCCGTTACTCAACTATCAAAATCTTCATGAATTTATTAATGGCTCATCCCCTGCTCCCTCAACATTTATTCTTTCAGATACCGAACCCCCTGCATCTATACCAAATCCGGAATTTACATCTTGGTTTAAAAGAGATCAAATGCTTTTATCCTGGATTCTTTCCTCTCTTACTGAAGAAGTTTTTCCTCTTGTCATTGGCCTTGACTCCTCTTATGCTGTATGGACTGCTTTGGCTTCTGCTTTCGGCTCCATTTCTCAAAACAGACAACTGCAACTTCATATTGAATTGCAGGAACTCAAAAAGAATGATCTTTCAGTCTCTCAATTTCTTCATAAAGCAAAATCCTTGTGTGATGAACTAAGTGCAGCTGGTCGTCCTATTACTACTGCAGAATTCAATGCTATAATCTATCGCAATATTGGATATGAATTTCATCCTATCATTACAGCTCTTAATCTTCGTCCTGAACCAATTAGTTTTTATGAACTTCATGGCCATTTAATTGCACATGAAATTCTTCTCAAAAGCTCTCCTGAACCAGTAGCAAATCTCACCTTTAAACCTGCTTCTCCTCTTCTTCCTACTCCCTCATCTCCTACTTTTCGGCCTAGACCTACATATTCTCAATCCCAATCCCGGTTTACTGGTAACAACTCCAACTCTAGGGGTCGTTCTAATCCTTGTCAAATATGTGGTTACCGAAATCACATAGCTCTTACTTATCGCAAGCGGTATGTCCGTGACCAGCCCTCAAACCAATACACTAAAACCAACCAACCTTTTGCTAATCTTTCACATGTCCCAGCATCGTGTCCTCCCTCTCCCACTGCCAACTCTTCCACTACTTCCAATCCCATTCCTTGGTACCCAGATACTGCTGCAAATTTTCACATTACACCTCATGCTCAACATTTAAACATTGTCAATGAATATACGGGTCCTGAGCAATTATTTGTTGGTAATGGACAGGGACTGAATATCACTCATACTGGTAAAAGCTCTCTCTCTCACTCTAGTGGCAATTTCTCCTTAAATAATGTTTTATGTGTTCCTCAAATCACCAAAAATCTCTTATCTGTTCAAAAATTTACATCTGACAATTCTTGTTTTTTTGAATTTTGGCCTAACTATTTTTTGATCAAGGACCAACAATCCAGGAAGATCTTGATGCAAGGTCCAAGTGAAGATGGACTCTACACCTTGCGTTCAGCCCCTCCAAGTGCTTTCACTGCTTCTACCGTGCCCAGTCTTGATGAATGGCATCAACGGCTTGGTCATCCAAATTCATCCAAGCTTGCTTCCTTAGTCAGAGATGGTTATGTTTCAGTGTCAACTTCATATCTTAGTCCTTGTTCTAGTTGTCGTTTGGGTAAATTATGTCGAGTTCCCTTAGCTTCTAAAGAGCACACAAGCTCTAGTCCTTTTGAGATTGTGTATTCTGATGTTTGGGGCCCTGCCCCCATTCAGTCCAGTTTAGGTCATAAGTATTTTGTTATTTTTATTGATGATTTTACTCGTTTTACATGGATTTATTTTTTGAAAAATAAAAGTGATGTCTACTCTACATTTTTATCTTTCGAATCTCTCATTGATCGTCAATTTAATACCAAAATCCGTGCCTTTCATTCGGATTGGGGTGGTGAGTATCAAAAACTTCACTCTCATTTTCAAAAAACTGGTATTCATCACCGCATTGCATGTCCATACACACATGAACAAAACGGCACAGCTGAACGTAAAATTCGGCATCTTGTTGACACTGCTCTTACTTTACTTGCTCATGCCAATATGCCTCTTAAATATTGGAATTATGCACTTGAACAAAGTGCCATGGTGATCAATGTCCTACCATCTGATGTTCTTAAAAAGCAATCTCCCTTTCAAAAATTATTTCTCAAAGATCCCTATTACTTAGCGTTTCACCCTTTTGGTTGTGCTGTTTTCCCTTTGCTTCGTCCATATAATCGTCATAAATTTTCTTTTCGCTCAACTCAATGTGTTTATCTTGGTCAGAGTCCCTTACATGCTGCTTATCGATGTCTAGATCCTATTGGGGGTCGGGTCTACTTAGCCAAACATGTCAAATTTCATTCCACTATGTTTCCTTTCAGTCACATAACTCCATCAACGCCAGCAGTAACACAGCACACACCATGGCTGAATGTAAGGTGGACTGCCCTTCCTTCATCGGATCAACTTGCATCAGGTACTTCTTCCTCTCCTTCTACCACTTTACATCCTTTTTCTATGTCTCCTATGTCTGGTTCTCATAGTCTGCCTGTCCCCACTTCACCTCCTTCCTCTCGGTCTCATTCCTCTCCCAAATCACCCACTATATCCCGTCCCTCTCCTCCTGAACTCAAGTTGGTGGTTGATCTCACTAAGTATCCAAGACAGTCACCTCCTTCCCCTTCCCGTTCCCATCATATGACCCTAAGACCTTCCACCATGACCCACCGCCAAGCACATACTGTCACCACCTCTCTACCCAAAGAACCAAACACCTTTGCCCAAGCAAACAAGTGTCCCAAATGGAGAGCTGCAATGCAACTTGAACTTGATGCATTAATCCAAAACAAGACTTGGACCTTGGTTCCTAGACCACAAAACACCAATATTATTGGCAATAAATGGATCTTCAGAATTAAGCAAAAATCTGATGGGTCAATTGAGCGATACAAGGCTCGTTTGGTAGCGAAGGGATACTCTCAACAATCTGGTATTGACTACTTGGAAACTTTCTCTCCTGTCGTTAAATTTACCACTGTCCGGACCATCCTCTCTATTGCTACTGTGCATAATTGGCAAACTCGCCAATTGGATATATCAAATGCATTCTTACATGGTTACTTGGATACTGATTTATATATGGAGCAACCCGTTGGTTTTCTTGATTCTTCTCAACCTAACCATGTTTGTAAGCTCAGGCGTTCTCTATATGGGTTGAAGCAGGCTCCACGGGCCTGGTTCCAGCGATTGTCTGCCTACCTACTCAGCCTTGGTTTTTGTTCATCTCAAGCTGACCATTCCCTATTCATTCTCACACAAGGTACTGATAAACTTTTTATTTTGATTTATGTGGATGACATCCTTGTTACATGCTCCAGCTCCACTCTCCTTTCCTGGTTTCTGGACTGTATTAGCAAGGTTTTTCCAGTTCGGGACTTAGGAGCTGTCCATTATTTTCTGGGTATTGACATCTCTAAGATCAATGATGGCATTCTTTTATCTCAAAATAAATACATTGATGAAGTCCTTCAGGCCACCTTTATGGACAATTCGAAGGGTTGCTCTACTCCAATGGCTGTCTCCCCAAATCTAAGTAAATTAATGGGCACGCCACTCTCATCAGCTGAGGAATACAGGAAGATTGTTGGTGCTCTTCAATATATCACCCTCACCCGACCTGACATCTCCTTCAGTGTTAACAAGCTTGCTCAATTCATGCATTGTGCAACTAATGTTCATTGGCAAGCCTGCAAAAGACTCCTTCGCTATTTGAATGCCACCCGCTCTCTTGGTCTGTTCATTTCCAAGAACTCTGATTTTTCTCTTCACTGTTATTCTGACAGCGATTGGGCAGGGTGTCCGGATGACAGACGCTCCACTGATGGTTATCTAGTTTTCTTGGGCAAGAACTTAGTTTCCTGGTCATCAAAAAAACAACCTACGGTTGCAAGATCTTCCACTGAATCTGAGTACAAATCCCTTGCTAATACTACTGCTGAAGTCATGTGGCTAGTCTCCTTATTACGTGATCTTGGGTGTCACTCTTCCACTCCTGCTACTCTTTGGTGTGATAACGTTAGTGCCATTTATTTATGCTCAAATCCAGTATTCCATGCGCGCACCAAACATGTGGAGATTGATTATCATTTTGTTAGAGATCAAATTCGACTAGGCTTGGTTCACATTCAATTTATTAACAGTTCAGATCAGATTGCTGATATAATGACTAAACCACTAGCCCACGCCTCGTTTCAGACTCACTGTGACAAGCTTCGCCTTTGCAGTCCGTCGGCTCAGCTTGCGGGGGGGTGTTAATAGATAAATATTTTTATTTTATTTCTTTGTAATTATCTTTTTCATACTCATCTTATAGGACTTGTATTCTTCTATGTATATCTGATAGTGATAGAGTTGGTATATAACTCTACCACTGCATTCATCTTTGTACATTAAAAAGGCTTTGCCTCCTAATACAAGGTACACGGAAAACCTTCAAGCTATCATCTGATTCATTACTCTTTACAGGGCGTACTTGTCAAACTTACTAATTACGTTTGTCAAGTCACTGTTGGTTTGATCCATACGATATTCATGGACTGACTGGTTTAGGCAAGAAGTTTCTGTTTCATATTTCTGTAGAAAAAAGAAATCTAAGTAGACAAGAACACGCATCAGACGATAAAGATGGTGAGTTTTAGAGGGATGAATTTGCAGAGAAGCAGCAAGATCAGAGAGTGATGGGTTGGCCATGGCTGTTGATAATATCCGGTATGCCTAGTTCAATTGCACATTTTAAAGCCATGGTTTTTATGAAGGAAAGTGAAAGATTCCATATATGAGTTTGAGCTCTAATTAGCTCATATATGTTTTCTTTATTAACCAACTCCATTGATTTTTTTTTCAGTAATTGAAGATGGCTTGGCATAGCCTAAATTGCAAACCTCTATATATAACACAAGGAACTTAGCATAAGGTTATTATTTATCATGTCTAAAATATGTTGTTGTTTGGATAATAATGATTTCGGACGCCTGTATATGTGAATAGGTGAATAAAAAAATGAAAAAATTATTCTGACGGTACATACACTGCATAATAGCGCATAATGGTGTATGCACAATTATAAAATTAATAATTTTCTTTCACACACATATATATAAACATATCATTTATTGAGCAAGCTATAGTGGGAGGAAAATGATTGCTTTATTTAGATTGAATATACATGTGTGCGTTATTGTTTGTTGGTTTAATTTAATCATTTATGTCAATTCAAATAAAATGCGATTACCAATTAAAGACATTATGTTTATTCAATGTTAAAAATGTGGTCAATAAATTAAAAAGCTTATCAGGAGCAAATCTCACACTAAAGCGACCAATATCATATTTGTTTATTATCACCTACAAAAACAATTAATTTGAGCGACCAAGAATGTGGGAGAAAACTTGAAAGATGTAAAGAAGCGATTGAAAGGAATTAAGGAAATGAGGAAAGATAATAATCATATACAGACATGGTGATATATTATAATTAATGGAGCACCACAAGCAAAAAGAAGATGATCACTCCATCAAACCGCAACCGATGATGATGATGATGACATTACTCAATCGAAAGAACTCGGCAATAATGGGCTCACTGAAGTTATCTTTAGTCTTTAGATAATGATTCATTTATTAATGGTTACATATGTAAAATATCATGATTAATTTTATCTATGTTTATTGAACTTATGATTTATTATTCGAACTCACATTTTTGCATAAAAGTTATGTTCATCGATTTTTGGCGAGAGCCTTTACCGGATTGGTGACATGATATGCCACGTCATATGTCTGGACACACGTGGTATATCTCATATTTGGATTAATTAATTTCATCCACGTTCACTGAACTTACGACTTATCACCAAAAAATAACTGATTTATTTTTTGTTACTTAAATATCACTGAACTTATCACCTTTTTGCAGAAAAGTCATTTTGACCGAATACACATAAAAATGAATTTATTGTCACATCATCAACTATGACCTATTAACTATACGGATGTCATCATCTATGTACATAAATAGATTGCTGGCGTGTCAAATATGATACATTAGCTAATGACGTGGCCTCTTCTAATAATTTGACTGCTGACATGTCAAATATAATATATTAGCTGATAACGTGATAATAAATCTATCTTTATCTGTATCCGGTAAAGTTGATTTTTCTACAAAAATGTGATAAGTTCAGTAGTGACATTTAAGTCACGAAAAATATATCGGTTATTTTTGGATGATAAATCGTAAATTCAGTAATCGTGAGTAAAATTAATTCAAACATGGGACGTGCTACGTGTATCCAAACATATGATATGATGTGTCATGTCATCAATCCAGCAATGATCATCATCAAAAATCGGTCAAGATGATTTTTTTGTCAAAAGGTTATAAGTTCAATGATATTTAAGTCACGAAAAATAAGTCAATTTACATTTGAGTGATAAATCGTAAATTCAGTGACCGTGAATAAAATTGATCCCAAATATCACTAAAATCTATTGAAATTTTATCCAAACACAATGCTTTACCATGATTCTTTTAAAATGGATAACGTAACTAATCACATGAGCGATAATTCACTCTCATATGAACATGTCAGCTTGATTGGTTAATTGTAATATAAATTACTAAATTTATATCCTAATTACATATGTAATTATTCTATAACAAAAAAAAAATCTAGATTATTTATGTAATTTTTGTATAGAAGTCATTTTAACCGAGAAACTTCAACTCTACCGAAAATTTGATAGAAGATACCCTCTAAATTTTATATCTTTTAATTAAAAAGTAACACATTAGCGGTTAACCTATGTAATGGCTAACGTGGTGAGGTATTGCATTCATTTTTATTCTTCAAGTTTCTTTTCCATTATAAAATAGTACTTATATTATCTATCTAAAAAGAATTTACATGAATATATATTGATATGAACCATCAAGTGTCACCTTCTAAAAGATTTATATCTTAAATGGAATTTCATGTTCGATTAATTTCGGGTAAAATTTAAAGTTTTTCGGCCAAAAAAATTCAATGCTAAAATTACATATAAAATTCAGATATTTTTTTATTATAAAAAAATATATCAATTTCGGTATTTTATCGTTGGATCACTTCATGATTATTACCGCATAATTCCAATGAATTTGGATAAACTCTCTATCCACCTGAAAGTTATTTTTAACATTTATTCTTCTTGTTTTTATAATTTCGTTGATCTATTTTTCGTGCTATTTTGTTGCAACAAACCGAGGTCCCATTAACAATTTTTTAGTAATTTTAAATTTGCAAAATAAATTACTATCCGAAATAAATTGTCCCTTTTCCGTGTTACATTAGCATTAATTTATACTCATGTATAGTGGTGGTCTGGTAGTGATACGGGCTAGGTTAGAAATGAGAAATTTCAGGATCGATTCCAGACATCTCCCATGGGGAGAGACAACGAATCTTAACCTGCAACGACGTCCCGAATCCAAATTTAGTTGACACGGTGGAATTCACAAACCGGATAGTTGATAAAGAAAAAAAAACATTAATTTATAAGTCAGCTTACTATAAATTAATTTTATTAATGTCAAAACCGAAGCTAGCACCTGGCCAACTTAACAACTCTGTCTCATTGTCATTGTTAATTAATTTCATTCTTCCTTTAGATGCAGCCAATTTAATATTGTAGTGGCAATAAAATAATTTATATAAATAAAATAACATAATTATTATTTTTATATCAGTAAAATTATAACAATCGGATTTTGAAAACTCTAATTATCAGAATCGCATTGCAAATTACAAATTGAATTGTAACTTTTACAAAAATTCTATTAAACTGCGAATTGAGAGAGAGAAAATTAGATAGAGAGAGAGTTTGTTCTCTGTATCAAATCTAATATTCTCTAAAATAAACCACACACCAATCTTATACAAGTATGTACAAAAATCTCTTAAAACTTCATATTTTATTTTATTCATTACAAGATAGATATAAAATCGAATTACAAATCACATTAATTAATAACCACCCAACTTTTATTATAAAATAAGCTCATCTTGCACACACGTAATTTATTTACTTTTATTACATGATAATTTATTATTTTTCGACTAATATAAAAGTGATAATATGAATCGCATCAAAGTAAGTATTCATAAATAGTTTTAATTAAAGACGAACCTCAATAAGAGCTCTGGGGCCTAATATGGGGTGGATCTTATAGTAGGTGAAACCAGCATCAATTAATAGTTTAGCCCATTCTTTTTCATTTCTTTCGCTACCAACAAGCATTGACATTAATTCCATATCAAAGAGCAATTGTGCTTCAGTTATCCAATCATTATCATCATCCACTGTTTCATAATTTCCCACAACCATGTCAATTATTATAATCTTCCCTTCTTTGTCTTTTCTCTTAATTGCCTCTTTGCAATTCTTCAAAATCTTTACACAATCTTCATCGGACCAGTCGTGTAATATCCACTGTTTGTAAATTAAAATTTCAAATATAATATTCTATCATCATTCATTAATTAGATAGATTTGTAGATAAACATATAAAACATGTTATGGAAATATGCAAAAGGTGAAGTATACATATTTGTAGGGGCTAAATCATTACATAATTTTGATTTTCGATTATAATTGAATCGAATCGAAATAATTAAAAATCGAAATTGATTCCATTATTTGAATATTCAAAACAAACTAAATGCATTTTGTTCAGTTTTTTGTTTTTTGTTAAAATTGAATTGCACAATCATTATTATGTTCGAAATTTTAATTTTTTAACTCGGTTCATATTTTTATCTACTTTTTAAAATCAGATGCATACTTGTTAAAGAAAAATCAATTATTGTACATGGTTAAAATCAAGAAGATATACCTTTAGTAAAACTGCATCAACAGGAGGAATTTCTTGAAGCATGTCACCTGCAAGAAAATTCAAATTGTTTGTGCCTTTCAAGTTGGCAACAACATGTGGAAGATCCAAAACGGTGCACTTCATGTTTGGGAAGGTTTGGGCAATGGCCTTAGCCATATTTCCAGTACCACCACCAACATCAACCAAAGAATCAATCCCATTAAACACCTCTTTACACTTCAAAACCACAATTTCTCCAATCAAACAACTATCACTAGCCATACACTCATTCAACAAGCAACTAACCCTACATTCATGGCTTGAATACTCCCACAATGCCTCTCCAGTGGCAGTGACAAATGGGGCAGAATCACCATTTTTGAACCAGCTGCTAAGATAATGAAATGGTTGCATTAATTTTGGATCAACAACGAAAGATACAAAAGGTGTGGAATTTAAAGGACTTTTCTTGATTAGAAGACGAGAAGCTAGGGTTAGGGCATACTTCTCGGACTTACTAATTAGCAATTCAGTACACACTGGATTTAGGCAACAAGTTTCTGTTTCGTATTTTTGCAGAGAAAAGAAACCTAAATGGACAAGAACACGCATTAAACGATAAAGATGGTGAGTTTTGGAGGGATGAACTTGCAAAGAAGTAGCAAGATCATAGAGTGTGATGGGCTGGCCATGACTGTTGATGATATCCGGTATGCCTAGCTCAACTGCACATTTTAGAGCCATGGATTTTATGAAAGAAAGTGAATGATTCCATATATGAGTTTGAGCTCTAACTAGCTCATCTATGTTTTCTTTATTGACTAACTCCATTGATTTTTAAGTAATCTCAGCAATGTATCAGAAGATGATGGCTTGCCCTAAACTAAATTTCAAACCTCTATATATAACCCGTGGAATTTAGCACAAGATTATAAAGTTTACTCGATTTTATTATTTTTCATGATAAAAATATGCTGCTTTTGGGGATCAATGATCATTCTGTGTGTGCAACTGTGCATCATTTGTACAGATAAATGGAAATAAAAAATAATAATAAAATTTTAATATTACAGTTTATATACAGTAGTAGTATTGATGCATGGCACACATCTATACATGTGCAGGTTTGTATTTTATTTATCTTCTCAAATAACATTTGTTTAGTAGCCTGGTGGGAGGAAAATGACAATATGTCTCCCATTATCGTTTGGTGGTTTAATTAATTAATAATTTTTGTCAATCAAATAAATACGATAACATAGGCAAATCCAAAGTGGGGCAATAAAGGCACATTAAATTTAATGTAAATGGATTTCACTCTTTTATTGACTTTTCCACTCAAACATAAAATTTTGTCCCACTTTTCTCCTAAAGTATAAAATATGCAAATTTGTGTCTTTAATGTTATAATTATTATCCAATCATTACACTAAAATTTCAATAAGATTATGTATAATTTTTGCTATTCCCTAAAGGAGAAAACGTTAATTGCCTCTGCAGGGAAAGGATTGACTTATCTATAGATATTCAGTTTTCTAAACTTTATGCTTCAATCGTGATAACAATTCTCACTTCACATATTAATTTTTGGATTCCATTAGGTCTAAAATGTAAATATTTTTTTAATAATCAGCTCATAAATGCAAGTTTCTTTCTTGGCTGTCCAATCTTGTTTTATTTTGTATAAAGCAATCATTAACTTTGTTGGAAAACAAAATTCATTTCTTTTTGTATGATTTCAAACGTGTAATGCACCAAAAAGAAATCATAAAGCTAAGTTAACTAAGATGCTACTGAAAAGTTTTGAGAAGAAAATTCTGTTTTCATTGATCATCTGTTTGGGCTCTATATACATGAAAAAGATAAGTGATACAGAACCGTCTAACCTATCAAAACAAATTGACAGCTAAGAATAAGAGAAATATACAAGTAAATATAACTAGCTAAAGATAACTAATAACCAATTTAGTTACATAAGGTTATACATCAGCCAATATAAACATCGGTCAATAACCAAAACATCATGCACAGCCACACAAGCTTTGTCCCTTTGAAATGCACAGCCGTGCAATAACCAAAACATCACGCACGGCCACACAAACTTTGTCCCTTTGAGATGCACAGTCATGCATGCCATGCACGGCCAAGCAGGCTTTGTCTCTTTGAGATGCACAGCCAATATAAACATCATCTAATACCCTCCCTCAAGTTGGAGCGTGAGGATTACAAACGCCCAATTTGCAAAGAAGAAATGCAAATCGATCTCTACCCAGTGTGTTGTTTCTTGGTCTTCCAGGAAATTGGTGATCCTCCGAAAAATATAAAATACCCTGTGAGCGATCGCCGAATTAATGGACAACCTCCCCAATCTGACTCACAGTAAGCTGTTAACTCAAGATTACAATCATTTTGAAAAAGAATTCCTTGCTTATGACTTCCTTTCAAGTATCTAACAACACACACAAGTGCTTTCCAATGTTCTTTCCTTGATTGTTGCATAAACTGTGCTAAAACATGAACATTATAGGATAACTCAAGTCTAGTTAGACGTAAATAAATTAAGTGTCCCACCAAATGCCGAAATTTTTCAGGATCCTCCATCAATTCACCTTTGGCTAGCGCGAGATGATGATTCTATTCCATGGGAAAATTCGACGGCTTAGCACCCAGCAAACCAGCTTCATTAATTAGTTCCAATGCATATTTTCGTTGGCATAGAAAGATTCCTTCGTCATTTCTTGCTACTTCAACACCCAAGAAATATTTCAAAACACCCAAATCCTTCATATGAAAGCATTGACTCAAGTATGATTTAAATTTGTCAATTAATTGTGTTGAATCTCCAGCAATGATAAGATCATCAACGTAAACTAGCATAGCTAAATGCATCTCCATATGTGTCAAAGTAGATCTCACCGCTGGCTCAATTGTATTCAATATCCATGACATAAGCATGGAATTTACAGTCCACCAATCTTCTAATTCATTTGAATCCTCTTTTGGTTCCTTCATGGTTCCATCGAATAAAACCAAATTTCTGCTTGGTTAGCAATGCAGTTCAAATTGCTCGAGCCCACTCATCATAGTTGTCTTCTCTCAATTGCACCTGGGTGATTATATTTCCAGGATTATCACTTACAGACAAGGTGTATGGTGACCTTGTCACTGGTTTTTTTCCCTCATCTCCCTTTGTTTTTAGCTAACAGAGTTAACTAGGCTCTGATACCATGAAAAGTTTTGAGAAGAAAATTATGTTTTCATTGATCACCCATTTGGGCTCTATATACATGAAAAAGATAAGTGATACAGAACCGTCTAACCTATCAAAACAAATTGACAGCTAAGAATAAGATAAATATATAAGTAAAGATAACTAATAACCAATTTAGTTACATAAGGATATACATCAGCCAATAACCAAAACATCATGCACGGCCACGCAAGCTTTGTCCCTTTGAGATGCACAGCCGTGCATGCCAAGCAGGCTTTGTCCCTTTGAGATGCACCGGCGACAAATTATTTTATTTAAATTACTGGTAAAATATATTGCATGCTTCTTATAATAATATCAATAATTACATGACATACATTGCCAGAAATTTCTTCTTCTTTAATTAAAAATTTTGAAGTAAAGGAAAAATGCTTCAAAATTTTGAATTTAAGTATATATGAAATATATGAAAGATTTCGAGAAGAAGCTGTTTTTTCTTTTTTATGAATCCGGCCAGTCCAAATCTTTAATCAATAGAGCGAATGAGCTTGAGATATTGAATTATATCCAAGAAAAAAAACCAATATTTAAAGCATATATATGATTCTAAGTGTAAACAGGTAAAGCCTAGTACCCTATTCCTAACTTAATATTAAGATTATATAAATTGTAGTGTATAGGAACAAGAACAAAGCATAGATCAATGGAGTTTATTAATGGAATTGGAAACGACAAAAATGAAGAGCTACTTCAAGCTCAAGCTCACATATGGAATCAAACATTCAACTTCATGAAATCAATGTCCTTAAAATGTGCTATTGAGCTATGCATACCAGATATCATCCACAACCATGGCCAACCCATGATCTGTTGGCTGCCGCCCAATCTGAACATCACCAAATCGTCCGTCTCATGACCATTCTCATTCACTCCGGCTTCATTTCTCAGCAAAAAATAGGGAAAACCGGGAAGAAAATGGCTACATATTAACCTCCAATTCTCTTCTCCTCCTTAAAGAACATCCATTAAGCGCTAGCTCATACGTACTTGCAGCTCTTGATCCGATACTTGCACAACCATGGCAATTCTTGAGCAATTGGTTCATAAATGATGATCCGTCGCCATTGAGTATTGATCATGGACATTATGGGATCTTGCTAGAAGTGATGAGAGGTTTAATGGTTTGTTTAAAGAAGCCATGGCTAGTGATAGATATTTAGTTGGTGAAGTTCTGATAAGCAATTGTGAAGACATAGGAGGCAGCATAGGAACTATGGCTAAGGCTATTGTTGATGCTTTTTCCAAACTTGAAATGTACTGTTCTTGATCTTCCTCATGTGGTTGATGGGTTGCAAGATTCTAAGAACTTGAATTTTCTTGGTGGGGACATGTTTGAATTTATTTGAATTATTTCTCTAAGGTATACTTACTTTCCATTTCGGCACCAAACTCACCGATGGATTTTTTTTTTTGTTTCAACCGAATGAATCCGTCGATGAATTTACCGACGGATTTATCTGTCATTAGGACGTTCTATGCTCATTTTATCGGATTAAAATCCTTAGTATGCTATTTTATTGATGGATTTGGATTTTATCGATGAATTTTTCTGGCAGTAAAAGTTAATCAAAATAAATGACCTTTTCCAACAAGAATGAAATGAATTCAATGTAATAGTTGCACATAAAGTTATTGTTTGCAATTATTTTCAACACACATCGCCTAATTACAAAAACGAAATTCTCATTATAAAAATTTGAACAATTTTTATTTTAAAAACTAATTTTTGAAATAAGTTTAATTAAACTCAAATTTTTTTATATATATAGTATCGGAGTCACTAGTTTTTAATATTGGGTCATTCATGGATATTCAATTCTATAATTTTCACGCTTCAAATTTTTTATATGTATTTCACGTTAAATGTAAAAGATATATTGAATATTTCATATTGATCAGCTAGTTAAAAAAAGAAATATCTTTTATGAAAAATTGAACAATTCTCAAAGTTGAATTTTACCTAAAATTAGGTTCAAATCCATTTTTTTTTTCATATTTCTATATTTTTAAGTACTCTGGCAGATGTAAATGGTGGAGAAGGCTGGCAATTGTTGAAAACAATTTTTTGCTTTAGTTTTTTCATATAAATTTTTTATTTATTCTTTTAATTTTTACAATTTGGCTCCTCTAATATTGATTTTAATAAAATTTATCTTTTTAAATATCGATTTTCACTATATTTGTCTTCTTTAATCTAAAATTCTAAAAATCCATTCCTGTTTATATATATAATAATAATATATAATAGTTTCAAGAGGAATTATATAATCAAATAATACAGTATATTTTATCTAAAATTTATAATGCTTAATTATAATTATAAATTTTATTAGAATGAATGAAATTGACATTTTTAATTATATAATTAATGCCGAATTTCTCTAATTGTTGCTTTCACGTGCAACAGATGCTACAGCACATGCTGAGTGATGAAGATTGCCTGAAACTACTGAAGACGTGCAAAGAGGCAATACTGATGAAGAAGAAGGATGATGGGTTAAGGAGGAAGTTGATAATCATAGACAGGGTTATGGATAGCCAAGATTTGGTTAAGAATTCGGCTTAAACCAAACAACTCTATGATCTAGAAATGACGGTCCTTGTCTCTGGTCAAGAGAGCACCCAACAACAGGATGCTAACCTATTTTTTGATGATGGGTTCACAAGCTAAGAGATTACTCCTGCTCTTGGCCTGATATCTGTTATTCAGGTCTTTCCCTGATGGATTATCTTTTCTTAAAAAAATAAAAAGTGAAAACTCGAATTTAAAATCTATATTGAGATTAGCATGTACTGTTTAAATATTTTTTCGAAAATTGTTGTCATTGGTTGATGTTGGTGATGGCAATGGGGACTTTGGCTAAAGCATAGCTCAAGCTTTTCCCCCCTTGGATTGCACCGTGCTTGATCTTCCTCATGTGGTAGATGACTTGCATAGATCTCACAATTTGAAATTTGTTGCTGGTGACATTTTTCGGGTTGTTCCTCTGCTGATGCAATGCTACTGAAGGTATATGCTAATAATAAGCCTAATTTTATTTTTCCAGATTTTTGTTAGGAAGTCTTGTATTGTTTTCAAGATAATAATGGTTTGTGGATTGTAGATACAGCATATTTGGATGATTGGAGCGATGGAAAATGTCTGAAATAGTTGAAAGGTGCAAAGAGACAATCAATGGGAGGAAAAGATAAAAGGTGATTATTATAGAACTGATCTTCTCTGTAATGATGCAAATGGAGCACAGCTCTCTCTGATGTGTCGGTGATGGCATTGGTTGCTGGCAAAGAAAGAAGCCACAAACACTGGGCTCATCTCTTTGACACTGCTGGTTTCAATTCAATAATAAATTGTTGATAACAATATCGAAAAATTAGTGAATAAATCAAAGGAGATCATCTTATCCAAGAACTATTCTTTAGAAGAACACGGAAGAAAGGGTAAAATTACAGCAGAGCAGCGAACAAACTAGACCGCTTGCTTTCAAAAGTCGTAAATCCAATTAGACAGAAATATATATATATATATATATGTATGTATAACATAAATCACGAAAGTGAGTTCGACAATCTATGAAAATAAACAGCAACAAAGATTGAACTACTCACAGATGATGCAACTTGATTCCCAGATTCTTTCTCTTGACACCGTGTCAATATAAGTTCTCTATAGTTGAGGTCAATAACACAAAAAGTGTCAATAGGGGTTAAAATGCCACTGATGTGCTAAAGAGAAACATTGATCCAATTCTAGAGGGGCAAGAGAAATCACTCGGGCCTTCAACAAACGCCTCTGTGAAGCTTTCAAGGACTTTCTCCTATCCTTGTCCTTGGAAACATCTTCTAGGTTGTGAGAAGCTATATCTGCATAGCCATAATACTAAAGGTGAGATACTATAGTAGATATTTATGATTAAGAATTTAAGATAAAACTCAGCGCATGCTCGATAGGATGAAACTGAACAGAGTTAGGTAAGTTTAATGGCCTTTATCTGATACAAGTCCTTAGGCATGCTTTCATGGTTAAGCCACAACTACACAACTCTTTAGAAAATCTGTCACAAATCCTTTCTGTTTCTCTTCCTCCTCTCCAAATATGAGGGCCCAATAGTTCAAATGATGTATCCACAGTTCAAATTGGAGTTCGACATCACCAAGTCAACTAAAAATGTAGCTTGCCTAATTGCAGCTCCGTATGCCTCAACTTTCATCCCAACAATACAAGAACCTCCCCGGTATAATACATCAAATCACAACTAAAGATGACAACTCATTTCACCGTTCACTCATAATAATAAGCCTTCTACCACAAGATGCAGCAGGTTCTATTTCAAGCACTAGTTAAATCATTGTAAAGGCCATAATAATAAGTTGACAGAACTAGCTATTTGAATCACATCAAGCCCAATAATTGTACTAAAAGATATACAGACTTCACCAATACCCGTTTTTATGCTGAACTTACATTTTTTTATCTGAGAAACATGAAAACAACTTAAAAACCCTAAAAAACATTAGTAATTGATTCTGTGTGCAAGAAGCGAACAACAGCAAATCTAGAACATCGTCACCTCAAAACATATTCCTTGAGAGTCCAATGCAGAACAACCATGCTGCGGATTTCACATCCGTCACTCTAAAAATAAAAAACCAAAGCTCAGGTCTTGTATATCAGACATTCTTATGGCACCTTATATAACAATTAATGACCTAAAACCGATTTAGCACTCGGTACCTCGTTAGGACATTTATTATGCTGTCTGCTATCTAAGTAGGACCTCACAAGCCTAAAGATGGTAGCCTAAGTTCTTCTTACAAAACTTATACCGTTTGCAACCTCCACATCACTACAATGATCACAACTGAGCTTCAAAGTTTTCGCAAGCATGTAAAAGATAGATTAAAAAAATTAAAAAATAATGAGCCGAGCCTAGATACTATATGATTTTGCAATGCTTGATGATTCTACTTTTAAAATCTTCCTAAAAATTGTTTCAGATTGAGATGTAAACAGAATATATGGGGGTTAGATTGCTTGGACTAAGCTATTAAAGTAATAGGCTACATCAGAAAAGGAAATGCTTTCTTTACTTCACAGTTAACTTAAACTATGATTCACAATCTTTCAAATCTTTATTTTTAAAGTTCTATATATCGGCCATTGAGCCCACATGATTACGATAGATTGAATTGCCTGCAAATAAATCATGTATATGCAATGGCACATCTAATGGAACAGGATCTACACTGTATGATTCGAGTAAATAAGGTATAAACAAAAAATCAGATCGAATCTTAGACAAAAGTTGAAAAAGGTCAGATTTTTTTAAGAACCGTATCATCCACTTGAATTGGATCGGTTCCCGCTGGATCTAGGTCGACTCACCAAACCCAGATCAATCTCGCCACCTCTCCCCTACGGTCATAACCACCCGATTTAGGTCGTCCCTCCTCCCCATACGGCGGTTGCCTATGATTCAGCTCCTTCCCCGAAAAACCTGAGGCGGTCCAGGCCTCTCCTCCCTCCCCGCAAAACCCGGTCTAAGATGCGGCGGCACAAACTTGTCCGGCTTCGGAGAACCCACCAAAACACCAACCTCCTTCTCCCTCTCTGGCACCGTAACCGGAGAAGAAACGGCCGCACCAGACCCGGTTCGCCCGAGAGGCCGGAGAGATATCAAATCGGATTCGGGTTCGGACAGGGGATGATCGGGGATAAAGAAGTTGAGATTGTTGGGTCGGTGGGGTTTGCGGAGAAGGTGAGAGAGGAGTGGTTGCGACAGACGATGCGGGTTTCTGAGCGGGTCGGGTCAGAACGAGCATTCGGCCAGGAGCCCGAGAAGAAGAAAGATGGTTTTTGTAAGCATTAGGAGATGAAACTGAGGAATAAGAACCAGAACAAGGGCTTTTGGATGGATTTTTTGTAGAATTAGAGGTAGGATTGTTGGTTAAAGATTTCTCATAGACATGGTTAAAATTAATGGAGGTATACTTGTTCGCCCTTGCCATCCACCACAAAACACGCTACCAAGTTCAGATTTTTCTTACAGAATCAGAGAAAGGACAAAGATTTGATGAATCAGAGAAGAAAATTCTGTTCGGTTGATTATGATTTTTTTTTTCTCCTCCCTTTCAATCTGTGGGCTGGGTGGGAAAGAGAAACAAGACGAGGAAGAAGGAATAGATTAGTGATGGATTTATGGTGGGTCCAAGGTATACGTGGCGAAACGTGAGTGGAATTTAGAGAAAGAAATAAAATAAGAAAAAAACTTAAATTGGCTTTTTTATTATTTTTGAAAAAATTCGCTGTTTCGTAATTCAGAAGCAAAGGTGGCAAATTTGTATTGTATCGATCCAAAAATTTTATCAACTTCGCTTAAGAAAATTATCTAAATTCAACTCAACTGAAGACCTTTTCTTAAAGCTGTAGCCGTCGCGCTCCCCATCTCTTCCTCCTATGAACTTCAGCATCAAGCTGTTTGCTGTCCTTTGAAAATCCAGCAAATCTCGTCACTGTGAGGTACATGCAAACCACCATCAACAGCTCCCTTGAGGGCACGGAATACTCGGTTCCCAGTTGTGGTCCTGATAAGCCCAACATCAAGTAAAGCACGAAATGGTCTCCTGCTATCTGCTGGTTCAACTGAGTAGTCCTCTCCAGTGGCCTCGACATTGCCCTCATATTCATTATCCATTTCAAGTATATCTATGGGGGTCATGTTGCTGCCTACATGAAGAATTTGAGGAGCACAAAAGGTACAATTTAAGGAAGTTGACTTACGAAGAAAGGAAAGCTAAGTTGATTGAGAGATTGCAAGCTCTCAAATCTGCTGCTGGTGCTGATGAAGACGATGAAGATGATGAGTAAAAATTATACTGCTGCCGGAACATGTGCTCATACATTTGAAATTTAACTTAAAATGATTTTCTTTTCATTTTTTGGGAACCAAATGTTTTTGAAGTTATTTTAGTTCATTGCTTCCTGCATTTGAAGCTTCTTGGGCCCTATTATTTTAGATGACAGGATTTTGGAGGTTAAGCTTGTTATGGAATGAAATTTCGGTTTTGAGTTGGCAAAAAAAAAACAAAAAACTCAACTGAAGACTGTATCCATCAAATTTAAATTAAAATAACCCATTAAATTTTGATCGAATGTCATGTTACATTCGTTTTTTTCAATAGTTATCAACTGCATTAAATAAATTGATATATCAATTATAATTTTTTTCATATTAAGCATATTCGGTCGAGCTAATTTTTTTCATATTAAGCATATTCGGTCGAGCTCGGCCCGAATCCAATCCGACTTGAAGCACCTAAATTTTATTGATGCTGATTTGTACAGCAAAAAATTTTCAAATTTCGATTATACCTTACACAAATTCGATTCCAATTCGACTCGAACGAAATCCAAGATCTATATTTTATTTATACAGGTTTATAAAAAAATAAAATTATCAATTTAAGGTTAGGCCCAACTGGATCCATTCCAGCCCAAACTCGGTCGAGCCCAACCCAGTCCAAATTTGGTCTAAATGTTATTTATATGCAAGTTTGTCTACAAAAATTTTTTTAAATTTCGACTACGTCCGATCCAACCTAGGCCAACCCAACATGAAAATAGACTTATATTTTATTTATATAGACTTGTGTATAAAAAAAAATCAAATTCTAATTAGACTTGACCAGAATTCGACCCATCCCAATTCAGCTCAAACTCAATCCATCTCATTTAGTATGTCCTAATGTTATTAAGAATGAATTTTCATTAAAAAAAAAAAGTTAAATGGGTTAACCACGGGTTTGCCAATTAGGGCTAACATGTGAATCATTTGAGTCACCATGCACTTGTTTGGACCACTATACAATCCATCCGTACCACCATGTAATTTATCTAGATCAATATGCAACCTATTTAGATCAATAAACTCATTAATTGATTTAAATTCATTCAATTCATTTAGATATTGATTTACTTATGACCTTAAATAATGGTCATTTATAATCCAATCCAAACTTGTCAAACCTAGCCCATTTGCCACAAATGATTCTAAAGAAGACACGAGGGGTGTGCATCGAACGGATTCGAATCAAACCCAAACCAACCTGAATAATCCGATACCGAAATTTTCATTATATCTCTTGATAATGCTCAATATTTTATAAATATATAGGTCAATAAGGAGGAAAGCCCAACTGGTTAGAGGCCTAAATAACTAAAGGCTACCTCTTCTCTGACACACTGCCGGAGACACGTCAAAATCCAAATGACGAGACAGCCCAATCGGCCCTGACAGCCTTATCTTATTCGCAAATGTGCCTCACACATGCTACTGTCGCTTGTTGAAAGTCACATCGCCTTTACCTACTCTGATTACGAAGAGTGGGCCTCTCAAGTGAACTTCTCACTCTTATAAATACCGAGTTCATTTCTAAAAAACACAGACATATAAGAGAATTCAATATTTTCTCTTTGTCTCTCTGTCTCTCTAAAAGTCTAAAATTGAATTAATTTTCGAAGAGTTCGAGTTCGGACCGACTGGGCTAGCTTTCTTTTTGTAGGATTCTCATCTTGGTGAGTCCGATCATTCCCCTAGCTATGCGCAAATCTAAACGGCACCTCCATATCCTAATATATGACTCCTCTCATTCTGAAAATCCACGGATTATCATCTCTAATTCGAACCGATCCTATAAATATTACGGGTCCCGATCGAATAACCCAAAATAAATTCAAAGCCCAATCGGATATTCCATTTTAACCCAAAAATTGGAAACTCAAGAAAAAAAGCAATGGCATAGAGGAAAAAAATTGGGTTTATGAACATCCAAACAGAACATATCAATATATTCACACAAAATTCAAACGACAAATCTAAAAAAATCACCAATCTATGTATCCACAAACAAATAAAAAAAAACAAATACACAAAATGACTTCATTAGCATATTGTTAGTAGCGATGATTAATCCATTTCAATGACCATCCAAGCTACGAATCGTGAGAGGAAGCAATGCTAGTGGTAGAGAGACATAGTGAGGAGAAGAATCGTCGATGACATAAAAGAAAAAAACTTCATTTTGTGAAAAAAAGAAAAAAGGGGAAGATGAGAAAATTATGGATTTAAAAGTTTTAAAATTTAAATTAAAATTAAAAGAGCGAAAATTGAAAAAGAAAAGTTTAGGAAAATAAAAATGGTAAGTAGTGAATTTAGGGATTTTGATTTATTTGAAAGAGAGAAAATAATTGAAAAAAAATTAGAGAGAGCCAGAGGATGAGAACATGAAAAAGAAAGCGAAAAAATTGAAGAATAATGGGTACAGTAAAAATATAAATGTTATCAAAACTATATATCACAAAAAAATTGTATTCCTGAGATCTTGAACTTGGCACCAGGAGGACACAATTCCAGCACTTGAACCAGTACACCAAATGCAAACCTACAGAACAACGCAAATGTTATAATATATAGAATATACTTTGGTCGGATCGGGTTTATAGAGATTTTAAACCAATCCGATCTCAACCTGAAGTTTTTCAATTTATTCAACCTAACACTAATCGAATATCCCTAATAACCCTATCCGAATGCTATTTTCGGATCATATCGGATTTTGCAAACTCCTAGAAGACACCATTATTAATTTAGGATTAGATCAATGTATATAATATAAATTTTGGTTTTAAATAAATAAATAAATAGATATAGCTTTTTTTAATAAAATTTTAACATTTTGAAATATTTTTCATTTATTAAAGACAATAATAATTTTCAAATTTTAATGAGTTTTTATATTTTTACTTGTTAAAGACAAAGTATGAGTATCTATATTTATTACATTTTTACCGTCATATTTTTTTACTAAAATATATATATATATCATTTTTAAGAATAATAAAAGAATAAAGTATTAAGTAAATTTGAAAAATAATTTAGATATACTATATTTAAAAAATTTACTTTTCCATCCCGCTCCTCCTTTTTCCATATAAAAAATTATATTTATTTATAAAATTTTATATATTTCTAAAAAAATAATAAAAGAATAAAGGACCAACTAAATTTAAATAACGTTGAAAAAAATATTAAGTTTAAATAGGTAAAACTTATTTAAATATTTTTCAAAAAAATAAATTTAAATATATTTACAAAAGATTAAAGGAAAAAATAGTAATTCTTACAAAACATTTAAGGGAAAAAAATTAAGACATTTTAAGAAGACATTATCTCTCTTTTTTTTCATTTTTTTTTAATAAAAAAGGGCATCATTAAGGGAAATAATGGTATCCAAGGCCCATTGGCTTATTTTTGTCTATATGGAACGACCTGATGATCAGTAATTGGAGCCTCTAAGGCCCAATAGTTTGTGGGCTTTACAGGAAATGTAAATTTACGCCTTATTGACGGTTGGAATATTATTCCATTCACATGCTCTAATTATACTATTGATATTCTCAATATTACTTGTTAAACCTGCCATGTCTACCGTTATAATTTGGTGATGCCCAGCACTCCATGAAATTAGCTTTGATCTTAGACCAACTAAACTTAAAGCCTCTAATTGTATACAGAAAAAACTTTTTTATTTTTTTAAATTGTCTATTTTTATCCAATTTTTTCGTATCAAAAATTTCGATGACTTTAATATTCAGTTTAAATATCCGGACAATTTAACCGTGATGCCACTTATTGAATTTATGAATATGAGAATCGAAAATGACTAAAATGTAATAAATAAAGTTTATTGAACTAATAAAAAACTTTTCCATAAGAATTCACAACACAATATTTCATGGCAATTGTTGGGATTACCGGACTGTTTGTTGAATCAAACATGGGTAAAAAGGGTTTTTACAATTACTCGAGTATTTAAAAATAGAGAATTCCGGGAAAATTTTTGACAAAAAAAAGTTCCGACGATCAAGTCAATAAAATGTTAAAACAACGATTTTATGAGTAAATTAGCTGAAAGAAAGATATAAATATCATAAATATCATGCTTATTTATAGAGATACAAATCCTGTCTTAGATATGATTCAGTTTTTAAGTTAGAGTGTATTTCAATCGTTAACAGAAAATTCATTTAAAAATACATTTTACCTGATCAGGGAATTGAGTTCAAATAATTAAATAGGACTTTTGCCTATTCTAAGTAACTCAGAGTCCTTATCCAGATATATTTTTGACAAAAACTGTACTTAGATATTAGCTCAATAGCTTGGATATTGGCTCGCCAATTAACTAAGTTACCGAGTTGGTCGAGAAAGGTGGATTATATAGTTCGGATATCACTTCGCAATTGTTTTTCATTCTAAGCGCACACACTCAAATGCTTTTCCACTTAGTTTGCACATCCAACGCAGTGGCCAAAGGCCACATTTATAGCATTTCGCTACCCACTAAAGACCAAAGTTAAATATGATAACTACAACCTACTTACAGCATTAACACAAAATTCAACTATTATTTAATGGGTGGTGGTGACCCTTTTTTATTCAAAGTCGTCCATGCTCAACTTGGCTTATATATCAACATTCGAATCCTATTATTTACTACTTTAAAACTAATGTAATGCTCAATTAACAGCACTTTACGAGATCCATAGTGCGTGACAAAATGTACTTTACAATTATATTTAAAAGGCATAATACATAATTTTCGGAGTCAATTTCATCTATTGTTACTAGACTTACGTCTAACAGCATAAAAGTAATTAACTTAGTTTTATGACTTAAATGTCACTGAACTATCATATTTTTGCAGAAAAATTATTTTGACCAATTTTCGACAATAATTCTTATCGAAATACTAACATAATATGCCGCATTATATGCCTGGATACACTTGGCATAATACGTCGGCAGCCACGTCATCTGAAGAGGCCATATGATGCTGCTGGATACACGTGGCCTCTTCTGGTAATGTAGCTGCTAATGTGTCGTTTCACGTATATTCAATCATATGACTTTACATGCCACATCAACATTTAAGCAAAAATTATCGTCGAAAACCGATCAAAACGATTTTTCTGCAAAAAAAAAAATGATAAGTTCAATAACATTTAAGTCACCAAAATAAATCAGTTAATTTTTATCGATTAGGCGTAAATCCAGTAATTATAGGTAAAATTGACCCATAATTTACACTTTAAAAATTGGCGAAAGAAAAATTATTACACACTTAAATTTGGTAAAACTACTACACCTATCACCACCCAAAAGAAACTTGTAAGGTTTAAATGCCTTTAACGTATGGGAATAATTAGAGAATAGACGATTTGGATAAGAGTACAATGGATTTTTTTGGGGCCAAAATTGAAATGAAAATGATGTATTGTGCTTTGAAATGAAATCAATTTTGCAATTATATCTGATGAACAAGAAAAATAAAAGTGCGCATATATATATATATATATATATATATATATATATATATGCCAAAGTGGGATGCTACTGCTAGTCATCAATTTAATTATTTACATCTTCATTATTGTTTTACAATTTATAATTATAGGAAGGGGTTAGGTGCAAGATCAAGATTTAGCACTTGCTATTCCTCCTTCTTCTGTATAATATATTTTTGATCTGGATAATCATATTCAAACAAAACATCTCATCAATTGGCAGTTGGTTCATAATTAAATTACCGAGTGGGTAAATATATTTCTATTAAAAATCTATTACTGATAGGAAATTAGAGTTGGCAATATATATGATCCCAATTCATTATGAACTTAATTCAAATCGACTTGTTTTTTATATAAATTTTGAAGAGAATAAATTGATGAAATGTGGGTTCCATGAAACAATCATCACCTAACTCGATATTTTTGCAGATATATCGACAGTATATGGTGAATAAGAACATAGTTGTTACTTATTAGAGGTACCCCATTAATTCTCACATGTTATGTTCTGTCTATACATAAATAAATATATATATATATCCAAAATTTGTTACGAATTGATGAGGATGAGGATCAATTCAGATGAACCTGACCCACACTCAAATCATTAAAACAATACCAGATATGTTGTAATGAAATTAATATAATTCACATAGTTATTTATTTGGAAGCTTGAGCTAGGCTGGATTATTTGTATAAATTCACATAGTTATTATTATTATTATTATTATTATTATTATTATTATTATTATTATTATTATTATTATTATTATTATTATTGTTATTATTATTATTATTATTATGTAATAATGGTGGAGTGTAATTTGTATATGCATTTTATGAATTTTTAACAATAAAAATTAACAAATTTGTTAACAATCTTAACTTACTAACTAATTTTAATATATTAAAAATATTAAATTCGAATTTTTGCTCTCTTTTCTCTATATATAAAATTATTAATTTTGTCCTACAAAGAAGAATCTTATTCATTTTGGTGTCAAATATATTATGAAATTTAATTATGAGCACCTATAAATACATAAAGTGATTGAATCATATGTTTGGTTGACCAACAACTATAAAATTCATTTTTTATTGTGAATATATATATATATATATATATATATATATATATATATATATATATATATATATATGTCATTAAACTTAGACACGCCCATATATTGGATAAAATAATTATTTTTAGCCAGCTTTATCACTACAATTTGTCTTCAACAAGTTCATAGCCAGCTCATTCCAACAAAGTCTAACCCTCACATCTTGATTAATTCCACATAATATATATATATTAGCTAGACAAATTACATTACAGTACTTGAAAAGATAATATTTTTCACTCAAATAAAAGAAAAATTGAACTGTTTTGTAGGACCCGAAAAACATATTTTTCCTATATATAATCCTCCTTTCCTGCCCACTCCACCCCAAACTAGCTAAGCAACCAACCTCCATGGCCACCACCACTCTTCTTCTTCCATTTTCTCTATCCGCCGTCCTCCTTCTCCTCTCTCTCCGGGCCCAAGCCCAAACCCCCACAGCACCATCACCATCACCGGCAGGTCCAGTCAATCTCACTGGAATTTTAGACAAGAATGGCCAATTTACCACCTTTATCCGCCTTCTAACCTCCACACAAGTGGCCAACCAAGTCCAAAACCAGCTCAACAGCTCCACCGAAGGCATGACGGTCTTCGCTCCCACTGATAATGCCTTTAACAACCTAAAGTCCGGAGCTTTAAACGGTCTCAATACACAGCAACAAGTTCAGCTTGTTTTGTATCACATTTTGCCTAAATTCTACACTTTGAGCAATCTTTTATTAGTTAGCAACCCGGTTAGGACTCAGGCCACCGGCCAAGACGGCGGCGTTTATGGCCTCAACTTCACCGGACAAAACAACCAAGTTAATGTGTCAACCGGCGTCGTTGAAACTCAGATCAATAATGCTTTACGGCAAGATTTTCCTTTGGCTGTTTACCAAGTTGATAAGGTGTTGTTGCCTGAAGAATTGTTCGGTGATAATAAGGCCCCTACGGCGGCTCCTGCGCCGCCGGGGAAAACGTCTTCCACGAACACCACCGTAGTGGCTTCGGAGCCATCGTCGCCGCCGAATAGTTCAGGTGGTAGAAGGGTTAATTTGGGTTTGGGCTCTGTTATTATAGGGGTAGGGTTGGTTTGCATGGGATTTCTCTTTTAAGAGATTTGAAAATGATTTTTCATTTTCGCATTTTCTTTATATTTTATTTTTTTTCTTCACATTAATTTAATAATCATGGATTGATTATTTTTGGGTTTGCCTGTATATTAATTTAGACCTTTTCGTTCATATTTAATAAAATTTGTCAAAATTATTGTTAGGCTTATATTTCTTTTCTTTAATTGCGATAGATTGTTTTATTGAGTAATATTTTCTTATGTGATATTTTTATTAATAAATGAATTAATTAGACAAATTTAATAAAATTTGTCATGCACGTTCAGATAAAATCAATTTCTTTCTCTAGATATTTAGTATTTTTATTACTAGTAATTTCTAATTTTTGGCCCTATATATTTTGTATTTTTCTTTATACATGTGCGTTGCCATAGTTTGAAGCAATCTTTTCTAAATATATGACAATAAATAAGGTCATATACCTAATTATTAAAGTATCATTTCTTGCATGTGAAAATTAACAATTTTATTATTTTAAAAATGGTAGATTTACAATTGAAAATAAAGTATATATTATGTGTAGGAAGTTTATATAATAAAACAAATGTGTTTTGTTGAATTAATTGGTTTAGAAAGGAATAATAATAATAATAATAATAATAATAATAATAATAATAATAATAATAATAATAATAGTAATGCAAGGCTAACCTATAAAAAAGAGACCACCGAACCAAATTAATGTATAATTAATCAGTAGCTCAATTCGCCTCGAATTTCTTTATAATTAAAAACTAATTTTGAAATTAATAAATTTACAAATTACCTTCTAATACCTTTTATAATATAATAAAAATATTTAACGTGGCCACCTCAATTAATTCATTTTCTATGGTTAATTCTTCTAAAATTTCAGGTCAACCTGTAGCTCTTCGTGTTATTTATTATGTCAAAGTTGAAAGAATTAAAGAGAAATATACAATAATGGGATGTAGATCTAGCAACCGCAATGACTTTTTTTAGTATATATTAATATCCTTCGTATATGTCAAATATTGTTTAATTATCATTTCGAATTAATTAATCTAAGAAAATTAATTGAATTCGAAATTCATAATATGTTTTATTTCAAAGAAACATTATGAGATTATATGAATTTTGAACTCTAAAGTTTCTTTAGTGTGTGTGTATATATATATATATATCATAAATTAGATGAAATCGACTTATTACCAATAAAATTTAATTTAATTGCATTAGTTGAAATCAATTTATTACCAACAAAATTTAATTTATTTGTGTCGATTTTGTAATCAATTAAAACAAGAAATACAATATCTAAGGTTCAAAAGATTTTTTTTTTTCCTTTTATGAATTTCTTTAACAAAAAGATTGGGCTTAGTGATATTTAAAGGGCCCATTAAGGCCCTAAAAGCCCAAAACCCCTTAAACCCCTCTTTCTCATTTTAGAACCCTTTTATACCATTCGTTATTTCTCCTTCGAAGCTATAAACCCTAAGCCCCTCCTCTAAGTTCATTTCTTGAATTGGGTAGAAGACCACAAGGTGTGCGTATTTCTCTCTCTCTATCTCACTTTCAACCTTTTCTCTTTTGCTGTTCTATTTTTTTTTTTCTATCTGCATTTCGAAAAAAAATGGGCGATCTTTTCTAGTGTTTGGTATGCTAAAAGAGTTTTTCGTGGAAGGGAAGTAATTTAACATTTTGGCGGCAGATTTCGGTAGCTTAATTGGGCTAGGTTCCTTCAATTTTGCTTCTATTTTCTCATCAAACAAAAGGGAATTATCATTTCTTCGTTTATTTTATGTTTTCGTGTATGAGATATTTGTTTGAATTATTCTAAAGTCGTAGAATGTGCCATTTATTACATAGAAAATGATAAATTTGTATTTTTAGATTGTTGTTTCATAAAGAAAGTTCAGTACTGATGCAATTTTCCTGTTCCATTGGGAAAATATGTAGTTTGTACTCAAAGGTTTTCTGATGCTACTGATGGTCAAGATATGATCATCATTTCTTCTAATCAGAACCTCATAACGTTTTGTAGAGATTCAAATGTGCATAATTTCTTTAATCATCTTATTGGCTCAAACATTATATTGCATAGACCCAAATGTTTTTGTTTCAAAAACAATACCAGTTTTTTAAAGCGGCTATGGAGAAGTAGTGAGCAGAGCTGATAAGAGAAAATAAATTGCTTGAAAAAATGGTTATTTATTTATTTGAGAAGATACTTGTTGCAACATCAGATGGGGTACTAATTTCCTTCGACTGTCTATTATACCCCGCATTTGAACTCTGTTCAACAGCTGTTAGCCTACCAGAAGTTGGCTAAAATTACTAATTATGCTAGCTTTTGATGGGTGTGCCATCCAAAGTTTAGTATTTTCTTGGGCTATTATGACTTATCTAATGCTTCCTTGGACATCCATGTTCTCGTGCTGAGTGTGAATAACAAGCTGCTGCATCTCTGACTTGATATTTTAGTTACAATTTGGTCTCTGTTTTATTTTTCCCCTACTGACACAAAAAAATAAAATTTCTACCCAGTGCTGGGAAAATGAACTTCAACAATGTCAAAGTTCCCAAGATGCCTGGTGGTGGTGCAGCCTCTGCATTACTTAAAGTTGGTGTTATTGGTGGGCTTGGTTTGTATGCAGTTGCTAACAGTCTCTACAATGTTGAGGGAGGACATCGAGCTATTATGTTCAACCGCTTAGTTGGTGTTAAAGACAAGGTTATTAGTTTGTTTAGACTTTATATGAGAATATAAGAAAATGATTTATCCATAGAAAAATATTGCCAAATCTGACTTTCTATCCATGTAAAGTTTGTGTAAAGCTTTTTACTATTTCTCTTATATTTTTCTCTGTATCTTTTGTCTTTTAATAAGTATTCTCCATTTCTTAAGCATGTCTTTTCTCTTTTTACTTTATAGTTAACTCACTTCGTCAAAGGTTTGGGCAATATGAAAGCACGAATTAATTTTAACCATTTTGGGATCTTAGTTTATTACATTCAGCCTCAGAGTGACTATTTATGGTTTCTATGCATGAACACTAATAGTTTTTCTCAACGTCTTCTTACCACACTCTTCTATCAGCCAACAATTGCACCCAAAGAAAAAGTAAAATCACACTACACCAAGAAAGCAGTCATAAGGTGCTTGCAATGAAATTGGTGTTTGAATGAATTGCTGTATACACTTTGAGTTCTTTGTAATTTGTAGCTGATTTTGAAGTGATTCCAACTCTTCATGTTTCATCTTCACATTTGTGGACATTGGAAGTATAAAATGTTAGTTATGAATGAACATAACAAGACATGTCCAGTTTAAGTGGTGATTTATAATTTTAATAACATCAAAGGCCTCTAGGTATCTGTATCAATTTATAAACTCTTTCTCAGCTTTACCTGTATTCCTTCTTTCTGAATAGACCAAAGCTTTTCTTAATATCGAAATGTCAAAGCCACTGACGAGATCATACATTTTTCTCATATCTGTTTATTTGTGCTCTTGTACATATTTCTGGAACCCTTAAATTCCTACAGCATTTCGTGCCTAGGCATTTTTCACTGTTTGTTTAATCGGAAATGGAATAGGACTTGTTTACTAATGATCAACATTTCAATGCTCAAAAAACCTTAAATATTTGGCTTTTCAAGTTATCCTGGCTAAAATTGTTTCTTTCCTTTCATTTAATTTGATTTCTTGATAATTTCAGGTTTTCTCGAGTTTATTGCAATTCAGCATTTTTCACTGCTATAACAGTGTACTTCTTAAGTGTGCAGGTTTATCCTGAGGGGACACACTTTATGATCCCATGGTTTGAACGCCCAGTCATTTATGATGTCAGAGCACGCCCCCATCTGGTAGAGAGTACTTCAGGGAGCCGTGATCTCCAAATGGTAAATTACTTCTACCTTCGACCATGCTTTTCATTTCAATTTTAGCAAATTATTTTGAATCCTTCTTGATGAGTTGTTTTATTGCTGATCACTGCAGAAATTGTGCTGCTGATTGACTCTAAAACCTCAGCCATACCATTTTTTTTCTAAATTTATTTGTTGCCATTTTTATATATTCAGAGCTCTTGTTTGTTATATTGGGTTTTCTAGCTAAAGATTGAAAGTGATTTGTGTTCTATTGAGACCTCTAACTTCCATCCCTTGTAGTATTTATTAGTTGGATATCTGAGCAGATAATTTGTTCTTCTTTATGATCCATTTCTAATCTCAAGTATATTTAGAAATATTATTGAAACTAATCATAGTTCCATCTTTGTTGAGTTCTACCCCATGTTTGCTTCCAACACAAGTGCACATTCAATACGTTCATCTCTATCTTTCTCATGTTTTCTGCACTTGGTTTTGTTCAATGGCAATTCAGTGTTTCTTTCATGACTAATGCATAGTTGCCTGTGGATGGTAACTGCTTGTTGATTTCTGAATGATGTATGTGTTTTATGTTAATTTCTCTTGTTCTTCCTATTCTCTAGCATCATGCATATTTAAATGCGTATAGTTCAATTCTCTTCAAGCTCTCAGTCTTAAATTGTTGTGCAGGTTAAGATTGGGCTTCGAGTTCTTACTCGTCCCGTGGCAAACCAGTTACCTACCGTTTATCGAACTCTTGGTGAAAATTATAACGAAAGAGTCCTGCCTTCTATCATTCATGAAACATTGAAAGCTGTGGTTGCTCAGTATAATGCCAGCCAGCTTATTACTCAGAGAGAGGTAATAAATTATTAATTTTGATATTAATGTTCTTCTTTTTTCATACCTGTGTCCACAAGTGTTCCATGTTCAAGTCATTGTAAATTCTTTACAAGTCTCATTATACTTTATGTTGTTGTTGTTGGCGTTGTCGTCTTTTTCTTTTTCTTTTCTTTCTTTTTTTTTTTCTTAAATGCAAGATAAAGGCCTAAGATAATAGTCAAATTTTCTCCGGATTCTCCTTCATTTAGAGACTTGTGAAAGAAATACCTTATTACTGTCGTATACGATAACCTTGTTCTGTTGTAGGCTGTTAGTCGAGAAATACGGAAGATTTTGACAGAAAGAGCAGCCAATTTTAACATGGCACTAGATGATGTCTCCATTACTAGCCTGACTTTTGGGAAAGAATTTACTGCTGCAATTGAAGCCAAGCAGGTGGCTGCACAAGAAGCTGAGAGAGCTAAATTTATTGTCGAAAAAGCTGAACAAGACAAGAGAAGTGCTATTATTAGAGCAGAGGTGAGAAAAAGTGTTCAACCCTTATTCGCTTCATTTTTTGTTGATAAATCTTCCAGGATGGTTTGTTCCAATGACATAGAAAACTAGGTTGACCTCATGATTTGATCTCTCTCCCATTTTTCGAGCTGAGCTATCTCCCTGATTGGGATAGATAGACACCCCTCTATCCTCTGGATATTGAATAGGGAGGGAGTGGGCTTTTGCATACAGTTCTCGTTTTACTTGTCTCCCTCCCCCATTGAATATTTCTAGATCTATTCATGGGTCAGACAGTGTGGTAGGGTGGATTTTTATGCATAAATTGGTGCACTCCAAGTTTATCAAAGGCTTGATTACAATAAGACCGAGGTTTGCAGTATGGTGTGATTTGGTCCTGTGCAAATTTATTTATAGACTAACCACAAACATATGATAGGTTTATATTATATACCAAGTTCATTAATCCTGTCCAGACCTGCTCAAGGTTTATATCATATAACAAGTTCATTAATCCTGTCCGGACCTGTTCAAGGCTGATAACGAGTCTAATTATTTGTGCCTGGTTACGGTTGACAGGGAGAAGCCACCAGTGCCCAACTTATCGGTCAGGCCATTGCCAACAATCCTGCATTCATTACACTTAGGAAGATTGAAGCTTCAAGAGAGATTGCTCAGACAATCTCACACTCCGCGAACAAGGTTTTCCTTAATTCGAATGATTTGCTATTGAACCTTCAAAACCTGGAGTTTGAAGCCACTGGGAAGAAGTAGGGATCTTTCTAAACCTTCTATACTGTTTTGTTCCATAGAGGTAATTTGGGATTAGTTCCTGAAGACTAAATGAGGATATATGAGGATGCTTTTATTCTTCTCTTTAATGGATGTTTTTGCGTTGGGGATTCAGTTTTGCTTAAAAGAAATTACCATGAATGGAATGGAAATGTTCAAACCTTGTTGGGAGCTACTTGGGATATTTCAGCTGAAACATGTTCCTTTGTTCTTTATCGTTTCTCATTTATAGTACTCATTGTTTAACTTAGGTTGTTGGGCTTGAATCTGTTTCAGTTCGAGCCTGGCCTGGTTCAAATATATACAATAAATCTGTAAATATGCCGAGTCAAAATTTTCTGTCTTTGTTCTTGTCAAATATAGTAATTGTAATCTTAAAAATTCTTTCAACCAAAACTCATAAATAAAACATTATATAATTATTGTGTAATTAATTTAATGAAAATTAATTAATCTCCATTTATATCAAAGTAAGAAATCAATTCTTTTATGGTGCAATTGTATATATTTTCTCTCTTTTAAAATACATTTCGTTTAAGGAAAAAAAAATATTTCATAATATATAACGTTTTAATATAATCAAGACATATTAATTAATTTTTATCAAATATATTTTTATTTAAATTGTTTTTATAAAAATGATTTTTAATTTATATTAATTATATTATATTAATTATACTGCATAATTAATATAATAGTAATAAAATTATTTAATTATAAAGTTATTATTATTCTTAAAAATTATATATTTTTTTGTAATATCAAATATTTTAAAACGAAAGGAGTAATATGTTACGGAGTGTGTGCTGCCACGTCCATCATATTTAAGATGTAATTAATTTAATCTAGATTGAGGGTTAGATGACGTGAGGATGTGACGAATGTTTCAAGGTCTTACGTCAATTTGATTAATCTTAGCATTAATAATCATCCAATATAAGGTTTTTTATTCCTTAGTACACGTCAACCTTTTGACAGATTAACCACTAACTTTGAGCTTTACGTAAATATTTTAACCTAATTTTGTTGCATATTTATATGATGCACCCTCCACAAACTCTCTTACTTCTTAATTCCACATTCACTCCATTCCATTCGTAATCAAATCCATAAAAAACTTGCATTATTTTAACAAATTGAATTTAATAAAACTTCTATCCATAATCAAATCCAACTATATTATATTTGGTTCAATAAATTATAAAATTTTAAAATTCGACCGTCAATTTTTAACGTCTAAAAGTCAAATCAAACTTATTAAATTGAATTTTATATCGAGAATCGAATCAATTGGATAAGAATCTGAAAATTAATTAAATATAATAAATTATCTGTTATTTCGCGCGGTTCTAATTTTTAACATCTATGTTTTAGGTTTAAATGCAATATACAAGAGCCAATTTATAACATTATCTCTAAATAAAATAAAATATATATTGCTGAATTTAATTTAAATATATTTTAAAGTATATATATATATATATATATATATATATATATATATATATATATATATATATATATATATATATATATATATATATATATATATATATATATATATATATATATATATATAATCAATGTAATTCTTCACTATATTGCTGAATTTAATGGTAAATAAAATGATATGGCCACGCTATGCTGATACATTTTTATACATGAAATTTTTATATCTTTAAAATTATACATTAAATTTCTGAATTTTTGAAAATAACACATTAAATCTAAAATAAATGGCACAAACAACAGTATTTTATTAAAATAGTATGTATTTTAACGGAATATTTCTGTTTTTAATGTATGTTTTTATTTAATATATTATAATAAATAAATTCAGATATACAATGTATAATTTTGAAAGTATAAAAATTTAATGTATAAATATGTAATATGAATCCAATATATAAATATCAAAATTTAAAATTTAAATTATGAGTTTTTTATATTAAAAATAAATAAATAAAAAAAGGCCAATAATTATGCTTATAGAAAATGAGAAATTTTAAACTTTTAGTTATTTTAATTAACATATAAAATCATGATTTGGTGGCCTCCATGAAATTATGAATATTCTCTGCAGTGCCTTTTTATTAATATTATATATATTTTTAAAATTAATTACAAGAATATTTTAATGCTCTAAAAATAATTTTAAAGAAATTTTAGTATTTTATTATTGAAATTTATAAATGTTAAAAAAGTGTTATATTATTTTAGATATATTTTCCACGATCACGTCATCAAGGGGAAAGGTCGATGTACCTGATGACGTGGCAGATAAGTAGACAAAGAACATCAATTCCACGTGGCGGGTCCAGAAGATGACGTCATGGACATGTTCCATTATGGGCCGGTGAGGTCAAATTTGTCTTGTTTACGTCAGCTTCGGCCACCGCCCGCCAGCGGCTGTTTTGTTCGTTTTGAGTTTTGGCCATTTAGTTTTAGGCACACGGTATTTCTTTTTCTCTTTTCTTATTTATAAAATACACATGCATTTCTTTTTTTCTTCTTCGTTCAGGGGGCTTTTTTAAAAATAATATATTTTAAAAAAATATTTAAAATTTTGAAGTATTTATAAAATTATTTAAAAAAATAAAATATTTTTTATTTTTGCAATCCTTTCTCACGGAATTAAATATTGGATCTTATTCTTTTTCTCACTATCGTACATCCAATACATTCAGGATGCAATATGTTCATATTTATATGCTATGTATCATAATATATATTGATTATTTTGATTATTCGCACGTTTCTTTTTTGCAATTATATTTGAAATTTGATGATTATCTAATAATAGAGGTCTATCCTTATTTCTTCAATAAAAACATATCAATACATTTTTTTATAAGAAAAAAATTCTAAATCATTTTAGTTTTTTAAAAAGAAAACAAAAAAAAATAAAGAAAGAGTTTACTTGATAAAACTCAAATATTTTAATTATAAGTGTTTTCTTTAAAAAATTTAAATATTATAAGCAAATTTTTAATAATAGTAGAACTATAATAAGAATTCGATTCGAATTTGAATTTGAATTTGAATTGAAGAGTTTGAATTATAGTATTACATCATAATTATATATTTCAAATTAAATCATAATAGAAAATTAACTTAATTTATAATTTTAGCTCGGAATTATAATTATTATTTTTTTTAATTTTTTTATTTGTCACTTTTAAATAAAATTAAAATTATATTTATTTGTCATTTTTAAATTTTTAATATAATTTAATTTATTTTTTTCTAATAAAATTATAATTAATTAAATTTAATAATTTAATTTTAATTATTTAATTTAATGTTAAATTTAAATTTATTTATTATTTTTTAATTTTAATAAAAATAATAAAAGTAATATATAAAAAAGAATAAAGAGAGTAATTGTTACGTAGCAACCAATGGTATATATCTTTGCACCAGCAAATAATAATTAAGCTTACGCACACAGTATTGTGGATTTTGTTGTGAATTGGGCAATCGAATTTCTCTCGTTAAATGCTTTTGGTAAACGTCACAACTTAATTACGTCAACTTCACTCTCTTTATACCGTTCAAACATCGAGAGATAATGCGTTTCTCGCAGCAAAACACAACATCATTCGAATTAAAAAGTCTTCAATTTAGTGAATTTAATTAAAATCGGAATTGATAACTGTTCGATTTACCAAATTTCTCTAATTATTTGAAAATATTTATAGCTTTTCTGTTCTGTCTTTCAAATTTCTCTAATTATTTGAAAATATAATATTCAATAAGTTTTCGATACAAACACTTCGCCTATCGGATTAGTAAATAAGAGTAATTGTAGAGAAAGAATAGATTATAAATAGCATACACAAAAAACTATCTCATTTACTATAAATATCTAGTAATAGTTATAACACTTTAACATTGATTATATAATGTCTGTAATAATATTTTTATATTTAGTCCGTTGAATAATTCGGTTAAATCGAATTAATAGATAAATAGATTGGTTATAAGCACGGAGTTTGTAATTTAAAACATTCTCTCTCTATATATATTAGTGACCAATTCAATTTCATTTGTCCAATTTTATACATTTTAAAATTAACTAAAGGTTAATTAAAGGTCCAACACTATACTAAATCGCTTTATTTGTGATAACAACGAAAAAAATATTTTTATAGGTTTAGACAGTCGGTCCAATAGCACTCAACATGATCCAAAGTTCATTAGCAAGGAGTATCAAACGTAAGCTGAAAGCAAGGGTAGGAGCCGCGTACCGTTCGTTAGGACTGATGTGATAGCATGTTCTATCAATACTTTAGCACAAGACGGTGTCCATGCCTTTCATATACTTCCTATCGTTTCAACACTCACCTACTCCAACTGTCAGTTATCACACCTCAAGTATTCAAATATATCTCATTTATCTTTTATAAATAGCTTAACGTACAGTAATTTCAGGTATTGAACATTTGAAATTATCTCTCTAAGTACTCACTCTAAAAATTTACTAACTTAAGCTTTAAAGTGCTAATAATTAATCCGATCAGACATTCTTTTTTTCAGGATCCAACCATTCAATCGAAAACAACAGTTGCCAACTTTTTTTTTTCAGATAAAAATATTTTACGTCTTATCAATTTGTGCCAAGACTAACTAAATAAAGACTGAAAAAATAATTAAGTTTATCAAATTTGCGTGTGCATTGTTTATGAAGTTTGAAGAAAGGCTAATTGTTTACAATAGTATATGTATATAATCTCTCAAATAAATTGTTGATTAATACTTAATTTGGACATAATTAAAGCAATTAAACTTTAAAATTAAGAATATTTATTTTGGAATAACAGCACGCCGTAATTATTCCATTTAAATTTCAAACAAGAAAAATGTAATTTCCTTTAGAAAAACTCTGTCATAACATGATAATAAATCTACGACAGTATTATCAATTAATTACGACTAAAAATTTTTATTTTTTAATAAACCAAGAAAAATTAATAATTATCAACTAATGTTAAATTAATTAAAATTATTAGAAGTGAACATGATTTGATCCGAATTAATGTGGTTAGATTGATTCCAGCGGCTCTAATTTTTGTAGTGATATAAGAAAATTTTAATATTTAGATTTATAATTTATAATTTTCAATTTTTTCGATTATATTATAACTAAAAATCCAAACCATATTAACTCCTGTTATTTGAATAGTATGGCATTGAAAATCGGGATAATATATAAAATTTTTTCTTAAATTATCATAATTTATTAGATTTATTTTTTAACTAATTATACGTTAAATCAACTCTTAAATTTATTAAAAATATCATATTAATCAATTTAATTTATTTAAAAAGTAAAAACTACATCTATACTATTGAAAATATTAAATTAATCCTTCAAAATTTATTAAAAATATCAAATTATTTATTTTATTACTGTTTGACACGTATTTTTCACACATTAATTATGAACCGATAAATATTACTACTGGATGTAATATGATATTTTTAATAAATTCGAAAGAATAATATAATATACAATTAGTTTGAAGAAAAATTTAATAAATGACGATAATTTATAAAAAAAATAATATATTAACCCTTTAAAATATATGTAAAATTTATGAATGATGATTCATAAATTATATGCTAGTGAATTTGATTATTGGATAAAAAATTTTAAAAAATATTATTTAATGCAAAAATTTATATTTTTTCAAATTTATAAGATAGAAGAAAAATGAAAAGAAAAAACAAAGATTATGACGCAATATAAACGTCATCCCTACAACCCATACACAGCGCGTAAACACGAAAAAAAAAAAACCAACTGCCAAGCACTTTCCAAATATCAAAGTCTTCTCTTTCTTCTGCATTTTTATATAAATTCATCGCAAAACCAGTTTCTTCATTGCTCAACTCCGAAATCGACCAATTACCCATTATTTCTCCATTTCTAATTTCTCTCTCAAGCTCTGTTTTTCTCACTCTCTCTCTCTAAATCCATCAACAATGCAACAAGCAATTCCTTACAAATCATGGGTACCTTTGTACACAAACACCAACAATCCTCTAATTTCATCATCAATTGGCGTTACCCAGAATCCAAATCTTAAAGAGCTCTTAAAAGGGTCAAGAAATTTGGTAGCTTTGGTTCGAGAGAATGCGATCATTGTGTTTGCTAGGCGGGGTTGCTGTATGAGCCATGTGGTGAAGAGGTTACTGCTGGGTCTTGGTGTGAACCCGCCAATTTATGAAATTGATGAAGAAGATGAGATTAGTATTTTGAAAGAATTGGAAGTTGAAATTGGGGAAAATGTTCAGCTTCCTGCTGTTTTCATTGGTGGAAGATTGTTTGGTGGATTGGATAGAGTAATGGCTACTCATATTTCTGGTGAATTGGTGCCTATTTTGAAACAAGCTGGTGCTTTATGGCTTTGATTGCTGCTGTTTTTCCAAAAAGATTACTGTTATTATTATTATTATTGGGGGGTTTTAGATTCCAGGTTTGTAAATCAGAACTAAAGAAAATATAAAGTTGATTTCATCCCATATTTTGTATTTTTCTGTGATTTAACAGTTTTCATTTGATTAAGTAAGGCTAATGATGACTTGACAAACAAGGAAAATATTCAGCTGTGTGTCCATGTGTTACAAGGTAATTTGATCTAAAAAGAAAGAAATACTGTTAGAATTTCTGTTTTTTTTTTTTTCTGTGAATCTTTAATTTTTAAAATTTTTACAGCCAACACATCGTTTATTTTAACTAAATAAGATATTAATTTTGATAAAGTAAAAGCTACAAAATTCAGGGTCATTTGGAAATAATTCAGTATATTAGATATACCGAAAGTATCTAATAAAAAGTTTGATATAATGAGTTTCTAGTTATATGAAACCAAAGATATTTGGTGTTGAAATATTTTTCGGTCACACGAAAAAAGATTTTTGGTTTTTACGGGGTAAATCAGTATAGAGGAAAAATAATTTTAGAGGAAGTTAAAGCATAAAGACTATTTCAAAAAATTTTATTCTTCTATATAATATTTCCATCAAGTCCCATCTATATCTATAATTGCCTATCATTAATAATTAGAGCCATAAATATTAGATAACAATCATAAAGTAATAATTAATTATATAATGTATATAACAGTGTTCATTATTGATATTTATACTGTTGAGTAATTTGGTCATTCGTTATAAATTGAATAAAGATATTATCGTATTTTATTTAACAATCAATATTCATTCCATATTCACCGGGACTTGTTTGCATGACATGGAAATAAGATATTACTATCGTATATCTAGAAAGATAATTCTCATATACTCCATCTAGAAAGATAACACGTTTGGTACGAGAAAATGAATGAGGTAGGCTAAGGATGTCATTCATTTCCCACTCACTAACACCTAATGGCTTACGACTTCAATACTTTCAGCTAAATTGCCAAACAATTGAAAGGATATCAAACTCTCACCAACTTTTTTCTGTTCATTTAATTACTTCAACAAGAATATGTAATGTAACCAATTCATGATGAACACAAGTACAGCTCAAAGCCCTGTTAATCTTTGTCTTCTTTTCATTTGCAAGAAAAAGAGAAAATGGAGAAAAAATTTTGTTTTCTTAATGCAGAATTTCAAGTATTTCCAAACAAAGTATACAGCCTTGTATAACAATACGCACAACAAATCCTTGACCGTCTATACATTTGTTAGCTGTTTTAGCTTACAACAAATCAGATTGTATCTAACCATGAATCAAAATCATCCAAAACTTTAGACTTGGAAACCGACTGAGAGGCGGAGGAGGAAGAAGAAGACTGAATTTCATTTGAGGTAGCTATTGATTTACCTAGCTGATATGAACTGTAATGGTTAGACAAATTAGATGATTCCTCAAGCAAATCACCAAGAACATCAGTGAATTCGGCGCCAACTGCTGTTTTCGACGAACTTGGGGCAGCTCTTGCTGTTTGTGGCCAAACTGCTGGAGCCTCTTTTTGTGAGGCAGCGAATGTACCAGACAAAAAGCTAGGAGAATCTAGTAACTTGGTCTCACTAAATGAGTCCAGAAGCATATCCAGCTCTGCCTCAGCAGCTGTTGCTTCAAATGTGGACAGTTCCTTATTTGAAACAGGCACTGAAATTGTGTGGAATTTGGTTGGGTTCCCTGAAGATCTGCTTTGACTGGACGCCCTGTCTTGTTTTGAATTTAGATCACCCTTAGTGTGATTCAATATATCTGATCCTTGATTAAATGAAATAGGACTTGTCTGGCCGTTAACTGTGGACCGTGATGATACAACCTCGTCATCATGGTTTGCAACCTTATTCTTCTCAGATGAATCTTCTAATCCCAATTCTTCAGAATTTGTTGCTCTCGCTTCAGTTGGACTTGTTTGCACTTGGTCTGATTCCAGGTTCTCACTTGTCGATCTCTGGTCGTCAGTCTGCCAAGTAACCAATGTTAAATTATTGACAAGTAATTCCAGTGACATCGATTTATAACTTTATTATGGTTTTTCTCATCAGATGGTCAAAACTTCAGAGAAAAATAAGCATTCCATCAGTTTACGTTCCAAGCCAGATTAAGAAAGCAACTGAAGAAAACCAAGGCTTGAAAAAATTTAAGAACTGCTTTACGTGGCAAAAACTCATTGAGTTTTCAAAACAATTTCAAAGTGCTACTTTTAGGTCTAAACATTAGCAAATAATTGTTAAATCCATCATCCAGACATGAATTCACAGAATATGCTGTATTGTGTGTAACATACAAGCAAAATCTTTCCTAGTAAAGTTAGGGTATCTTAAGCACCTCCAAGAAGCAAATAGCAATAAGCTGTCTGCAATTCTTTGCAAATGCAAATACAATGTCAAACATACCAGCTCAGGTGGCAATAAGTCATCTTCAACGCATAGCCTTTCTGAAAGTTTCACTTTTGCTAGCTGTTCTGCGAGAGCATTCAGATTCAGGGAGAGAAACGGTGCCTGGTTAAGAAAACCATCAGCAGGACATTATCACAAGTCAAACTCAAAGATTAATAAGAATATAGCATATAATACGCTAAGCCAGGATAAGAATTGGAATAAGAAAAGTATCAAAAAGAAGAAGAACAACAAGAAGAAGAAGAATAGGTAGAAATCATATGTTCTTTGCACAACTATATATGCCTAGCATTTCTGCTACCCATTGCAGTTAACTTTATCTAATAATCTAAGTTCTATTGAACATTATTTAAACTAGTAAAATCCTAATGCATCTACAGTTAAGCAGGATTTCAGACAAAAGCACATATATGATGATTTAGCAGTAAAACAGACGCGAATCAAGTACCATCTTCAACTTATCAATCCTGAACATACTTTTGTCAGAAATTGAGTACATTGAAACACGACTTTGCAATAAATAATAGTAGTGAATCTCCATTTAAAATCTTTAATCAAAATTGCCACTGTACACCTATACACACTTAGAAGTCTTCAAGCTAAGTCAAATGAGCACTCCTATAAGAGAGAAATCAGTCAAGAGGAATACATGCTAACAAACAAGGGGAGCTTATCTGAAGCTAAATTCTTATTGAGACAGCAAATTACTTGATCTCAATAATCTAAACTATCTACCAGCAGAAGACAAAGAAAAGGAGAAAATAATTCTCTGTCCAGAATTCAATATACCAATGAGCTGTACACTTCTGACCTTTTGAAACACTAGTTTCTATTTTTCTCCTATTTTATCATATCTGATTATCATCGAAAGCAACCAATTACCTCAGGGTTTGCAGTTGTTTCATCCTCCACAACAAAATTATCATCCGCAGTCCATGACAGAATGCCCTCCCCCCTGACAGAAAGCAATGGCCCTAGTCCAAGTTTATATTCACCTGTCATGTCACATAATACACCATGCAATTTCATGAGAGGCATTCAAAATCACTACCTCAACAAAACCACCAAAAGCAACATCAATAAAAACAGCATGACCTCAAGACTGAAGCCTATTCCATTTTCGCGAAAATGCTCATAATCAACTGTCTAGCTTATTCAATAGAACTCCAAACAATGGGAGGATGTTAGATATGTACGTATAACCAGAGATAATGGTAATAATTCAATGATGCACCAAACAAAATGCTACTTAGCATGTAGATGGACAATGAATTTGATGAGGATGTAGTCACCTATTGCCAACTAAGAAGAAAACAAGCAAATAAAAAGCATGCCTGAGCATTTGTATTTGATTATTTGCAGTTGATGGGAGAAGCTTAAGTTTTAGAACTGAATCCTCTTTTGCATAAATTCTACTCTAAACTTGTATACAAGTCTCCATATGAAGCTTATACAAGTTTCTGTACTTTAATGAGAAGACCTGTAATTATCTCCCTTGCATGTAATCTCAACCGTCTAAAAAAATGAAAACATTTTATGTGGGAGTCTTCTAATAAAACTATGTTATAAGCTGCTGTATTAAATGGACAATAACTTTCTCTTTGCATGAATCAAAGGTTCACATCCATATATGGAACGTACATAAATGAAAGTACTTAAACATACAACTATCAACGATAAAGCACAAAGCACTATAAACAAAAATACCAGGAAGAAAATCATCTGGTGAAGGAAAGCTATCCAAGCAAGAATCAGATTGGCACCGTGACTGAGCTTCAGCAATCAGGTGGCGATAGTCTGCGCCTTTACTCTTGGGCAAAAAAACATCAGAGGGTTTAATCATACCGTCCCCTGATGGTGCTTCTGACTCCAAATCAAATTCTTCCTCATAACGATCCCAATTCGAGGGCAGGGCAGACTGGCCAGGTTTCTCTTGAGCTTGTTGCTTCCCCGATGCCTTATTTCCACTCCCAGCATGACCACTAGTGCCTCGAGATTGAGCTTTTGATTTCTGAATAGAATGAGGCTTTTTGCTGTGGTGTAGGGAGTGAGCCCTTTTTGATTTTGCTAATGCTTTTGCATCCATTATTGAAAACTATGCTTAATGAAACACCATCTAAAACATTGCCAAATTCACCACAGCTACACCATCGATAAATTTCAAGAATTTTTAGAGAGGCATAGACACTGAAGAAAAATTCAACAATCGCCCACAAGGCTAAGTAAAGAATTTGTATGAACAGCCAATTCAATAGCTCAGTTCAGTTTAACAGGATTAATTAAATAATATCAGATATAAAAATGTTACCTTGACGAAAAATTGCAGTAATTGCGAGGAGATTTCAAAGATTCGACCTTTGCTAGGGCATGAATGGCATTGAACAGCAAAATAGAGAAAGAGATAAACTGGAAGAAAAAGAGCAAAGAACGACGATGTGTCCGTACTATGGGCCAAGAGTAGAGCCTCCATTACTGGTGGCCCAAAATGGTATTTTACAGTTCGAATTATTAGGGGATGAGTATGAGAGTATCGATATATTTGGTGAACTATATGCAATTTGCACAAACCGTTAAATAAAAATTTATTTATTTATTTTTTATTTTTTAATCATCAAAATGTAAAATGTATACAATATCTGTTAAAGTCTGTATGTATTAGATATAAATAAACTGAATTGAGTTTGAGCATTTGCATAAACATGCATTTAGGTTTCGTAATTTAGGAGATGATTTCTACTTTTTTAATATTTTATTGTTTATTCCAATGACATATATTTTCAAGGCTTAAAGTGCAATTCATCTCCTAAAATTTGACAAAAATAGCAATTAACCTCCTATGATGTTAGAAGCATACAAACGGAATAATTTTCGAAGGTTTGTGAAATATTTTTGGACGGATTAAAGTTTAATCAAATCATAAATATAGTCTTGAAATTTTTTTCTATATGTTTTAAAAGCCTATTTGATCTCAAATTATACAACTATACTTGTTGTAAATTATACTTTCCAACAATGATGAAAATTTTTTACGGATTTTGGATTGAACTATTCATCCCGGTTTCACTGTTTATCTAGAAAAATACAATTTTGACAATTCAGAAAAGTACAATTTTGAAAAAATTTTGCGGACCTTTGTGCCCCTACTACGCTAGGATATAAGAATGGTTAAGTGAGGAAAATGAAAAGAATAAGGTTCTTCTTCACTTGTTCCCTTTCCAACTATATGTTTTAGTCCTCCACAGTCACTTTTTTGAACCTTTTCCAATTTCTGCAAAAGACCACAAGCCATAGATGCTGGAAATACATATTCCAGAGCCTCACAGTAAAAAAGCATGAAGTGATTTTAGATTAATTTGAAAAGTGAAATCTCCATCTGCATCCTCGTCCCAGGAGCCTCAAAACAAACATTTAAATCGGTTTGGACAAAGAATCGAAAAGGCATAGTATAAAATATCACAAAATTAATTTAACACTATAAAAAAATAGTTTCATGATCAATAAATTACATATAATAATAACAATATTTTCATCATTAAGTTTGCATTTACAAAAGCGCAAATGATCATCTCATTAAGTAGCCTCAAAACAAACATTTATAATAATAATAATAATAATAATAATAATAATAATAATAATAATAATAATAATAATAATAATAATGATATGAAAAAGTGTTAATTTTTATTTATTTGTAAAATTGGCAATTAGAAATGCTAAGAAGGTGTTATTAAAATCTTGATATTAAGATTGAAGTAAAATTCAAATCATATATTTTCTCTGCGTCACTTTTTTTTATTAGAATTAAAAAAATAATAATTAGACTTAAATTTAGATTAAATTATATGATTAAGACTAAATTATCAAATTTAATTGATTTTAAATCAACTTTCATTAGAAAAAAAATTAAATTATATTAAAAATTTAATAATAACAGATAAATAAAATTTAAATTTTATTCAAAAAAGTCACATATAATGTAATTGATAGTACTCTAAAGGCCCATG